>OZ023318.1:29506468-29568968 GCA_964007375.1 Ophion obscuratus | reverse complement strand
TTATATTCGAAAAGATTATTGGTGTGAAAAATCTCTAATTACTCGATTTTCGATTTTTAGCGCAGGCAAAACATTATTCACTTCGTAACTTTCTACTAACTTTAAACGCGTTTATCTGAAAAATACATTTTTAAAGTCAGCCGGACCCATAACTCAAAAAAAATTCAACCGATTCACTTGAAATTTTAACTGTATCTTTAGAATTATATTTTTTAAGGCACTACGTAGAATTTTTGTTTTTATATTGCATAGTTTTTTTTATAAACATTTTTCTGACGATTTTCTCAAGGAATTTTATACTTTTTGTTTAAGAAATGCGCCATTTTGACAAAAAAACAATTAATCAAAAAAATCCTACGCACTTCTTATAGAGATTCTGATATGTAATCAAAAAACTTCAGTGTCTCATCATGAATTTAAAATTACAGGAGCTGTTGGTCCGGCCGTTGACGTTGCAGAAATAAAGGCGTCATCGGAAAATTGCTGCACGGTCGCCATTTTTTATGTCGCCGTGGAAAAAATAAGTTTGTATAGTCAATTACGTGTACAATAAAACCCTTGCTTTGTAATTTCGATTTATTTTATGGTTTCGCTGAAAGAGAATCACAAAATATGTCCTTTTTTGCCTCTAGAGTGGCCTAAGGCCGTAATAACTATTGAAAAAAAATTCGACAATAAAAACGTCGATCAAGACTGAACTACTATTACACTGCATAAGTGTACCAAATTTAAAGTCAATCCGTTTATTAGATGTCGAAAAATCGTGTACACCCTTTTGAAATATATAGTTCCGAGAAAACATGGCTTAAGGGGTCTTCTCACTCTAGACGCTAATAAAGGCTATTTCCATGAATGTTTTGATAGGTTTAGAGTGTAGATATTCATATAAAAGTTGTTACACTTAAAAAATACATTTAAAAAAAAATCTTTTTTCAAGTCACTATAGACGAAAATGGTAGTTAAACAAATGTCCTAAAAAAATTGTAGGTCTGCGCTGTTAATGAAATCTCGGAGATGGATCATCCGAAACAAAAATATCAAACGGTTTTAGATTCAGTATGTTAATGGCTATAGCGCATATCATACGATTTTTTATATATACGAAAATAACAAAATGGCGGACATTTTTCGAAAAACAAAAAAAAACTGTTTTTTTCACCGTTTTTGGCAACAAAAAAATAGAAAATGGCAAAATTAAAAAAAAAACTTGATATGCGGTATAGATATAGTTGTAAAGAATATGTGGTTAAAATTTCATAAGCATCGGTTCAGTAGTTTCGAAGATTTTATCAACAAGCCGTCGAAAAACGTTGTGTCGAGAAAAACGCATTTAAAGATTGATTAGTTTACATGAATACATTAAAAAATTTGTTTAATGTATTTCGAAAGTGTATTTATTAAGTGTAACATCTTGTATATCGATATCTATAATATAAACCTTTTAAAAAAAATTCATGAAAATAGCCTTTAAATGTTTAAAGTGAGAATACCCCTTAAAGTTTAACTAGTAGATCTATCGTTGTAATCATAAGTTCACCTTCAATCTGATATTTCTGCACCGTATGTTGGAACGAGTGTTTCTGATCGTTCACAGTAGACTAACCCCTTAATTTTTATGTACTCGGTTTCGCGAAAGTGTTTTTCTCTGAAAGTAATTTCGAGAACCATCCTGCTACCCTTAAAAACCAACGATTCGTTTCAACGAATTTGATGCATCATATATAGACAGTGTGTATTGTCATACTGCGTGTGACAATAACGTGCAGCGCTTGTTTGTAAAACACGTATTCAAAATTCGCTATTTCCGTTTTATTTGACCGTCGCACTTTTTGTTCCTTTCGAATTTTATTTCACTTAAAACAGAATCGGAACGAAATAAAAAGTGCGGCATTGTATTTTTGTTGTGATTGAAACAGAATCATAAATGAATAAAAATCATGACATTTAATTTTTGTTTCAATGAAAACAAAATCGAGACAGAATAAAAAGTGTTGCATTTCAAAAACAGCAATGATATTCATTGAGAAAAAAAAATAAAAACCGAAATTGACTGTCACACGTATACGCCAAGCCTACTTCAATTTTTCTAAACCCAAATTGAACAACATCCGTCCAATCATATCAGAATAAAATAAAACAAAATTCACCGAACGAAGTTTCTCTTTGGTTTTTTTTCAAGCGAGCAAACGGCCGGAAAATAATTGCGAAATTGAAATATCATTACTGCAATTTGCCTCCGGCATTACCAATTACATGTTTAGCTGGGTAAAGCGATATAAAAAAATTATAAACAATATTCGTTGTTTTAAAATTTCAAAAATAATTTGTCAACGTGGTTCAAAACCGTGAGCAACGCACGCTTGAGAGACATTTTCCCTCAGATTACAATTCGGGCGCCCTGTATGCGTACGCGAAGTTTCGCCTGTATTTGCCGACGTTCTATTTTGGATGAGGGAGAAAAAGACTGGGAGTTGCATAATGACGGGACGACGTGGGAACGTCACACGCGAAGCCCATATGGTCGAAAGTTGCGGAGAGAAGAAAAAAAAGAGGCTTTTCAGAGAATGTTGCGAAAGCGGGTGTTCGAAAAGTTGCTTGTACAACGCCGGAACAGCGGGCTTGAATCTTTCAACGACAAGTCCGCGGCCTCTCGAGTATCGTTTGTTTGGCGAGATAACAAATTTACAAATGGCCAAAACAACTTAGAGAGTAACTTTTACTATTATCGTATTACTCCTGCGTGAGGGACGAACAGATTTACCGATACTGGTTTTTTGAAACTTTCGGCATTAAGGGGTCTGCATAAACGTGAAATTTTAACAGTATGATTTTTTTATTGTATAGTTTTATAACTCGGGATCTGTACATTTGCAACGATACAAAAATCGATTACATTTTTTTTCTTCAATCGATAGAACTATATATGTAGAATATTTTCGAAATTCGGAAAACTTCAAACTTTACAGCCCGTCAACGCTGTGCCTCGCGACTCGGATTTGGAGCGGGCATGAACTTCAAACGCGTTTTTCTCAAAACTTCGTTATCTCAACTATACTCAAAAACTATTAAGGGGTTAGGCCACTCTAGAGGCCGAAAAAAATATGCTTTTTGGGGATTTTTTTTTCAGAAAAACTACACTGTATATAATAATTTTTTTGAAGCGATCAATTTCAAAATGGCGGCTGTGCAGCGTTTATCTCAAAACTGCATTTTTTAAGTTGGCCGGAAACACAACTCAGACAATTTTCGACCAATTCACTTGAAATGTTGAATACATCTTGAAAAATACATTGTCTACACCAGTAAGTAGGATTTTTTTTAGATTGCATAGTTCATTTGTTATTAACAATTATCTGACGATTTTTTTGGCAAATATTTCACATACCAAAAATTTGCCTAAAAACATCGTCAGATAATTGTGAATTGCAAATGAACTATGCCATTTTTTCCTCGACTGAAGGCATCTGCCCCCTTGAAAATTGTGGAAATCTCCGCCAAACGCGAAAAAATTGAGAAAACAAATAAACAATGTTTAAGGGGTTATACCTAGTTGGAAATTTAAAAAAAATCGTTTTTTTTTTGCATTTTCGGAATGTACATATATTTGAGTATATTTTCTGAAAATTTCAAATCAATCTGGCAAATATTCTTGGAAATACAGGGAAGTGTATTTCCAATTTTAACCATGTGTAAACGACTTTTGAAACTTTGAACGGGTTTTTTTTCAAAACGGTCTTTTCAAAGTCGGTAAGCACGATTTCTCAAAAACGGCTCGACCGAGCGGTCTGAAATTCTAACACAACCTTCTCAGATATATTCCTCAGGTATTGATCGAAGAAATAAGATTCCCGAGAATTATTTCTATTTATTTGAACAATTTTTCGCGCGATTTTTGGTCGAAAATCCAAAAAATTTCTTTAGATAGCTGCCATTTTGTCAAAAATCAAAATTTCGACTATTTCTTTGATCAATACCTAGATTTATCTATTTACCAATAGAATCTTTCTGGTTTTTCTATTTTAGATAACCCAAACCGGAGATATCGTGCTCACCGCCAGACGCCTTTTTTGGAGGACCTCCAGGAGTCCGTCTACAGGAGCAGTGCGGATCAATATTTTTTTTAAATTTAAAAATTCCTATATGAACTTAAGGAAGTTGGAGCGCTTCAGCTGAGTCAAATGACGGTTTATTAATTTTTTTTTTCAATGAACCTCAAAAAAATGCATACGAGGTACAAATTCATTCTGTATATGCTATTTATTTTTATTATATCATTAAAGGGCAAAATTATGCCTTTTAATATTTTTATTGCGTAAAATAGAAAAACTTTTCTGTTACTGCCAACTTGAAAAACTAAACCATTATCGAGGATTATTATGAAAAAACTACGACAACGAATGTTTTGTACAATTCACAATGAAATTTTGAGTAATTTATAATTATGCCTGTTTATATCTACATCACGAGCTTATTGGCCCATGGTTTACGATGGGCAAGCTGAGGATTCTTTTTTTCTAAATGTTTACAAAGGTTCAGTTTGCGTTAATCCGTTGTTAGAAATGGTTTATCTTGGTGCTAAGTAACAAAAAAAAAATTACATAACCTTTAGTGTCAAAGTCTTGCCCATCTAACCGCACGTTAAATGGCATACATTAAACTATTTTTTATCTCTGTTGTTTGGTGGTGCACAAAGTTAAAAAAATTTGTAAAAACTCAGTATAGTCTAAACAATAACATATATTTTTATTCAATTTAACCTTGGATTGTGGCTAACGCTCCGACCTCCTTAAGAGATACCACTACGTGTCTTAATACTTGTTTTATTCGCAAAATAAAATCCCTTTTCAAAAATAATTCGTAAAAAACGACTTTTTTGGCCTTGCAACAAGGTATAACCCCTTAACGAATAAATCCAATCGATCCGTCCAAATCACCTATCGATTGAATCGCCTCGTAAAAAAAGGTTCCGGAAGCCACGTTCGCGCGTAATTCTCCCGAAACCATTGATCACTCCTACGTGTCATTAATTTTCCCGGAAACGATAATACACGTGCATTGTCCTCGCATCGAGCAAAGCGCCGGGACAAAAAAAATGCGAAAATACACGCGTATCCGCGTAAATACCATCCGAAATACGCGTTACGCTATTATTATAGGTATGTGTCTAGCAGTTGATGCGATTTGAGGGAGAGCGCCCGACGAGCTTTGTAAATTATCGATCTAGTAATGGGCATCCACCTACTTTCATAATGCGTTTCTACCGATGCGTTCGCGACACACACACACACGAGGATGATGTTGCAGGTAGGCGAGGATGGATGGACGGTCGAGGGAAGGGCCCGAAGGGAGAGGGGATGCGAGACGAGGGTGAGATTATACGATTCCATGCGATTGCTGATTGGAAACTCGCGAGAGCACGTGCATTATTGGCTAGATAGAGTCGGAGTGTGCAAGAGAAATGTAGAATCGTACAATATACATGAGGTATTCCACGTGAATCCGGTGGACTTTTTATCTGACCCCCGCCAATTCGATTTATTTTTTTTTATCTGATTCCATTTACTCTCAAAGATACCCTGAATTTGTTTTACATTTTTTTAAACAGCACTTGACAAAAAAAAATTCTCCGAAAAAAAACGCCCCGACTTAAAAATCTGAAAAAATTCCCAAAAATGCGTGATCATATGTAAAAAATTTCAAGCTATCACCCGCAGTGGAAGTATGATTTTTTTGTGCTTTCTGAGCAATTAACTTTAAAAATAATCCGAAAAATTCGAGAACCGCTGACTTCGAGCGGATACTTAAGTATTTTGATACTCAAAATGAATTTTTTGACCATTTTTGAATAACTAAATCACAATCATGGGCCTTGAACAGTTAGCAGTGAATTATTCCGATTTTTTTAAACGTTAATCGCTCAGAAAGCACAGAAAAATCATACTTCCACTACGAGTGATAGCTTGAAATTTTTTACATATAATCACGTATTTTTGGGTATTTTTTTCAGATTTTTAGATCAGGCCGTTTTTTTCGGAAAATTTTTTTTTGTTTGACCAAGGGTTGTTTTGAAAATTGTAACAAAAAATCAGGGTGTCTTTTAGAGTCAATGGAACCAATTTAAAAAAATTAATCGAGTTAGCGGGGGACAGGGAAAAAGTCCACCGAATTCACGTGGAATGCCTCACATACATCCTAGATACGTACATCCGTACATGAGAATTATGTATGTTTGTACTTCATATATGGCTCGTAGGAGATCAAAAAGGCGTATGGTGCATCGATTTAGGTGTTCGTTCATACTCGTCGACTATCAGACGCATACAACTGCCCACATACAACTGCGCACACACACACAAACACACACACACACACAGGCGGGATATTCCACACCATTTTACCTAGCCCGTGACCCAGACCATTTTTTATTGTCCTGATTATTTTTTGTACAATTGTACCCCATGAAAGGAATATGCACACCAATTTTTTGATTTTTATCTCTTCTCTTTCGGGAGTTATAATTTTCCAAAAAATGTCGATTTCAGAAGTTTTGGAAACGTTCAAACGCTGATAACTCCTGAACTAATTGAGATATCGACAAACATCACTATATATAACTTTTTTCACTTTGAAGCATATTTTCGTTAGAAAATATGAAAAAATTATCTGCTCTCAATGTTAACGTTTTTTTCCTTCTAAAGTGAAAGCCAATTTTTTCAAAGATAATTGACATTTTTTATTTTTTTTCAAAAAAATCTCTAAAATAGAGTGACCCATGCTATGATTTTTAAGACTAATCTCATCGTGGGCTTATTTTTCCTTCTATTTTTTTTCGAATTAATCATATTTTATTGAGAAGATTTTGATCATTTTGATCTTCAATAATGCTATTAATGATTGTGTGATTGGCTTATTTTTAATTTGTGCTGAATTTAACAGAAACAATTATTTTTTATTCGTCAAGTTCAGCAAAAATAAAAAATACACCGTTTCAGATCTGACTAAGCCGAATTGGAAATCACAAACTCATTAATTAGTATTATTTGAGATTAAAATGATAAAAATCTTCTAAAAAAAATACGATTAATTTGGAAAAAAAAAAACAAGGAAAAGTGGGCCCACACTGAGACTAGTATGAAAATCATAGAACGAGTCACTCTATATTGGAGAATTTCTTGAAAAAAAATAAAACAAGGCAATCATCTTTGTAAAACATAGTTTTCACTTTAGAGCAAAAAAAACGTTAACATTGATAATTGATCATTTGTACATATTTTTTTACGAAAGTATGTTTCAAAATGAAAAATATGATATAGTGACATTTGTCGATATCTCAATTAGTTCGAAAATTATCAGCGTTTAACGTTTCCAAAACTTCCGAAATCGACATTTTTGGCAAATTATAACTCCTAAAAGAGAAGAGATAAGAATCTAAAGTTGGTGTGGATATTCCTTCCATGGGGTACAATCTGACAAAAAAAAATCAGGAAAACCAAAAATGGTCGGGGTCTCAGGGTAGGGGAAATGGCGTGGAATGTCCCATATACATGTGGATATACATGTGCACATACATATAAATTGTACAAAGTCGAAAGGGCGTATATCAGATCGATTTGAGTGTAAATTAAATGCATACAACTGTGTGTATATATATACCAGGTGTGTAAGTATGAAACCGGAATTTTTGTACAGAAAAAACACGTTTATTGTAATGATATGATACAAAGTATCATATCATTACCGTAGGTACATCCGCCAGTTGTTGTTGTGTTTGAGCGTCGACTTCGTCCAACAAGGCTTGCAGGTCAGCGTCTTCAAACTTTTTCGGTGGTCTTCCACGTTCTTCGTTCCTCACGTCAAAATCGCCACTTTTGAACCGTTTGAACCACTCGAAACACTGTGTGTTTACCGAGAGTATGCTCACCAAACGCCTCCACAAGCATTCGATGCGATTCGGCTGCGGTTTTCTTCAGATGAAAACAGAAAAGTAGTGCTGTCGGCAAATCGTAATTTGTTGGCACAAAACTCGACATGTTTATCTCTAATAAACTAATGCTACTGAATGAAACTCGTGTTATTGTGAGTTGGAAATCTTTGTCGGATATCAATACAATAACAAGACACCGCTGACGTGATGTGTCGGTAACTGCATCGACATCTAGCGCCACCTATGGGCAAATTCCGGTTTCATACTTACACACCTGGTATATATGTTATAGATAGATAAAAGTTATTTTGACGGCGATCAATTTCAAAGATCGTCCTTATAGTAGCCTTTTAGCTCCTACACTCGAAGGGTCTACATAACCCCGAAATTTGAAGAATACGATTTTTTAACGGCAAACTCTTATAACATAGGCTCTTAAGTTCAATTTGCAACAAAGATTCCGTAAATATTTAAAAAATTGACGTAGTTGTGACGATTTTTGGAAAACGCCAGCTTGCCCTTTTCTGTTTTGCGTTTTTTTCGAAACGATGTTTTATGAAACGGTGTCGTATCGCAAAATGCATTCGTCATATCCACTTCACCATCGGACAGAGCATAGTTCGCAACATTCTCCATTTTATGACCGGAGGATTTTTTTATATGTTTACCCATTTGTTGATAACAAATGGATACGTTGTGTTTTTGTTCAAAAATCGAACTTTTTTTATATAACTTCCCATTGTCATAATATTTTTTTTTTTTAAGTATTTATTCATACACAAGTTTCATTATTATACTAAAAGTATACATTTTTTTTGTACTCAGTTCACACTAGTTGCCAGAACCACCTATACCGATTGGCCATGCAGCAACGGTACGTTGTTTAAATAATAATATTCGATTGGCCATCAATATTTTTTAATAAAAAGAAAAGCGAACTCGACACGACAATGTGTTAATTGTGTGTAAGATTCTGATTTCGTCATCCAAATACTCTCATTAGGAAATAATATTGAAAATCGACCTGTCTTTTCAGGCCCCAAGCTTATACAGACCCACTTACATGACCATTAGATAAATCCTAGGACATTTAAATGAAGGTATTTCGGTTTCTTTAAGGGGGTATTCCTCTCTGGAAACATCAAAAACTCGTTTTTTAAAATAAATATTGTTATAGGGTGAGCTTACAGGAACATTTTAAGACCAACCGGACCCTGAAATTCTACAAATTGACAAAGTTACACCTATTTTAGTGAAACAGTATGCGTATGAATGGTGTAAAGTTAAGGATGATTCGCGTGTAACGAAAGCGAATATCAAAGCACAAAAACACTCAAACGAGGCCCGAACTGCCGGCCGATTGCATAGATTAAGTGTGCAACACGATCTCGATTATGGAGAAGGACACTTATATGGTGCCAGAATCGCTGACTAGCGGTAAGATGACAATATTTCACAAGATCGTGTAAAATATAGTGGCGTGCAAAAGTTTCGGGCCAACCTTTTTTTCTCAGTTATGCGATAAAATATTTAACGCCTGAACCCCTCCATCATTTCAAATATTTGAGGGAGCTATGATATGCATAACAGTGTGGTATATTATTTTGTTTGTATAGTGTATGGTTTGCGTACAGCGTCGAACGCGTTCGGTCAGTGTGTAAAAATATTGGGCCGCTGTCTCACCTTCTCCAGCCACACGGTTTGTTTACGTATTCTTCCGCGCTTTCTTTCACGTTAGTTCGAAACATAAAGAAGCATGGAAAAATCAGTTCTATTTCTGCCGCAAGGGCGAAACACACAAAAATTGAGACCCGCGGAGTTGTGTTAAAACTATTTGAAAAAGGAAAGAGTTCTCGTGACATTGCAAATACTTTATCTATTGGGAAAAGCACAGTAAACCGTATTATTGCGAAATATAAATCAACAAATTCGTTGTGTGATAAAAGTCGAAGCGGTAGACCACGAAAAACTTCAAAACGGTTGGACAAAATCATTAAAAGAAAGTGCGTCATAGATCCGCGAAAAACTGCAGCAATAATTTCGCGAGAATTACGCAGTGAAAATCTTGCTGATATCAATCGGAGTACGGTATCCCGACGTCTGAAGGCTGTGGGATTAATTGGGCGCGTCGGTGTAAAGAAACCACTCATTGGCACAAAGAATAAGAAGGCTAGATTGAATTTTGCCAAAAAATATCAACATTGGACAGTATCGAATTGGCGGAAAGTTCTTTTTTCCGACGAATCCAAATTTCGATTGTTCGGAAGTGATGGTCCCAAGTACGTAAGACGTCCAGCAGGTACCAGATACGATGCACGATATCAAATTCCAACTGTAAAACATGGTGGCGCAAATGTTAAGGTTTGGGGAGCATTTTCTGATAACGATATTGGTCCGCTAATACAAATCGAATGCAATATGGACGCTATAATGTATGGAAATATATTGCAAGACCATATGCTCCCATTTGCAAAGAAAAATATGCCGAATGGGTGGATATTTCAACACGACAATGATCCCAAGCATGCTTCGCGGCCTGTGAAGAATTTCCTTGAAAACCGAAAAGTTCGCTTCTCGACTGGCCCCCGCAGTCACCGAATTTAAATCCGATTGAACATTTGTGGCAAGACCCACATGGAAATAAGATATACAAAAAATATACCGAAAGATATATAAAACATTCAGTAAATATATTTTGTTCGAAAAGTTGGATATGTCAAATATAAATTTGGATATGTCTAAAAACCTGTGCGATTTATATATATAAATAGCTTCTAAGATATACATTAAATATATTAGATCTGTATACTGAATATATCTTTTATACACTGGGGAACATACCGGAGAGCGTACGCTGGGATATAAAAAAAAATACATTTTAGATACACATAAAATATATTGAAAGCGCATGACCAACGTATGCTTTATACATTTTTAATAGGTTATCCGAATATATTTAAGGTATGCTATATGTATATCTGAATATATATTACTATATGCTTACATGCTATATGTACTAATAGACCATGAATAGACGCAAGATTCATTTGAATCATATAAAATGCTCATAAAAGATACATTTTCGATTCATTCATTGTATATATACATTTAAACACACACACACACATTAGCCTTTGCCCGCGGTTTTGCCCGCTCTGTACCGCTCTAAACAGTTATTCTGGCTACCTGGTCTGTAGTTTTTGATAATTCACCTTGCTTATTGAAAAAAAATATATTCCATATAAACTGACTTTTTGTCTCCGATATCTTTATCATAGGTATAGATAGGTTGAGTATTTACTGACGAACATTTCAATGGCAATCACATTGATTGATCTTAACTTTACTAAATGAAAAAGTACTCAAATGAAACCTTTGAACTTTGGATAATATGTTATTGTCTGAAATGAGTTATCTAAAATTAAAATTTAATCGATTTTTCCAAAATTCAGTATACACCACGTTTCACGTTTTTCTTTCTTGCCCGTCGGTTAAAATAAAATATTTTCTCGGTTGGTCACTCTACAGCAGGCGACGACATAGAGCTGACCATGCGAGAAGCAGGCTGTTCGTCGGTTGACTCGCTCGTAGCGTTTGTCGTAGCGTTTGTCCTTGCGATTTGTTAATCGTCATCGCAAAGCAGATGGTTACGGGGAACTGCACTTAAATTGAAAGGGGCATTGGGCTATTGGGCATAAGTGGTATTCGCGGTATAAACAGCGTCTTACCCCGTCCGCACCCCGTCAGAACTTCTCCCGCGATAACCTTTTGTTAAAAAGTAATTAATTGCTCAACTTAGACTCGTTCGATTTAAATAAAACAAATAGCATCATATTAGTGGCATTTTACGCTATAAACAGAGAAAACCATATTTCATTCGGTTCAGTAGTTTTACACACACACACACACACACACACACACACACACACACACACACACACACACACACACACACACACACACACACACACACACACACACACACACACACACACACACACACACACACACACACACACACACACACACACACACACACACACACACACACACACACACACACACACACACACACACACACACACATGCACACACACACACACACGCACGCACGCACGCACGCACGCACGCACGCACGCACGCACACACGCACGCACGCGCACGCACACGCACACGCACACACACACACACACATCTTCAAGTCGGTATCTCGCGACGACCTAGCCGCACTAGCCGGAATAAATGATCGAAGGTTATGTAATCTCGTAATTCCATTCGATTATCGCTCTCTATGCGAACGCAATTAAGTAATTGATCCGATATTGTTAGTTACTCTTGTAAATCCACACATTTCTCAATAACCTAACATTGTGTATTGTACCATATGTAGACGATACGAAAGTTAATTTATCAAGTAGAACTAGCTCAGTGTGGAAGGTCCCAGCTCATCACTCAGAAGTCCCGGGTTCGAAACCACCTTACGGCGTGTAAGCGTCTGATATAATTTAAATTTGAACTATTAAAATATTTGAACTGCAAACACCATAATCGTAATTAACGACAAGGAAAAATATCGTAAAAGGGTGCAATGATGTAAATAACGTCATAACAAAATTTTTAAGAATATTTCTAGTATAGATTGAATACACTCCAAGTATATCTTAAATACACGTTGAATATATTTTAATAATATTTAAAATGTACTATGAGTATGTTTCAAGTATATTTTAAACGGAGTATGAACATATATCGTGTATATTTTAGATGTATTTTAAAGACATTTAAAGTATATTTCAATTACACGTCGAATACAGTTAAAATACATTTTTAATATATCGAAAACTATACTTTTACATATATTCTATTTCCGTGTGGGTATACTCAAACGTATACTTTCAGTATAGTTTGAGTACATGTCGTCGCATATCCAACGTGCATTCTCTATATATTCTGAAGATCTATTTTTGTTCGAAAAGTTGGATATCGCGAGTATACGTTAGATGCATTTCTCATATATATTGCATACATCTACTGTACATCTAAGATACATAATGTATATCTGAAATATATTTTACATCTATTTTTAATTTATTGAAAAATATATTTTACGTATATTTTTTTTCCGTGTGGGGAGCTCAATGTTCGCGTTGGAACGAAGAATCACTCCAACAAGACGATGATGGGATCTTTTGCAATACGAGTGGGAAAAGATGCCACAAGATCGGATCTCGCAATTACTTGCGTTCATACCCCGACGATGTGCTGCTATAATCGTTGCTAAGGGCACGGCAACGAAGTATTGACTTTAGAGAGAAACTAAACCATGTTTTGTTATTTTTATAATGTATTGTTTTTTGTTTTCATACGCAATAGTATATGGCCCAATACTTTTGCACAGTCATTGAATAAAAACTGTTGGATAATTAATTGTTGAAGAGTATTATTACCGTTTATACCACTTTTTTTTAAATATCAAGCATCTCGACGCCAATTACAAGTGTCATCACTCGTTTGTATTTCCCGTACCATTGTATTTCTATGCAATATCCATGAAAAATAGGGTGGCCCGAAACTTTTGCACGCTACTGTACTATATGTACCAAAACTTTGAACGCGATTATCTCGAAACTACATATCTTGACACGGCCGGATAGATATCCTGAGTAACTTTCACACTATCGACTTGAGTTTGCACAGTTAGCGTTCAAACAGTAGTCATTTTCGGTTAACGATCGTATTTTTCAATTGCATGAACCATTTGTTAATAACAATGACTTCATCTTGCTGTTTTTCAAGGGAAAAATGAGGTTTTCCTTTGGAGAGGCTGTCATTTTTCGAAATTTTGAAAAATGGATCGTGAACCCACAACCAGTTGGATATATTAATTTTTTTTTTTTTTCGTTTCAGTTTACATTTGAGCCCCGTAGAGATCCCGCCGTTTCGGGCCTCGCCGCCGGAGGACTGCAACGCCAACTGCAGCACCGCGAACACTTTGAAAGATTTTCTTCCGAAGAAATTACATTGTAACCACAAACATATGTACAACGTACTGGGAAAAAATTAATTTATTCAAAGCAACATGTTACTAGAAATAAAAAAAATCATCATCCTGACCCTTCAAATTGGGCTTCCAGAGAGGAATGCCCCGTTAACAAAAATATATGGCTTGTCTACAAAATAGCTAGATGTTCCAATAGCCAACATTGCATAGATATTATAACGTCTTCTGAACGTCCGTTGCCTCTATACGGGGAATAATAACCAAAAATCAAGGAATTTAAACAAAATTGAAAACTTTAGCGAACATTCAAAAGTTTCGCTTGACGGAAATGTCAATTTGTAAAAGCATCAAATTTCGCGAACATCGTGGATAACTATTTACACATGGAATCACGTATTTCTGCACAGGGCCACATAGCGGACGAAGAGAGAGAAAGAGAGAGAGAGAGAGAGAGAGGGGGGGGGGGCAGGAGAGAGAAAGAGAGAAAGCAAGAAGTGCTCGAGCGAATCGCCCAAAGTGGGATTCACTCACGCGCGCGGGAAAGGCAACGCGAAATGCTCTGCCGTACCGACCGAGCTCAAAGAGGATTAAGAGAGAGAGAGAGAGAGAGAGAGAGAGAGAGAGAGAGAGAGAGAGAGAGAGAGAGAGAGAGAGAGAGAGAGAGAGAGAGACAGAGAGAGAGAGACAGAGACAGAAAGAGAGAGAGAGAGAGAGATCTTCCGCGCACCAGACGGACATACACGCACATACTAACGCCGGATGCGCTCACTTCGCCAAGAATTATATATGCAGGATATAATAAGCTGGCGGTCCTCGAGATATCGGCGAGTTATGGGCGTCCTAATGGCCCGCGCGCGGTGTTTGATTTACGGCCGCCGTGCGCGGCTCTCTGAATTCTGAGAGAGAGAGAGAGAGGGTCAGAGACAGAGAGAGATTTCGAGTACTCGAGGTCGAGAGTCGACTGCGAGATGCTCTCGAAGCCTGTGTGAGGAAGGGAGCGAATCCCACAGCCCACAGAAAGGACGCAGAGGGCTCGTACGCGAGTGAACTATATACGGGGGAGACGGTCGAACTGTACCACCGCCCACAATCTACACGTGTATGGCACTGCTCAACCAAAACTCGTATGAATGGACCCAAATGTCAGTTCTCTCGTGATTCTGAAAAAGGAGCACACGAGTTTCCGAAATTACGCTTACTTTGCTACCCCCTACGGGGGACAACGGTCAGATGCGATTGATTAACCGATCATGATCGATTTATACAGATCCGACAACACCAAAGATGACAACGAAGAAGGAAACGAAATATTTTGTACAAATTCGGCAAGTATGTGCAGGTAAATGTTTCGCTCGAAAAACGTGTAGTGCACGAAAAACGTGTAGTACTTCCGGTTCTTTTAAATATAATTAGTGTATTATTACGTCAAGGGGTAGGCTTCCAACCCGAAAAACGGGTCGATTTTCAATATTTTTTTTCTCTTGAGAGTGCTGGGATGACGAATTCGAGATTTTACGGACAATTAATCCATAGTCTTACCAAGTTTGACCTTTTTGTTGCGAAATATTGACAAGAATGAAGTTTTTGTTATTTGATCAAAGTGCCGCGATTGTTGTAAAGCCAATCTCTATAGGTGGTTCTCGTTATTAGGATGATCCGAGATGATTCGAAAAAAAATGTACTTTTATTATAATATAATAATAACACGTTAGCATAATCGGATAGCTTTGTGAAATTTTGAAAATTACACGAATGACAAGCTGTAGAAAAAAGTTCGATTTTCGAAAAAATAAAGCAACTTCAATCATTTGCAATTAATGAATGGATCAATGTACCAAAAAATCACCCAGTAATGCGATATATAATATTATAAGCTATACTTCGTCCAAATTTAAAGTGAATCGGACGAATAGATTTTGAGATATGACTTGCGGCGTTTCATGAAACATAGTTTCAAAAAAATGCAAAAGAAAAAGTTCGTAGCATGCGATGTGACCCTTCATGAAAATCGTCATAACCCGGTAAATTTTTGGAATTTTTACAAAATCTTTGCTGCAAATTAAAGTTAAGTTAACTTACGATTTTTCACCAATTTTCTTATGCGAAAAGTATTAAATATAAAATGTTGATATTTGGTATGTTGACTAAGCGGTCTTTATTGAACATCAAAATATTTTTTAAAGTTGACGTATGTCGGTTGCGGAAGTCACAAGTTTCGGAAGGTGATCTGAAGCAAAAAAATCAAACATATTTTTACTTTGTACAATATTGTGTATAACTTGACCTAGAATCAAAAAGAAAAATTGAAAAATAAGAAAATAGTGAGCAAAAAACTGCGCATATTTTTGGGGAAAAAAACAATCTTCCTTCCGATCGCTCACTATTTTTTTATCGTTCAATTTTTCTTCTTGATTTTAGGTCAACTTATACACAATATTGTATAAAGTAAAAATATGTTTGATTTTTTTTGCTTCGGATCACCTGTCCGGGAATTAGGACTTCCGCAAGCGAAGAATGTCATCACCAGGCTACGAAACCATCATATGTCAGCACCAGGCTATGAAACTATGTGATAAAAATTGTATTTTCAGAATTTCAAGTTGATGCGGGAATTAATCTCTGCAATACTTTTTTTCCTTGCGGCAACTCAGCGAAAAGTCGATACGATTGAAAGCTTGCAATGAAAAAAACGTCTCCCGCGCACATATTCGCAAAGAATCAAGTACTTGGAGAGGAGAAGGAAGATTCTTAAAAATTATAGTTCAAATTTGGAACACATTGACGCGGGTCAGGTCAGCACGGAAAGCCCCATGCCTATGAGCCATCCGTTTCAGCTTGAAATCTCTCTCTCTCACTCTCGGCTCACGAAATGGACGGTTGATGGGCTACTGTACCATCTTGGTACGAGATATACATATCTGTATGCATATATATGTGTCGGATAGACCGATAAGTGCGACGAGACCTCTCGTGGCACTCTCGCACACGTACCAGGAGCAAAACTGTCTGTCCCTTAACTCAAAAGTGTCGTATATCGCTGCTATACTACATATGTAACGATCTACTTATGCACGAAAGACAAATATCGGTAGATGCACTCGCCCACTCTCTCTCTCTCTCTCTCTCTCTCTCTCTCTCTCTCTCTCTCTCTCTCTCTCTCTCTTTCCCTCCTCTCTCTCCTTATGCTATAAAGTACCCTAATACTACCTGCAGCTTACAAAATCTGAGCGGATTGTCAAACACTATGCCCCTTTACATTTTAATCACTTTGCGATGTTGGATCGCGGATAGAAATGATTCAAGAGGACTATAACTGAAACAGGTTATTAACTATTCGTTTTATAAATATCAGTGGTAGAAATTCCGAAGACGTAGCAAAAAATTGAATCAAAGGGGTCGACGTAAGCTTGAAATTTCAAAAACACAACTTTTTCATTAGATAGTTTTATAGCCTAGGGTTTTAACTCAATTTGGAACCATACATTTTTTAGTAAATAATAAAACAGTTGACGCCATAAGCGTTTGAAGGTGCAGAATTCAACGTATAATTGAACGAAGAATCGTGTCACATGCAAGGAGAACTTGCAAAATTGTTGGAAGCGACTCAACATGCAATTTACCATTCGTACACAATAAAACCCCAATTTTCACAAAAAAATCCTTTAAAACTTACTTATACCCCCAATATATACAGGGTGTCCCAGAACTGAATGCGTTTCCTGAAACGGGGGGTTGGGGGCGATATTCTGAGTCGATTGATATAAGCATGTGTGGGTCTCAGATCAACCCCTGAATTATTATTAATTTTTTAAGGCGGGCCAATCAGGTGCGCGTATCGCTCACCGTCGTACGCCGGCTCACCCGGCGTATCTGATTGGCACGCCTCTAAAAATTAATAATAATTCAGGGGTTGTTCTGAGACCCACACATGCTTATATCAATCGACTCAGAATTTCACCCCCAACCCCCCATTTCATGGTACGCATTCAGTTCTGGAACACCCTGCATATACCTATATATGGCATCTAAAGATATTTGACGGAGAACAGTTTTCGAAGTCGAATGTCTTCAAAATCACCTTTTACTTAGTGTATATATATATATATATGAATTTGCAAAAAAATCAGTACAATTTTCTCGTACAAAAGATCGCGGTACGGTGGAAATACTTGCGTTCACGATTCGCATCCCCAAAGAGTACCTAGGTGATATCGTCAAAAACGTATTATACCCGGAAGATTTGAAGAAGCGATTTTATTCTGAAAGCTGTTGGCCCACGCGCGTGAGTATTCGCACGTCACGTGGCTTCCACACCATTTATAATCCAGTACGCACCCCCGCGCCGCACCCCTTTCCCTTCGTTCGCCCAGTTTTCACTTCGCCCAACTCCCCGACGACACTCCAAGTTGTATGTCTTCTTTATACCCAACCGTATGCACACGCGTACACGCACACTCTCTCTCTCTCTCTCTCTCTCTCTCTCTCTCTCTCTTTCTCTCTCATACAAACGTATTATATAGACGTCAGAAGAAAATATATTCGCGCTTTATGTATTTCGAAAACGTGGCGTCCCAGGGACATTATAGCGGGTCGCCCGTTGGGACCGAGAGGGATAGAGATCGGGAGAGAAGAGGGTTCGAGAGACGTTTCCGAAACGTGAGAAAAACCGTGAACCCAGCACCACGCCACGGAACGCTTAGAAACGTTTGCTGCGGAGCCTTCCGCGCGCCGCTGTAAATTCACACAGGAAAACTCCCGATACGACCAGATGGAAGTTGAATGAGAATAATGGCAAAATCGCGATATATATATACTTAATATTTGTCAAATCCGATTGAAGATTCTTTACCCTTCGCGGTCACACGGGGTCCGGGGGACCCCATGCGCGACATTGAGGAAAAATTACTATAAGTTGTAGATGGCTAAAAGAGCTGATCTGCCTTGGAAGGGTGTTTTAGAGTGTCCTCCGTAAGTGCCGATTAGGGTCGGACGATTCGCGTTAGCAGTTCCGTCGTGGTAGTCGATACAAAAAATATCGGGCGGATGCTGGGGTCATTTTGACCCCCATGCGATCTGTACGTATATTTTTTCGTAAAAAGTGGTATTTTTTTGTCTTCCTCGTGGGATCACTCTAATATGAGATTAGTCTGTCTACGTCATTTAAAACACATTGCAATAATATCTGGAAAACCATAAATCCATTTAGAATGTGCGACAAGCACAGAGTTTTCATCTGTGTCGGCTGTGGGGGACAAACTTGATTTATTTACGATTTTTTAATATTTTGTATTTTTTTCATATATTTTTTAAAAATATTTTAAATATATATTGTGTTTTTCACTATATAATATATTTTCGAGCCGCTGTTGCGAAAAAATTGCTCTTATTTCACGATTATCGTTGTTTTTTTAACTGCGATATGGGCCCTTTTCAAATGTCAAAAATAAATACCTTCCCGTACGGAAAACTGATAGGGCATTCCTAATAAAAATAAGGGCCTTTCAGGGCTTCCCTAGTGATTTCCCTAGTAGGGATTTCCACAATGGTCCCAGACTTGGCCATTATCGGGATAAACCTGCAGGAATTTCCACAATAGGACCCAACTTGGCCATTATAGGGATAAACCTGTAGGGCTTTCCACAATAGGCCCAGACTTGGCCAGTATAGGGATAAACAAATAGGGATTTCCACAATAGGCCCGGATCTGACTATTATAGCGATAAACCAGTATAAATAGCTTAGGCTACATGGTTGATGTTATTTCAATTATTCAAATCGATTATATACATCGATCGAATAATATTATCGAACGCAAATTGGGAAAAAGCGTAAGGGCATTAGCAAATAAAAAAATCAACGATGAACACAAATATTCAGACAAACATCAGACAGTATTTATTTATCAAATTAAAGAAACCTTGTACATAGATACAAACAATTACTCATAGTTTCACTCATACATGGAGTAATGCTAGGGCATAAATGTGCACAGCCCCAACCGGTTTTCTCGACATTTTTATAGCAACTAAATTCCGCTCAATACTCATCATAGGGAAAATTATTTCTTCTGAAGACTTCGCTGATATTTCCCATTCATAAACTTTATCTGACTATGTAGGATAAGTAAATAAATTGGTCTTTGTTTTCCAGATCTTTCCCTCAATGGAAATAGATTCCAGTGATTCAGTAGACCCATATATTTTTTTTTATTTCTACTACACATCCATTCCTTAGAATGGATGTGTAGTAGAATATATTTGTTTAAATAATGCAAAAGACTGGCATAACTATATAAATATAATCGATGTGATAATCTTAGAATTTCAAACTTAAGTGTCACAAGCTATCACAATTCTAAAAAATGTTATCATAGTGGATAGTTCCTCAAAAATAAATATTTGCAGTGAAGAGAGTTCGCCTCACATTATTTTTTGTATTAATTTTGTCATGGCAGTTTGTCATAAAGCAAATACGCAATCACATTTCTACGCGCGCACACATACATACACATGTACTCACGCCCACACCTGTGCACATGAACAATTACATAAAAACAAATACAGATATACCCTGACGCATTTAACATACACGTATATCCACTGATACGGATATTTTATGGCGCTGAAATGGTTTTGATGAGGCGCCGTTGAGGCATTTCCGGGCGCCAAAATGGTTTTGATGAGGCGCCATTGAGGCAACTTATAAGGCCCCGGTCGTTGCGCCTTTAATGGCCCTTGTTGACAAAGTGTGACCGGCCGCTAACGGCCCTCGTGTGGCTTCCAGATTAGGGCCCGAATAAAGTTAGGGGAATATTATTGGGGCCCGATCACAGCCCCAACTCAATTTCCGCACGGGTTTTTTTAAACGCCCACTATGAAGCTATTTTTCCTTAAACTATCATATCTCAAGAGTGTGCCTCTAATTTTTTTTCTTATTTAAAATTGCACAAGTTATTTTTTAAGTAAGAAGTGGCGTTTTTCATGCATTGAGAGCTTCCCGATTTTTCTCGCCATTTTAAATGTCGTTTGCAATATTATACTGAGACTGCCACATTCTAGAAGATTCAAACACCCTGAATTTTTATAAGCAATATGGAATAATTATTCCTTTCATAATTAGTCATGTGTGTGAAAAGAAAATCGCAATTATTGACGATAAAGCACTCGTTACGTAACGGAATAGCGGGGTGGGGGTTAGGCCAGGCGTTACGGTCCTGGTACGTGGAAGTAGGCGAGGCGTTACGGTCCCTGTACGTGGGGGGAGATTGGGGAATTTGGCGTCACATTATTTGTGTACGCCCCCAAAGGACAAAAAAATCAAACAAAAAATTTGCAAAGTACTTGACGAGCTCGAAGTCCACAATGGACGTGCATTACACGATTCATCATTGTGCGTTCGATTGTACTTCACAGTGCAATCGTGATTCGAGAGTACGATGAAATTGGAGGCTCGATATTGGTTGGAATGAGCTTTCGAGCAAGAATGCGTTGATCAAGGAGACACAAAATTTCGAAATTAAACGGCGGAAAATGGAATAGTTATGTGAACGTAGCACGAAAGTATCGAGTACCACGGGTCTATGATTATTTGTAGGCGCACGAAATGCACACACATGTGAGCAATTTCACTATGTGTGTGTATAATGTGAAGCTGCCATTAAGGAAAGTCTGGCGTTGAAACGATGTTTAAAGTTTCAACGATAAATATTCACGCGGCGATGATAATCGCAATCCCCCACCCCCCCACCCCTCTCTGTCTTTTTCTCTTAGCCGATTTGCAGTCGCGTCTCGCTCCAACCCATGCGCAAGCACACCCAGGATGTCTCGTTGGCTTTCGATGGTGCGATTTTACTGGCGCCTCCTCTCGGCGACACTCCAAAAGAGAGCTTGCAACGCACGCGGTATATTATCGAGTTCTCGGGGCGGTTTAACTCCCGCTCGAACGGGCAATGTAATAATTTTTTCTTCGAGAGAGGAAGAAAAAAGAAGGCAAAAAAAAACAAGGTAGAAAAATAGAAGTTTCCGTGGGGAGGACTGAAGTTGGCATAAGCGTGAAAATAGAGGCTCTTTTTCTCTTCACTGGAGAGGACCGTCGCGACGAGTGTGATGGAGCTTTTTCTTCGTAGGTATAGCCCGGCGAATTTGTTGTAAAATAAACAATGCCGTTATTGTGTACGATATAGATATACACTAGAAATAAGGTAGGGGATGAAATTCTGTTCCCGAGTCATATTGCTCCAAGCGGAAGGAAGTATCTCTTCCTTCCCCGGGCCGTCTGCTGCGTCCCCGCGAATTCTCATCCCCATACACAACTACCTCGCCTTTCCTCTTCAGAACCCAAGCCCCTCTGCCGCCTCTCCTGCCCCTCAACGGACGACCCGCCCTCTCCTTTCGCCTCTTCAGAATTTAATATAATGCCTAATATAACAAGAAATCCGTACAATGCAAACAATTCGAACGTACTTTGGGCGATCCCTGGGCGCGCGAGGGTTACGGTCGCCTGACGGTTTTCCACCGGCGAAAATTTCCAGGTTACGGAGGACGAGGAAACGAATGAGAAATTTGCGGATATATATATATATATAATTCGAGAGGAAGATACCGGGTGGGGCCGGGAATCGACCGTTGCGACGAGGAAATCATTTCGTCGCGATTCATGCGCACGAGTGTGTGACAGATTTTGTTCAAACAGATTCATTGGAGCGGAATGCCTAAGTGTGAGTTTCGAAAATTATGGAATTAAGGATAAAGAAAAAACAGTCTAGCGGGTGAGGGGGTTGTAAATCGAGAAGGGATGCTACTCTAAGGGAGAACTCCACTGTGACGGATTGCAAATTTTTCAATTTTTGGGAATATTTTTCACACGTAGGGTAATTTCGGGGGAGTTCGCCATGAGAGAGAGAGAGATGTCCGAAAGAAATGGTTCATAGAACCACGCACTAGATTTCACATGTTACTGCTCAATTTCCTTCACGTCGTGCGGAGATATAAGTGTTCGAGCATAAGTTTGGAAAAAAAATGTTAAGTAAGTAAACTCCTTTTTAATTATTCTGTCCACTGCTAATTTTTTTAAGGCTTCATGTTTTACATTGTGGTGATGTTATTTTGTAAAAGTAATGGTTACTTTTGTATTTCTTGAATAATTCACGAGCAGTGCTTTGTCATAACCTCAATATTTCGCACGTATTGTTTCTACTTGTTTACATTTTAGATGTGGCCATCTCTCCCCGGAGATTAGGAGAGATGGCCACGTACAGTCGGTGTATGATGGCCATAGTATTAGTTGTAATGTGTTCAAGTAATTCATTTTTTCTAGATTTGTTTTAGATGCCTAATAAGTACAAGAGAAAAGCAATTGCTCTACGAGGGAACTGGACTCAAGAATCATTGAAAGCAGCTATTGGTGCTGTAAAAAATGATGAATTGTCAGTTCGTGCGGCCGCTGGGATCTACGCAATACCTAGGAAGACCTTAGAAAGGCGATATAAGAGCAATGACAAATATGTTGTGGAGAAAATTATTATGAAACTCGTCGCATCGAAGACTGGCTTCAGTGGATAATGTGCCAACTTTAGGTACAAAAAAAATATACTGATTTCGATGATATGTGTTCTAGATGTGACCAAAAGAAAAAAAAATACAAATCAAAATATAAAACCAAAGAGAAAACCGAGAGCATTATGCTGGGTAAGTGGCCATCACACCCGGATACTCCGGGAGAGATGGCCAATCGTAATTTTCAAAAAATTGTAATTTTCAGGTCGATCTGATAGGAGTTTGTTTTAATTTCGCAAATTATCTTAAAGTTAAGTGTTCAAAGTTTAATTACAAATGAAAATAGGTTCAGAAACGTCTGTACTTTTATTTTGACAGATCCATGAAAAAACTGTGGCCAACTACCCCGGACTTACCCTACATAGGTAAATATGTATAGTTTAAGGGGTGAGATGCAGTCAGAATTAAAAAAAATCGATTTTTTTTATTACATTTTCTTGAAGTATGATGTTTCGAAAATATTCCTTGAAAATTTCAAGTCAATCCGATGAATAGTTTCCGGGATATCCCACAATTAGTAAAGGGGCGTCGGGTCCGCACGGCAAGTAGCGGCTGAAAAACCCGCAAACGATAATACCGGGGAAGGCAGAATGCTTCGAAGACAACGACAAATTGATATTTTAGAAGCTTCCACATCGCCAGAAGCCCTATTGTATGGGCCAGGAATTGATGATTCGATGTAAGTAATTTTTTAATTAGTATTTCTATACATAAATCAAGTGTAGAATTATGAAAATCTTTCAAAAATGTTCAAAAATGTATTACTCAAAAACTATGAACTTTAGCAAAATTTTATAAAGAATTCTTTCATTTTAAAATGGCCCAAAATGTTTAAAAAAAATAATTCATCCCAAAAAACTTCAATTTTTTGAAAAATTGTTTCAACAATTGGCTTTAAACAATTGAATGCTCCACCTTTCGTCAAAAAGATTGTGATATTCGGATTCAGCGGATCAAAATATATTTAAAAAGTTTAGCTTCATCCATCGAGCTCAACATTTTACGAACATATTGGGTTGGTAAGAAAGTCTTGCGACACACAACATGAGTAAAATATAAAAACATTTTATTTTAACAGTAAACAATTATTCAGTAATGTATGCTCCCTCTGTATCTACAACTCGTGCCCAACGCTCTGGTAGACTTGGCACGCCTGCACTCCAGAATTCTTTGGGTCGTGAATTGAAAAAGTCGACCAGTGTATTTTTGAGATCCGCGACATCATCAAATTTTTTGTCCTGTAAATAATTTTTTAAAGCTCGAAACAGATGGTAGTCGGTAGGTGCTAGGTCTGGTAAATACGGTGGATGCGGTAGAACTTCCCATCCCAGCTGCGAAATAGATTGTTGTGTCATCTTAGCTACGTGGGGTCGAGCATTGTCGTGGAGAAGCCGAACTTGGAGACGTTTACGCCTTTTTTGTTTGATAATTTCAGCCAGCTTTTGCAGTTGTGCAGAGTAAGTATTTGCATTTATCGTGGTGTTGGATGGGAGCAGTTCGTAATATAGCATGCCCTCAGAATCCCACCAACAACAGAGTAAAACTCTCTTCACTTCACGGGGCAGCTCAGGGGTCGGATCTGGTTTTTCTCCTTTCGGTAGCCATTGTCGCTTACGTGTGTAGTTAACATAAAGCACCCAGCTTTCATTTCCAGTGACTATTTCTTGAAGAAAATCCTTTCTGTGTGGACGTTGCAGGAGTGAAAGGCAGATGGACATGCGTGTCGCTTTGTTTGATGCGCTGAGATCGTGTGGTATCCAAGAAGAAACAACTTTTCTGTATCCGAGATTTTGTAAATGTTGGAGAATCGTGGGATGGCTACAGCCGAGTTTGTAAGCTAATTCCCGTGACGACGTATTAGGCTTTGCCTTTGTAAGTGCTCGTAGTTCTTCATCGTCAACAGTTGATTTCCTGCCGGACCTAGGTTTGTCTTCAAAAGATGTATCGCCAGAACGGAAACGCTGGTACCAACGGGATATCGTTGAATGATGACTACGTTGGCCTTGAACACACTACACATATTAGCGGCTGCGGTTCTTGCAGAACGCCCTTGTAAAAATTCGTAATACGCAATCGATCGCAGTGCACTATGATCCATCTTCGCTCGTACTGTCTGCGCGGAACAACTGACTCGCTTATATACCCTACGGCATGGAAGGTTCTAGACTAGTCTTGAATATACTACTCTCGAATGTTGTAGAACTTCGTTAGAAGAAAACATATTTTAATCGAAAGGAAAGTTTCGCAAGACTTTCTTACCAACCCAATATAATACCGTATCCATATCGAAAAACTTTAAACGCGTTTTTCTCGAAACTATACTTTTCAAGTCGGTGACCACTATAATTCAAAAACCACTCGATGGATCTTGCTGAAATTTGGTGTGCTTATTGATAGCATTAAAAACTAGTCCTTAATCGGAGGATTTTCATTTTTGTTATAAATTTCTATTTTTTCAAAAATAAACGAGCGATTTTTTGGTCGAAAATCGAAAGTTATCTGTCGGATGCCGCCATTTGTTAATTAAAAAAAAAAGCTTTGATTAAGATTTATCATTAAACTAATGATTGATATTAGACTAATGAAAAAGATTCGACTAGATTTCTTATTAAACGAATGATTTTTTTTTTTTTCAATTTCAGATGATCCAGTAAAATTTTATGATGCTGACCGCAAGGCACTACATGCCGAAGGGGGTCCGACAAAGATGGCGATATTTTTATAAATAACCAATATTTTTCTTTGAAAATTTGTACAAGTCAAGTTGAAATATAACATAAAAAGTCTGTGCAACCACTTTTGTAAAACAAACTTAATTACTATAAAAAAAAATTATTGAAAATACTCGTTTTTTCACGCATCTGACTGCATCTCATCCCTTAAGAATATGCAAAAAAAATCAAATTTTTTTACCTGTCACAGTGGCGTTCTTCATTAATTGTTTCGGGCGAGTCTTTGCGCAATAGCCGGCGAATTCGTCTTTCCTGAACGCTGTAAAATCTATTCTTCTCATTCCAAACGCTTATGCAAAGACTATAAGTATATATCAGTATGCATGTGTGCGGTAAGTAGACGATTCGCCGACCTAATAGTCGCTTTTTGCGTTCTCGTTTCGACTTCGCCAAAGACTCTCTCTCCCTCTCTCTCTTCCTCTTTCTCTCTTGAGAATACATTCATCGAACTCTATTCCCGGCTATAGTACGTGTACAAGGCAAAACGTGACGAAGACGTAGACGACGGGTTACGTGTTGTACACGATTCGAGAAAGATCTTCATTTTGCCTATATTGAAGAGAGAGGGAGAGAGGGGGGTAGATCAAGAGACAGCGAAAGAGAGCGATTGTGAAAGGGGTGAGAATCAAGAAAGAAACATAGGCACTACACATAGGCAAAGCACTGTTTGCCCAAATAGCTTTAACCAACATCACCTAGAGTGAAATCTATAAATGTTTAAAATGTCTGCCGTTCCCGCAATGGGCTCTCGCAAAGGCTAGTGTCTATTCTATAAAAAGTAATTTCTCCACAACTATTCCTACATTTAGGATTAATTTATTACAATACGTAGTTTCGAATAGACACGAGCGTGTGGCAATACTCGGATGGGTGATCGCTCAGCCAGACACTATCCTGCGCGCCAATTACCAAGCGGTACGGACGTTCACCGAGTTCCCAATTGTGAATACAATTGAAACTCAGTGCAAACATAGCCGCCCATAACGACCCACGTTTTATGCAGTTTCCCTGTGCCTTCGTGCAGATACGTTACGGTGGTGCATTGGGAAAGAGGGGCTGTGGGCAACACTCTGAAGGGGGCTCTCAGGAACTGGCAGTTCTTAAGGTGTTCCTTTTACGAACTCGAATATTTAACGATTTAAGTTACCAAACAAGTTCAACAAGGTACCAAACTTTTACCAAAAAATTACGACTCTTGTGGGAGTATCCCTCTCTGGAAATGTTGAAAAATTGTTATTTTTTCTTCATATTTTTATAGTGCGAACTTTCGAGAATTTTTTAAGACCAACCGGACCCTGAAATTCTAAAAATTGACGAAGTTACACCTATTTTAGTGGAACAGTGTGCGTATGAATGGTGTAAAGTTGATGATGATTCGCATGTAACGAAAGCGGACATCAAAGCACAAGAACACGCAAGAGAGGCCCGGAATGCTCGCAGATTGCATAGATTAGGTGTCTAGCGGTAAGACGATAATATTTCACAAGATCGTGTAAAACATGTACCAAAACTTTGAACACGATTATCTCGAAACTACATATCTTGACACGGCGGGATTGACATTTTGAGTAACTTTCACACTATTGACTTGAATTTGCACAGTTAGCGTTCAAACAGTAGTCATTTTCGATTCACGATCGCATTTTATAATTGGATGAACCATTTGGTAAGGGGCCAGTCCACTTTGGAGCCACCAAAAAAAGGACAATTTCGTGATTTTTTTTGCGGATTTTATAAAAGTTGTTGGGCTTGATAAATAAAGTCCTGAAATACATTTAAAAAAAAATAATCCATTTTTATTCATTTTTAAATACAAAAACTATAGTTTAACGTAACGCCTCAAAAATAGTTGGGCCAGGTAGCTCCATCACAGCTCGGCAACGGCTTGTCTGAAACAAAAAAATGGGTGGGGATCCAAATATCGAAGGACCAAATATAGATCGACAAATATTTCGAAACGACAGAATTATAAACTCTCAAAATAACGAAGGTTCAATTATTCGAAATGTTATGTTTCGATCGAAGAAAAAATCGAATGACTATAAAGCAAAGCATCATTTATTCGAGAGCTCATTTATCTAAAAACATATATTATTCAGATCGTCTGCAATTTGAGACGTACAAATATAGATTGGAACAATCTATAACATCCATATCTCCGAAACAGAAAAAAGCGAGTATCTAATATTCGTAATACCGCCTATAGCGAAAAGCAATATATCGAGACGCAAAATATCGATGGTCCGAAATGGCGAATGCCAAAATGGCGAACATGGTATGAATGCCGTTCCGGCCGACCGCTAACGCTATCTGCCTCGATCACAAGTTTTCGCCATCCGGGCCGTTCGACATTTTGACCTTTCGCTATTTTAACCACTCGACTTTTTGGCCGTTCGATTTAATGCTTTCTGTTTATTGAACCGTCGCTATATTTACAATTCGAAGATTCGTCTTCTCGAATTATTTGGTGTTATTTATATAAGCAATTCGATATTATGTCTCTCAATATTTTTTAAATCGGTTTTTGTTTTTCACTATATTTCAACTTCGAGATATTCGTATTCGGAATTTTCATTTACGACTATATAAACCCTTCGAACATTGATCTATCTATATTCAAACATCCGACATTTTTTAATTCGATATTTCAGCCCATCCGAATATTGATCCATCGATATTTCGACTCCCACCCGAAAAAATCAAAGTCCATTAGATTCAGTATGACACCAGCTACAAAATGACCCTCGGATATAAAGTTTCATCAAAAAATAAAAAAATGGCAAATGAAAAACGAAGTAAGTAAAAAACTCGTTTTTTTCGCAGTTTTTGGCAAAAAGAGATTAAAAATCAAAATTTTAAAACAATCGACGAACATTTTGTTGCGAATCATGTTTTCAATATGTGGTTCAAATTTCAATCGGTTTATTAGCTTTAGAGATACGATGGAGCTAGATTTTGAAAACGTTGTTTCGAGAAAAACGCGTTTGAAGTTCATACTATGAGAAACTCTTACCTAAACTCAATCGGCAATTCCTGCACCGTACAAAATCCCTTCTGATTACTCATTATCGTCGATTTCTCCAAGTCTTGCTTGCTTTCGATTTTTTGAAATTTTCAAACTGGACTGGCCCCTTTATAACAATGACTTCAGCATTCTGTTTTTAAAGAGACAAATGAGGTTTTCTTTGGAAAAGCTGTAATTTTTCGTATTTTTCGAAATTTCGAAAAGCGAATCGTAAACTCATAGCCAGTTGGATATATCTGTAGTTTTTTTTTTGTTTCCGTTTCAGATTACATTTGAGTCTAGTAGAGATGATGCCGTTTCGGGCCTCGCCGCTGGAGGACTGCAACGCCATCTGCAGCACCACGAACACTTTGAAAGATTTTCTTTCGAAAAAATTACATTGTGACCACAAACATGTGTACAACAAGCTGGGAAAAATTAATTTACTCCAACGAATGTGTTACTTGAAAAAGAATCATCATTCTGACCCTTCAAAGTGGACTTCCAGAGAGGTATACCCCGTTAAAATCGTCTCATTTATGCGGCGCTTTATAGAGATGAGACGCTGGCCACATTTCTATCTAATGATTTGTATACTAAATAACTCTAGATCTACATAAAAATTAAAAAATTCCGTAACGACAATAAAAACAGGGGGTCACCGAATGTTTAAAGAAAATATTGATAATAAAACTTATATAAATGTGACTAGCAGAAGTTTCGTAGCCGCCACTTTTCACATAAAATGTCAAAATGTCTAAATCTACTAAATTTGCGCGACATTTTTTATCCATAATTTTTTATTCCATAATTTCACAATAAATTGAACGTTACAAGTCTAGTGTCAATATTACAAATAAAAATTCGTCGAGTCTAAATTTCTGCCAAATATACTGAGATTTGCAGCGAGTCCAAACCTCTTTAACCCACTTCAATGAAAATTACGAGTCGGTCTGAACGTCAACTGACATTGATCACTGCTTCGTGTCAATATCTCTTCACCAAGGAGGTTTACTGCGAAACAAATCGTTAACCCGTCAATTATACTTATTCAAGCTTGATCAAAAAATCTTATAAACATACGGTGATGGAAAATAAAATAATTTAAAAAAGCAAGCATATATTTAGTTAGGAGCAAAGCTTTCAATGTTTTCCGTGGTTCGCTACTTTAGGCAAATTTAATTTTTTCTGCACAAACATCGTAAAATAACGTCTAGATGAAGGGTTGCTTATTGTACACGGAGGGTCATGCGTCTGCGTATTTGTGGGTGTGCACATATATGTACGGATCTGCATGAGCTTGACGCCCAAAAACAGGTTCATATTCAATTTTCCTTCCGATGAGAATATTGGGATGACGAGGGTGGGATTTTATGCAGAATTAATACATATTTTCGCCAAATTAGAGTTTTTTAATTGAAAAATGTTGGTAATCAATGCGGTTATGATTATTTGAACAAAGTGCCGCCGTTGCTGCATGGCCAATCGGTGCTTCCGGCAACTAGGACGATCTGTAACGAAAAGTAAAAAAATGTACTCCAAGTATAATAATACATCTTTCGTATTATCGGATACTTTAAATAATATCTGAACATTCCGAAAATAGCAACCTCTAGAAAAAAAAATCGATTTTCGAAAAAAGAAACAACTTTGATCATTTGTTAACCACAAATTAATGAGCATATCGAAAAATCATCCGGACATACGATAGAAAATTCGAACTATGTTCTGTCCCTATTTGAAGCGACTTACACCGTTTCATAAAAATAGTTTCTGATCCGACAAACAAATCGTCATAACTCACAAGGAACATCACTTGCATGTCCGCGTCCGATTTTATTGAAACTCGTATATGTCATAAAGCATTGAAACCTATTAGACACCTATTTTTTACTCTTCGTTGACACACTTATATTTGGCCACGATTTTGACATATTGGGTCAATTCGACCCAGATAGTACTTCATCCACGTGACATTAACAACTCTTCGGTCGGGTTTCACTGAAAAAAATTTGGCATACACTTCAAACGTTTCTTAAAATGTCTGCATAATTAAAATTCGAAAAACATCAAATTGAATCGTCCAAAAAAATTATTCAAAATTTTCACTTTTGGAAAAGTGAGCATTTTACTAAAAATTCATTCGAGTCAAATTGACCTAGTGTGTCAACGTAGGATTAATCAGCGAGAAAACGGTTTAAGGGGAAAGCCACGCCTCACAGAAAGGCGTCTCAAACCTTCATTAATTTTTTTCAATACTTCTATAGTGGATTTTTCCAAGTGAAGTTCCTTTTTAGTAATTTTTGGATCTTTGACAACACTTTTACCAATGCAATAAAAACAGTCGTTTCTTTTCTAATTTCAAGCTCATAGAGAGCCCTTAAGCGGGAGAGGGGTAAGGTCTTTTTTGCGTTTTTTTTTAAATCTTGTCATATGAATGCTTTATGGGCCTGGCATCGATGATCCTGTGTAAGTATATGAGAAAAAACACTCTTTTATTGATGTTTAATTTTTTATTTTCTAGTATAGAAATCTTTGAAACTTTTAAACGCGTTTTTCTCACACTTATCATTTTTAAAGTCGGTGAACTCTCTAGCTGAAGATCTACTGCACCGATCCTTTTGGAATTATACACACTCTTTCTACACATAAATTACGAGGTAACGCTGTCGAGTTTCGTTATTTTTTATCATATTAATTTATATTACACTAACAAAATTGCCGATTTTGAAAATGAAACATTGGTATTTTTACTTCTAACTGCAGCCAAACATTTAAAAAACAATTTCAAAAACCGCGCCAGTGTGACCTTAAGGAACTTATCAACTAATGAAATCTTTTTTTTTTTTTTTTTTTTCATTCCAGATGATCCAGTGATGAGTTACGCGGTTCACCCCAATGTAACTTTTTTTTAGGCGTCTGCAAAGATTTGCTGTCAATGGCTCATTGCTGCGTAATTATTAATGAAAATTTTACAAAATATTCTTCAAACGTCCTTTTCTTATAAACTAATTACATAAATAAGTATATATATTAACTGTGTCGTCAAAGAAAAATGATCGTCAATATGCTTTTTTTATAGCAAATTAAGGGGTAAGGCCACAGTAGAATTTTGAAAAAAATCAATTTTTTTTCTCGATAAAACGGTGCTCTATCATCATAAGAATAAGTTACTATTCGATTCATAGCAAGAACATATTTTTTCACCGACTTTGAGCGTATTACGTAAGCCCACCTCTGGCACGGCCATAGAGTACCTACAAATTTAAACGCGTTTTTCTCGAAACAGCTTTTTTCCCATTGGCGCGACAAATAACTTCAACAATTTTCACTCGACTTACTTCAAATTCAACAGTTATGTTCTTAATTGCATTTCGCAGAGAAGTACGTACGGAATTTCTGATTAATCTTAAACTTTTCATTTTATGAGCAGTTTTATACGAAATTTTTCACTGAAAATTCATTCGAATACCTACAACTCAATTCAAATACCTACAACTTTTGAATAAAACAATATTTTTTTAATTCCGTACGTACTTCTCTAGGTATTCTAATCTAGATTGACGAGAATTTTTGTTTTTTGTTCCAGGTCAAAAATTGTGGATGCTAAATGTCACGCCGCGGAGCGCCTAAAACAAAAGATAACAAAAGAAAATATTAGTAGTCGGCCAGTTTGTACATCGAAAAAAAAAATATATATTTCCTGACAGCTTGATATTCATACTTAATAGGTGTGTAATTAATTTTATGAGTGAGTAACTTTTTCGTACGAATTTTTTTTTTCAATTCGCACATGATTTTATACCCGTTACTGTGGCCTAACCCCTTAACCTCGCCCCCTAATCAACGTCTTCAAAATATCCAAGTGCGGTATTCAAACGTCTTCAAAATACCCAAGCCACCCGTGCAGAAATTTTGGCAGGAATACAGCTGGATTCTGACGTGTATCCCGGGCTCCCAGTCAGGATCTAGTCCGATATCGGATCAGATTCGAAGACTAAATGTAAGATCCGTAAACTGGATTCCATTAGGGATCCAGAACCGGATCCTTTAATGACTCTAAATAGATTCCCCATGGAATCATTGAGGAATCTAGGAAGGATCACGGGTGAGTACAGGCTGAAATACAATGGCAAAAATGGAATTATGACATGTTAAATTTATTATAAAAATAAATAACATTTATAAAGTTTCGGTGCATTAAACTATCAATAAAAAAAAATTTGTCCAAAGATTCAAATGGCAGATCGCGCTCATCGCGAGATTTCGATGTGAATTTAAAAAAAAATCACATCAAAATCTGTGAACGCAAATGTATTGACAAGAAATTATAAATACAAAAAAATTCACAAAATTAGTTGTGAATTTTTTCGTATTTAAGACAAATTAAAATCAAATTCAAAATGGTTATAATAAAATTTGCGCAAAAAGTGAGTTCGTAGGTATTTTGAGAGAAAACATTGCCTCGAGGCAAAGAAATTTTTGCACATAACTTTTTGTGCGAACATTTCTTTGCCTCAACACAATGTTTTCTCTCAAAATACGTTTACACTTGTGGTGTAAATTTTAATATAACTGTCGTTAATTCGATTTTTATTTTCTTCAACTTGAGGAAATTCACAACTCATTTTGTGATTTGTTTCATATTTATAATGTAATATTTGAAACTCACAACTTTTTTTTGCAAAAATTTCTTTGCCTCGACGAAATGTTTTCTCTCGAAATACGTAAGAACTCACGGTTGGTGTAAATTTTAATCTAATCATTGTGAATTTGATTTTAATTTGTCTTAAATACATGTTTATACCCACCGACATTTCGGTGGGTATAAACAGAGACTTATTCCCCAAAACCGGTCTCCCGGTTAGAATCCAACTTGCATCAGTATCGGAATATGTGCGACGACGATGGCATAATTTTGAAAATTTTGGCATCACGTGTATTTTCGGTATTACTATGTAATTCCTATCTATAGATAGGAATTTTATAGATAGGAATCTATAGACAGAAATTCCTATCTATAGATAGGAATTCCATAGTAATACAGAAAATACACGTGACGCCAAAATTTTCAAAATGATGCCATCGTCGCCGTACATATGCCGATACTGATGCAAGTTGGATTCTAACCGGGATCCGGTTTTGGGGAATCCATGACAAATCCTGATCGGGATTTGATCGGACATAGGGTGTCCCGGTCAAAATTTCTGCACGGGCAACGTTACATTGATATAATAAGTTCGAAATATACTACATACACACACACACACACACACACACACACACACACACACACACACACACACACACACACACACACACACACACACACGTGACGATATATTGCGAATGAGTAAGCAGCAGCGAGAATAGATTTCTCGCGGGGCATTATCTTCTCCAACTAGGTTAATTCTTATTCCAACCCCCTTGATTCCGCATCTCATTCCCGGTTAGAAAAGAGCCAAGTGCAAAGAACGTCTTCTTATTGTACTTGTTCCTTTTCTCCATGATTTTAGCCTACGACGGGCGAGCGAGCAATTTACTATAAAGTATTGTTATATATTTTCCAATTTTAATTGCACTCCCATTGTGCGAAACTTCATCCTCGACGAACGAACGACAACGAGTCTCGCTCTGTCCCACCGACCAATCCCTTCGGTAGGGCCGGAGGAGAAAACGAGGGCGGGAGGAAAGCTGTCACCTCAACTCCCCCGCGTTCTCGCAGCTTCTACGTTTTCCGCGCTCGTCATTTTATTCCTTTGTTTTTTCTATATTGCACTATGGGCGACCTTAATAACGGAAGGCGCACACCGGATGGACAGAGCGGAAGCGCGGATATATATTTTCTTTTTTGTCCCCCCCCCCCTCCCCAGTGTTTAATTTATTTTTTTCCTTTTTTCCATTTCTTCGGCATACTGTACATAACGAGAAAATTGCACCTGTCTCGAGTGCACCCACGAAGGTATATGGGAAAACGGACTCCCTCGTGCTGCTTCTCGTAGGATTCTCGGGAATACTTCGGGAAAAAAATATTCCCGGAGAAGCTTTTCTTCAATATAAATTCCGGACTTCTTTAAAATCGTGCAAATGTACGAGACGTCGAGCGGCGACGCAATAAACTTTTCTCGGCAGTCGAGCGTTGTTTTGAACGATCGCACTTTTGTGCGACTCTTTCTTTTGCTTGCGTTACGGCAACTGGGTCGAGTGATTTGAAGACACTTCCGGAATAAGCGAGGACTCTTTCAATATTGAGGGGTACTTTAGCTCCGGCATTTTCAATATTATTTTTATCGTCAATTATTATGCCCTGTAGTTTTACGCGTCTTTGGAGAAAAAAGAAAAGTTATTCCGAAAGAATTCCTCGGGCTCGAGGAGACTTTTCGAGACACTTTGTAACGTGCTGTTCCGAGTAATTTTGTCACGTTGTAGTTTGCATCCTTGGATTGCAACGAAAATGATTTTTTTTCCACAAATTTCCTTCGGCAGATTTGAGCTCCAAAAATCTCGCAAACATTTTTCAGGCTTCTTATTCAGCGATCTACGACAAATTTGAAAAATCGAATTTCGCATAATAGAGAAGATAAGAAATGAAAAAGAATTGTCGTTACACCCCAACGATGCAAACTTCAATCCCATGTAACTTTTTAATGCAGGAATCTCTTGAATCTTCGGATTGAACTCTCTGTAGTCTCTCGAGCCATTATTTTGCTGAAAGCCTGTGAAAAAAACCACTCCAGCGTCGTAATTGTCTTAAATTGCAGAATGAATGAGTAGCCATTCTTCCTGGCATCCCGGAAGCCAAAAGTGCATTCTACTAGAATACTGGCAACGTGCAGGTAATACTACCGAAGGTAAGCGAAAGCAGACGAAGAAGATAAGAAAAAGAAGCAAAGGTAAAGTATCATCAGCAAGGAACTTTTTTCACAGTAGGACAACAAAATCGGCCTGTCTGCTTTCCTAAAAAAAACCTACATCTCCATCGCAATTATATTTGTCTGATGTCATTCTTTCGACTGTCCAGTAAAAAAAAATCACCCGTCTCAGTTCAAATTCATCATTCTCCTAATCAGATCCGTGTACGACTGTGAAGTTTTAGGAGGGAAAAGAATGGCAACGCACACCCTTCAGTGTCCGCGACCGTGGAAGTTACGCCCTTCATAATCCGTAGATGTGTGGTCTAGAATTCCGGTAGCATTGAGATACGTGACCGAAATACACTGATGACTCCATTGATTCTTCGATGCACAGAGAGTGTTGCGCGGTCGCGCGCGCGCGCGTGTGTGTGTGTGTGTGCGTGTAAGTGTGTGTGTGTGTGTGTGTGTGTGTGTGTGTGTGTGTGTGTGTGTGTGTGTGTGTGTTTGTGTGTTTGTGTGTTTGTGTGTGTGTATGTTGTGTGTGTGTGTGTGTGTGTGTGTGTGTGTGTGTGTGTGTGTGTGTGTGTGTGTGTGTGTGTGTGTGTGTGTGTGTGGGTGTGGGTGTGTGTGAGTGTGTGTATGTTTGTGCGTGTAGGTGTGTGTGCGCGCGCGCTTGGGTGTTTGTGTGCATGCGCGCGTGTGTGTATTTGTGTTTTTGTGCGTGCGTCGTGCGTGCGTGCGTGCGTGCGTGTGTGTGTGTGTGTGTGTGTGTGAGAGAGAGAGAGAGAGAGAGAGAGAGAGAGAGAGAGAGAGAGAGAGAGAGAGAGACAAAACGCACTGTGCTGCTCGGCTGTGTCCTCGGCTTACACGATGTTCTCTCTAGCGATGATGCTCCACCAGCCAGGAGCTTCACTGTGTGCACGCAATGAGGCCGAAGGAAAGCTAAAGGGCGCACTTCGGCAAATGCATCTATAGGCAATACGCCATTCCATCTCTCGTTTTGTACATGTGGCTATATATCGCGAATGGACATTTGAGCCATACGAAGTGATAAGGGCTCTCCCTTTCTCTCTCTCTCTCTTACTCTTTTTCTCGTGCCATTGAATTATAAGCCCTTCGGCAGATTGGCCATCGAGCGGCTCGCCGTATTTTCATTCTAGATGCGAGTCCGCCCGCTGTATTCATTCGCGAAATTATTTTCCGCCACGATCGGACTCGCGCGCATGTACGTTGTGACAATGGGGCCATAGAAGTGGCCATAAAGAGAACAAAAAGCGCCGCTGCAAATTTTCTATAGACACTGATGGGGTCAATCAAGAATTCCATCACGAAAAGACCGACTGACGCGCACGCGTACACGGGTACATACAGATGCGCGGAAAAATGAAACACGAGATTTTGGGGTGTTGCTGAAAGTATGGCTGAAAGTGGTCTGGTAAGTACTGACATGGTCTGGATAAAGATCGGTGCACAGAGGTTGCAATCATACGGTTGGTAGGAATATTGCTCCTGCTTTGGAGCATTGGTGCATAACGAGACGTTAATTGAAATCCTTTAGCCGGTTATGCCTAGTTGTGACAGTGGAAATTAGGTCATTTTGGGATTAAGGGGTCAATCCGCTTTGAACATTTTTAAAAAATCGATCTTTTTAACTGTTTTTTAAAGAACATACATTCAGAAATATTGTGTCAAAATTTTATGAAAATCCGAACTCTTTAAGTAATTGTTTTTTATCTGAACGTCAGGACCTCGTCTCGTCTACCTGAGCGTATAGCGCGCTCGGCCGATCATAGTGATAAACTTCAAACGCGTTTTTCTCGAAACAACGTTTTCAAAATCTAGCTCCATCGTATTTCTAAAACTAATAAACCGATTCTCTTGAAATTTCAACCACATATTGTAAGGATGATTCGCAACAAGATGACCCTCGATGGTTTCAAAATTTTGATTTTCACTCTTTTTATGCGAAAAACTGCCATTTTTCCGTTTTTTTAAACTTTTATCGTTTTTCATCTGCCATTTTTTTTTTTATAAAACCTTATATCCGATGGTCATTTTGTAGCTGGTGTCATACTGAATCTAATGGACTTTGATTTTTTTGTTTCCGACAAGCCGTTGCCGAATTGTGACGGAGCTACCTAGTCCACCTATTTTTGAGGCGTTGCGTTAAACTATAGTTTTTGTACTTAAAAATTAATTAGAATGAATTAAATTTTTTTTAAATGTATTTCAAGACTTTATTTATCAAGCCCAACAACTTTTACATTCACATATTTTATAAAATCCTTTAAAAAATCGCGAAAATAGCCTCTTTTTCGTGGCTCCAAAGTGGACTGGCCCCTTAAAAAATAGAATATCGCGATGACAAATTTTTACAAAAATGAGATATTTGAAAAAGTACCGTAAAAAGGGGTTAAATTGAGATTAAGGGTAACTTTGACAGTTTTTAAGGCTACTTCAACAGAGCGCCAGCATGCAAGAAGAACAACAACCTCTGTTACATCTGTAGATGTGACTTCCGGTTCTACCGCCATGCTGTAGACTGGATACGCTGCATCTCTTGCAAAAACTGGATCTTCGGCATGTGTAATAAAGGCGCGACAAATCCTGCCTACAAATGTGTGGTGTGCGAGGATACAGACTAATTCTTTAAAAAAAATTTTTATTGTTGCTCAAATTTGTTGTTCAAGTTTGTTAAAATGTTGCTAACATTGATTGTAACGTTGCTCAAGTTGATTTTGTTCTCGATGATAATTATAAGACTGATTAAGTGCTTATAATAGTACCCTAGGTACTTAATATTTTTGGGTGGGGGTAAAAATGTCGAATGACCAAATATAGAACGACAAAGATTTCGAAACGACTTATGTAAAATGTTTCCTTAATAAAGATGACAATTTGATTGTAAAAAATCATTGTTTTTCATTTATTTTCATATTCAATGCATAAAATATTAATTTTTTTATAAAAATGATGTCAAAGTAACCCTTAATCTTTGACATAAGTCGCATTTCTATGCCTTGTCAAAGAAACTCCACACTCGATGATACTTTGACACTTTAAATATATATATATATATATATAATTGTGAGGGCTGGTGGGGCTCGACTGCTTCATACATTTGATAGCCAAAAAACTCATTGTTCTATTGCAGCAAAAAAAGTTGGAAATGAGGATGTTGAAAAAAAAGTTACCTACAAAAAACTTCCAAAACCTGTTCAAAGTAACCCCATTTTAGGGTATCATTTGACGAACACTCTGTAATTTTTTTCTGCACAAATATTAAATTATAATCGATTTACAGTGCATGTCCGGGAAGCACCTCTCGAAAACGTCTTTTGCGCCGAGCAGTGCCTTTCTGAATGGGGTTATCAAATATAAAAAAAATAAAACAGCTTTCGTTAGGATATTAGTATATCCTGTGATGAATCAAAGGAAGTTTGGAAATATCAAATGTAAAAAAATGGCGTGTGTTCAAAGTCAGTTTAGAGTTTTGCGAAAAAAATGAGCATTTTTCGTTCATCAAATCAAAAGTGTACATCGGTAAACCAAAATCTTTCGATCAAGTACCATATTTTTACATATAGAGAAGGCCTTAAAAATGTCGGAAAGATCGACGCAGTAGTTCTTAAGATATTTTCCTCACCGAGTTTAAAGACGTACTTTTGAAGAAAAAAGCATTTCAATTTTCGAACGACGCATCGAGCGTTCCGATGGGCCATTACATAGCAGCCTATAAAACTGTCAATTTGATCCTTAACATTTTCAGGTAACATTTAAAAGACGATGTACTGTCAAAGTATATCGATTTTGCCAAAAAACATGATTTTCCGAATTTTACAACTATGCATAACCCCTTAAATAGAAGAGAAAGGTAAATCCTTTCAGTCGCGTTTATGCATGTGTGGATGGAATTTGACCAAAATAATAAACTGGAGTACATCAGCGGAAATTTTAAAAAAAGTATCTTTCCCAATCGTAGATTTTTTCGTACCCGGCTCTGCCTTGGCATCTGTTATATTCGTCTCATATTTCTTTTCGTTTATCTTCAACTGTAGGACCCGCCGATATCGAAAGTTATACTGCTCGCTGATTTCGAAAAGATTGGCCATTTGGCTGACTTCCGAGATGCCCGGAAGAATAGCCAATAGCCCATTCTGAAACTCGAAACCGTTACTACTATTGCTCATAGTAACTTTCAGCAGCAACTCTTTTGTACTACAGTATATCTTTTTTCGTTTGCGAAAGCCTCAGCCAAACAGCTGTGGCTTTCGGGAATATGTCCATCTTTTTGGCACTCAAAATTTTGGCAAGGCGATTAAAGCAAACAAAAGTCGTTTTCTTCACAGAAATGCAGAGCTTATATTGCGTAAACCTTCGGGAAAATGAATTCGATCGGTTCCGTAAAATTGATAATCGATCGAAGCTTTAAGAGATGGATAAAGAGTTCTTGCAATAAATAAATGTAGAGTCAAGAGCCTGACGAGGAACATCATTCCGGTGTCTGCTTTCGATTCAGTTGAAACTTATGTATATGGTAGAGCATCAAAAACTATTTGATACGTATTTTTTTTTATCAGCAGAAAAAACGGTTTAGCGGGGTGAAGCCACCCTTTACAGTGAAGCATGTCAAGGGATGATATTTTCACCCCCAAGCAGTCCACCGATTTTTGTGAAACAGAAACGGAAATTCTTGTGATGCAAAATAATCAGAAATCCACTATGGGTAGATTGAGAAAAACAAAACTTAAGGGATGAACCACCCCTTTATTTTTCTATCTCTCGCCCCCCATTTGAAAGGGGTGCATTTAATTAAACGCAAGGGGTAATACTTCGAAGAGAGAGCTAAGCTGAAGTTTACGTATTTTTTTGTTTTTGCCCGACAGCAAGCTTAAGGGGTTAAAACACATTCCATACATTGTCGACGACTTCAAATGAACAAAAAAAATTTAGAATCGAAATTCTTTTCCCATCTCGTCCAAGAATAAGTAACTTCACTGGATCATCGATCGTTTCTTTTGTGCCCCGATTTGGAACTCCATTATGTGCTCATTTTTTTCGTTATCACTTCTTCTTCAAAATGCCGTTCGATTTATTAAGCTCCGATTTTTGACAGAATTTCAATATTTCCACTTTGCCCCTTTTTCGGCGATTTTTCTAATGAACTTTCCTGGAACACGAATTAAGATATCGGGATAAATGAAATGGTATTATCTAAGTTTTCCAAAATTCTTCTCGTAAACCCCCTACGAAGTTTACGTCACTCAAGGAAAGCCGACCCTACGGCTGTTTGAAAGTTCGCGATTCTGGCAATTTCGAAAAAAAAAATTTTCGCCTTTTCAACCATTTGAAGGTTATATCATGAGAAATTTGCCGTCGATTATGAATATCACGGAGTTATTTGTCCGAAGCCTAATATTACGCTGAAAAATGCGAAAAACAGGTTTCTGTATACTTTTGACGAGTTTAATGAAATTTAAAACTTTTGGGGGACATAAATTGCGCATTCGGGGGGTAAAAATGCAACGACATAAACGATTTTTTTTAAAGATTAAAAATTCCATTTTTTTCGCATCAGGGCCAAAAATAAGTGTCTTCACTCAATCGCCGCTTATTTCTTCTCCGTGTCGATTTGAAATTCTGCATTGCGCGCATTCTCTTCACAAACGTTTGGTCTAAAAACTGCTGCTTGATTCGTCGAGCCACGATCATTATTCAATTTTTGACAGAGCTTCAAGGCTGGATTATCGATTAACGTGAATTTTACCATACCCTAAATTGCATATTGGAATTTGTAGAAATATTTTTTATTAGCGTACATATTTTAAATACAGCAAAAAAACAACTGCGATGAGGAACTTCGAGTAAGGGGTGGTTTACCCCCCTAACCTTGTTATCTGACAAAAATGCCAAGACATGTCAACGTCATTTTTTCGTCCCTTCCAAGTGTTGCACGTTTCCTTCAATTTGATGCACCCCCGTCAAATGTGGATCGAGAGAAAAAAAGAGAGGTGGTTCATGCCTTAATTTATGTTTTTTTTCAATGTACTGCTGTATTGCTGATCGTTTTGCATGAGAAGAAGTTTCGTTTTTTTTTAATTACTAGAATCGATGGACTGCTTGCAGGTGAAACTGCAAAATCAACACTCGGCATGCTTCACTCTGCTAAAAAATATCATCTAATAGTTCTCAGTTCTCAACCTCTATCTGAACTGTACCTACTTTTATCTAAAAAAGACGTATCTTAAGGGAGGTTCCCACTTTGTTGGGCAAAAAAAATTTTAGCTGATTCGAAAAGAGCCTTAAAAGTTTCATACTTGTAAGTATGAAACTTTTCATTTTATTCGCACCTACACTTCAGTTTAACTTTAAACGCGTTTTTCTCGAAACCACGTTTTGCAAGTTTGCAGACGTGCTCCTAAATGTTCAATAAACACGTTCAATAAAGACCGTTTTGTAAACATTCTATATTTAATATTTTTCGCATAAAAAATTGGTGACAAATCGAACACTTTTTGGCCCAAAGTAGAAACCTCGCTTAACGTTCTTAACTCTTCGAGTCCACACCCGCAGCCAGTAACTCAGTTGGTCACGTGGAGTCCGCGCGACCCCATCCACGTTTAAACGATTGCCACGTTGATCCTATCGTTCCGAATGGCTTATAAAAAATCGGGGTGTTAGTTTGAACCTTCTAGAATGTGGCATTCTCAGTATAATATTGTAATCGACATTTAAAATGGTGGAACAAAATCAGAAACGGATGAATGCCTGAAAAAAAGCCATTTTTACTTTAAAAATCATAACTTTTGCAATTAACAGTTTAAACAAATTAGAGTCATACGCTTGAGATTTGATGGTTTAAGGAAAAAATAGCTTCGTAGTGGGTGTTTCAAAAAAAGTATTTATTTGGACATTTGAAGAAGACCCATTTCGCAGTAAAAAAAAACGATAACCGTGAAAAATAAGCAATTCATTCGCAACAGCGGCACGAAAAATTATGACATCATAGTGTAAACAAAATATATATGCAAAATATTTTTTTAAATATATTAAAAAATACGAAATATTAAAAAAGCGTAAATAAATCAAGTTTGTCCCCCAAAATCGACACAGATGAAAACTGTGCTCGTCGCACATTCTAAATAGTTTTATGGTTTCCCAGGTAGTATTTTAATGAGCTTTAAATTACGTAGACGGACGTCGCAAAGAATTCACATTTTGAAGTAATTAATACAAACTTGATAGAACATTTTTTTACCGTTCTCATATTCATACTCACATTACGTAGAGTAATCCCACGAAGAAAACAAAAAAAATACCATCTTTTCACGCGCAGGTCACGGGGGGGGGGGGTCAAAATGACCCCAGCGCCCGCCCGATTTTTTTTATAGAATATCACGACGAAACTGCGGTCCCGAATCATGAGACCCTAATCGGTACTTACAAAAGACACTCTAAAGCACCCTTACAATGCAGGCCAGCCCCCTTGGTCGTCGACAACTTATAGTAATTTTGTTTCAAAGTCGCGCATGGGGTCCCCTGTACCCCGTGTGACCGCCAAGGGTTGATTTTCTACCATATGCACGAGTTTGACCGAAATCGAAGGCGTACACCAGTGATGTTTCTCGCGAGCACAACGATACCGTTTCTACTGTACATCCTTTCTACACCGTGGGAAACCTGGGAGCAGCAAAATAGCAAGTAGAACATGGTTGTATGAATGTTACATGAACCGATCTCGCACCTGAGCCGTTCCAGCCATCCAAGAATACAGAATTTACTTTCGCAGGCTGACGTCAGGGAGGTAAGCCCTTCCTCTCGTCTTTCTCATCTTGGAATTCGCGTTTGCAGAATCGATATTCGAGCTCTTCGCGTTGGTAGAAATCAGTTCGAAAAAAACTATCTAAAAACCAGTTATAAAATACACACATATATATATACAGGGTGTTTGGCGCATAGACTGACACATTTTTTGGGGGGTTGGGGGGGTTCTTTTCGATTTTTTCCACCTTTAGACCTTAAGTCTAAGGGTGTCTTAAGTGTTACGGTAATTAAGATATAATTTTTTGTTCTTTTCTTTTATTACCAGTAATTTCGCCTTAAAATCATGTAGCATACCGTTGGAAAGGGTATAAACTAGAGAACTTTTTTAAACAAAGCTAAGTTCAAAATAGCTCTTAGTTTTTTTTATAATGAGTTTAGAAGTTGACATTTTTCATACATTTGCGTATTTCCAAGACTTTGCAAGCTCACGAGTCATTTTCTTGAAACCAATTGTATCAAATAATGATTTATTTGTAATAAACTTACATTGCAAATAATACAACAAAAGTTATTTCGTGCTATTAGAAGCACAAACACATAGTACAGTTGTGCTGTCGCTGAAAAACCCCGTAATCGGAAAAAAAAGAAGGCCAGTTTTTTGACAGGTTGACAGGTTTTTTGACAGGTGATTTTAGGTGCCGCGGGTGCTAAATCCAAGTTTGCTCAAAAATCGGGGTGCAGGTTTTTTTTGAGGGGATGAAGGGGATGGGGGTGGAATGATGCCAAACTACAACCCCTACGATGTCGGCGCCGTGAGACAAAATGTTCAGAAAAATCCGGGCTTTAGTTCTGTCTTCTCCGCCGAAGTCGCGGAAGTTCATTTTGGGGGTGAAAAAGTGGGGTGAAATTTTGAAAAATCAGTTTTAATTCAGTAACTCTTTAGGAAAAATTCGTACACGTTTTGTTCAAATGGGAACGTTGTAGCCCTTGAAAAGACGCTTCGATCGAGTATTTGATCATCACTATCCGATAATATCTTCACCACCAAAAAAATGGTTGAAATGCCAAAAAAGTTTGTTTATTGAATAACTCAAAAACCATCGATTTTTCGGGTATGGTTTAAACGTACAGAATGTATAAAATAATTTTCTCTATATTTTCGTTACTATGAACCACCTTTGAATTTTGATTTTTCAACCCCTCTCGGGGGTTGAACATTACAAATGAAATTCTGGGAAAATTATTGACCGCACAAATTCACCGCCGCGGAACAAGTCGTAGTTTGAACTCTCGGTTACATTTTTGTCCACAGCGCCAAACTCGTATCTCTTCATGTTCGGTCAACAGTTTTCCCAGAATTTCACTTTCAATTTTCAACCCCCGAGAGGCGTTGGAAAAAGCAAAATTCAAGTGTGGTCCATAGAAATGAAAATATAGAGAAAATTACTTCCTCCATTTCGTACATTGAAACCCGACCCGAAAAATCGATTGTTTTTGAGTTAGGCAAACTTGGATTTACAAAATCACTTGTCAAAAAACTAGCCTTCTTCTATTTTTTTCCAATTCCAATATACAGCACGACTGTACTAAAAATATTTTGACAATTTGAAGGCGAAATTTCGAGAAATTTAAAAAAAAAAAAATCATGTCTTAATTACCGCGACACTTAGGACATAGGATCTAAGGGTGAAACAAGTATCAAATGATCCCCCCCCCCGCCGCCACAAAAAATTATGTCAGTCCATTCGCCAAACACTCTGTATATATAAATTTCAAACAAATCGTAGCATCCAAACTACGAGATTTCGTCCACCAAAAATATTACTCGCGTCGTTTGCGTGGCACCAACAAGTGCGGCGACTTGCGGCGAGTATGGGAAGAATGGCCGCAACCATGCGCTTACTGGATGAGGCTTATTGAATCTTATGCGGACTCTTTCGCGTTTATCAGCAGTCGATATTCAACTCTTCCCGACGCCCCGTTTTCTCCCTTTGTCCTGCACCTTTCTCATTTTCTTCGTGCATATATAGTGTACATTACTTTCGTGCGGTGGCGGGGGAGGAGGGGTAAATGAAAACCTCAGCGTCACCATCGTTTCGAGGTGGATAAAGGGAAAGGGTTTTTTCACGTCGGTCCTATGGATTCGGTTCACTCGACCTGCCATAACAACGGATGAGGGGGGGTAGAAATGGGGAGGAAAGAGAAAGAGAAGCAAAAGGAAAATGAGGAGAAAGAGGACAGACGGTAGCGAAAACGCTTCCGGTATTGGATTTTCTTCGCTGGTAAATCGAGTGAAAACGTGCCAACGAATGGAAGGCATGTGCATGACGTCCAAAAGCTCCTCCATTTACTCCATTTAGTATCGATGTAACATTAGAGGCAGCCTGAGAAGTTCCAACGCTTTTCCAGCAATCGTACAAAAAATCCCATCCCGCATCGAAGAATAATTTCGCGGAGTCAGAAAATAATAATCGAAATAAATGGAAGTGTGTTGAAAAGAGACGGAAACAAATGGAATGAAAATACATATTTTTGTCAATGTGAAAAATATCCCTTGAGGCTTCAGAGCTAATTGTTTGTTAATGACGAATCACCAAAAAATTCAGCAATCAAGTGCATATTGGAAAATGCATAAGTATAATATTAAATTTTCACTTTACTTTTAACGGGCTACATCTACTTGGGTGGGTCAAAAAACTGAATTTTCTAAACATATTTTTATTCCATAGTATCACCTTTTAGCTACATCATCTGAAAATGTCATTGAAATATTCCTAAAGTTGAATTGTAGCAAGACAATACTTCGAACTTTAAACGCGTTTTTCTCGAAACACTGCTTTCAACGTCGGTGGACATGATATCTCGAGAACCACTTGATAGATTATTTCCAGATTTACAGGAAATGCGATGAGAAATATTCAAAAGTCGTTGACGATCTTATTTTTTTTTTAGCGATCTTCATTTTTGATCAGTTACGTAAAAATGACAACTTTTTTCATAGCTTTTGTATGCTCGACGTTCAATTCGTCGTCAGGTTGTTAAAAAAAAAATGATTTTAAAAATCGACGATCGTCAATGACTCGTATTTATTGTTAACTTGAATAACCCGTTTCGTTTTTAGATTTCGGATGCACCGTTCAAGCTGGAGAGTGTCCACCGCCAAACGCCGTGAAAAAGTTTTCATCATCTGCCAGCGGCCATGTTTTTCTGTATTTTTTTAAAAGTCTCTCAATGTATGAGGCTTTGTTTTTTTAATGTATTTTTTTCACCAACCGTTTCCCAGAAAATAAAGATCAGAATTTGGCTATTTTTTTAGGGCCTCTAGGTGTAGTAGCCCCTAAATTTGTAGCCCGTATTTTTTTTTGCAACTTAATCGGTTGTTAAATTAAAAACCATTCTATTTTTTTTTCTTCAAAACTGGTTATTCAACAGTGACGGCAAAATTTTTATTCGAAAGTACTTGCTATGTGCTTGCTTGTAAATGTGGACAAGAATAGAGGAGGAAGAGGAATGGAACTCTGACAGATGGACATGACGATGTTATCAGGATTCCCACTTGTTACGAAACCCTTAAAATCGACTCTCAACCGGGCAAATGTTTACGTATTCAAGATTTAACGTAGTACATGAAAACGACGAATTTCACGATTTAACGTAGTACATGAAAACGTGGAATTTCGGAAAAGGATGTATCACGTACCGCTATGACGGGTAGAGAAACCACCCACAACTACCGTGTTATAATATTCCGCCGCAACAGCTCATGAAAACGATCTTACTACATCATACGGATATAAGCCCAAGCGAGCTTTATGTAATGTACACGAGCCTTTTCAAGTTCGCCTGTGCAATAAACATCGCTAGCTCCTCTTCGGTTGATTTTAGAGCGAGTCAAGAAAGGAGCATTGATAAAAAGAGAGATTGATTTATTTGTGTCTATTTCAATCTCATTTTTATAATCCTTACGGCAAAAATCGAAATAATAAAAAAAAAGTTGACAAAAAATAGACATAATTGAAAATAAAATCGTATTGAATACTAAAACATCAAATGAATTAAATATCTAGTAAATAATTAATATGAGTATCGGCTAAAATTATGAAAAATCCTGAAACTTAGGTAAGAAATCATAAACTATATCAGCATTCGAACTTAAATTGGACACAAAGCTACACTACGACGGGAGGAAGAGGGAGATTGATTGACCAATTGATTGATGATTCATTTGATGCCTTGGTAAATAATCTTTAGGCAAAAGAAGTACAGAAAAAGTAGAATACTAATAAATTAAACAAAAGCAACATGCATGTTAAGTAAATTAATATATATGAGATAAGATCATAAAATAATATGTATATAATAAACAGCAGTTAGATAAAGTACAGAAAACAAGCGCAAAAAATAGAAAATTTAATCAAAATTTAAAAGAAAACAATAGCGAGAGAGACAGAGATGGAAGGAAGCCACAAACAATTCTACCTCATTCAAGTTTTATATTGTTTCATCATATTTAAAAAAATGCAACACACTTTCTGTCATTCTTAAAAAAAAACAAAGACAAAAAACATTATTTATCTTTTAAATTTCCTAGTTACTGCATATATATTTCAAACGATTTTTGTATATTTTTCACGCAAAGAAAAATATATTTTCCGCATGCATAAATATGATAAGGTAAAAAAGTAATAAAAAATGACTTACCAATACTAAAACGATTATTCATTTTCTGATTGATCGATTTTAATTATGTATTTCGACCGAAGGTCCTTGAATACCTTCTGATTTAGCCTTGAAGACCCTATGCACTTTCGTGTAGTACAGTATACGTATATTTTTATACAGATAGTAACACTTTCCATCGTGTGCATCATAAAACGGTGAATTATTTTTCCCCGCCCTCCTGCTGCCTCTTGCTCTGTACGTCTCGTCCTTTTGCCACAGAAAGAATAAGAGAGAGCGAGAGGAAGAGTGCGAACAAGAAATTTACGATGAAAACTTTTACGCGACGTGCGACACTTCGCGGGGATTCTCGCGCATCCTATATAACCGCGCGCACACACACACACACACACGTTTGCGCACTGTTCTCAGATGGATATCGTAGATCACGTTGGAACATCGCAACGTTATTTCCTCGTCGTCGAACTTTTTTTTCCCGCCTTCGCCTCCCCGTTCGAACTATTCCTCTATATATCTCGCAAACCATGCACGACACAATAAACTCGAGTATATCACTTTTTTTTCTTCCCGAGCCTGTCATGAAAAAACTTTAGGGAAAACATACCCGCTATTTTTCTGTTGGCCGACGTTCATTCGAAGAAAAAATATGGAGAGTTTCATGAAGTGGAGAAACTTGGGTCGTAAGATTTTCGTTCATCGTCGAATGATTAATCGACGATGGTGGTCGCGGTGATTCGCCGTCTTAACGGGTTACACCTAGTTCGCGGCCGGAAAAAAGAGGTGTTTTCGCGAATTTTTTATGGGAAAATGGGTGCAGGTTTTTAACTTCTTTGCATAGTAAAGGGTATCATTTCAAGTATCTTTGACAATTTTTTTATTGGGAAATATTTGTAATCGACAGGGATATAGTAAATTGCACAGACCGCTGTGCAAAAAAGGTCCTTCGTGGTGACCACTCCTGCTCGGGAACAAATCATCTGAAATTTAAAAAACCAAATGAGTTTAGTTTTTGTACCGTATTATCTAATCTTTAATCAAAGGATTCAATTAAATAATGATTTTTGAAAAAATGATCGCCGATCGAAAATGATCGTCGAAATTTCGATGAAAAAAAACACTCTTTTTTTCCTTGATGTAAAAAAAGTATGCATAGAACAAAAAATCCTTCGATTAAGGACTGCCTTTTGATATACAAAAAATGTCTGTGAAATTTGAAGCAGATCGGTTTAGTTGTTTTTAAGATATTTTGGTCACCGATTCTGAAAAAGTCATACAGAGAAAAACGCGTTTAAAGTTTTTACCTGTAACAGTAAAGCGGTAAGTGGACCTACCTGTAAACGCTAATAGCTCCCCTAATTTTCAACGGAACGACTTAAAATTTCCAGAGAATATTTTTCAAAGGTTATATTATAAAAATCCGTCGAAAACGAAAAATCGACTTTTTTCAAAAATTACAACTAGGTGTAACCCCTTAAGCACCGCAAGCCTGGGTGAATATTTGGAGCGGTGACCGCTCTGCCGCCCACTGGCTTGCGCTTTGCCTACCGGGCGAGGAGCAGAAAGGGAAAATATTGCCTTATCGACACAGGGTTCCCGCAGTTTCCCTGTGCCCGCGTGGTCTCTGCGAATAGTGAAGTGACAAGTTTGGGGTAAAAGTGGCAGGGATGGGCAGTGACAGTGACTCGATGCGGCTTGCAAAGGGACATCGGAAATAAAGCATACAAGTCAAATAATTGCTTTATTTTTACAATCATATTTTTAAACTACGCATCGTTGGTCTCATCGCTGATTAACAGAAAGTGACAGTTAATGTGTTATGCCTAATTGTAAATGTCGAAAACAGCTCATTTTTTGAATTTTTCTATAGAATATCGTGATGATGAATTTTTACAAAAAATAGGTATTTAAAACAGTATCATCTGAAGAACACTCTGCGTTTTTTTTTGTGATGAAATATTTAATTATGATTTATTCGCAGCCGATGTCCGAGAAGCATCTCTCAAAAACGTTTTTTGCGGTGAGCGCTTCTGAACCAGGTTATCTAATTTTAAAAAATCAAACATATTTCGTTACTGTATTAGTTTATCCGCTAATTGTGCAGAAGTAGGGCTCCACCCCAATTTTGGCGGGAATTTTTTTTTTTTTTTGCAAAAAATTGTTACATTTAGTCACTACTAATGATATTCAGCCTGCGGAGGCTGACATTTTTAATTATTTCCATAAGTTATGGGGTTATGAAGTTTAAAGAAAAATAAGTTTTCATACAGCCAACCTAAACACCATTTTCACCGGTTTCCAGTCTCATTTTTGGAATCGTGTATTTTTATGAACTTTCAAAGAGGGCAGGAGAGAGGGGAAATGACTATTGCAATTTTACATCGGTATTATACTCTGAAAGGCTTTTTTTATAAATCCCCCCACTCTTCACCTCCCGTTTAGGCGTCAAAAAGCACGAAAATGCCCTATATTATCGCATGTTTCGTCAAACTTCAAAACCCCATAACTTATGGAAATAATTAAAAATGTCAGCCTCCGCAGGCTGAATATCACTAGTGGTTCCACAGCAAAGGTGTTCATACCAAAAATAAATGTTTGGCATTGAAAATGGGATGGAGCGCCACTTCTGCATAATTACCGTTTGTCCTATGATTAAACGAAGGAATTTCTGAAATATCGAATTTACAAAAAAAAAGACGCGGGTTGAAAGTGAGTCTTTATTTTTGCGAAAAAAAGTGGGCATTTCTCGTTCATCAAATCGAATACATCGGAAAAATAAATTCTTCGTTCAAATACTATATTTTTTCACCTAGAAAAAGCCATAAAAGTTTCAGAAAGATCGACGCAGTAGTTTAGATATTTTGCTCGCTAACTGTCGAGACGTACTTTTGAGAAAAAAAAAAGCGTCCAAAGTTTGAAACGGCGCTTCGAGCGTTCCGACGGACGTCAACGTAACAGCCTGTAAATCCGTCAATTTTGATCCGATAACCTTGAAATTTTCAGGGAACATTTACAAGATGATGTACTGTCAAAATATAATGTATCCAAAAAAAAAATGATTTTGCCACTGTCACAACTAGGCGTAGCCCCTTAAAAAAATAAATATGCAATGGATATTTTTCTATTCCTTCAAGTAAAAAAAAATTAAAAATATATCAATCGTGTTACACGAAATATTGCCGCGAGGGTAAAATTATTACGAGCTTACCTCGTCAGCACCTTCGGATTATTAAAAAGTTAGTTTACTCCAGAAACGTCCCGTTATTAAAAGCGAATCGAAAGGGCTTATGCAAATTACTCATTATGTGGCAGTGGACCGTTTCAGAGATTTTATTACGCTTTTAACGATATGTATCCTTGACGTACCTACACAAACGATCGCAGATGTACACAGGGTGCCCAAGTGCTGCGGTCACCTGGACCAAACACTCTGCCGCCAATCGAAATGTTCACATTTCGCTAAATTCTTTTCAAACAGTGGCGCCAGAGATTGCAAAAACAAAATTAAACAAACAAATTGAAATAAAAAAAGCAGCGAAAGAAATCTTCGTGAATTTGTTTTTTTTTCAACCGATTCGTGGACGTTTGCATTTGCCGTTACTGAACTTGCAGGCGAGCCACCCTGTACATATTGCGGAGGACGAATCGGGGGTACATAAGCGAAAGAGAATAGGGTGGAAGACCCGTCTCAAGAAGGAGAACGTTTTAATTGGAATGTAAATCGCGTCTACCGCGACACCCACTACCCCATCAAAAGGAACTTCTCCGGCATCGTTGGTTGTCGCCCCCCTCTTTCCTTTTATCGCTGCAACAACCCCGCGCCTTTTTTCGTTCCTCCTCATTCAGATATTTTTTCCCCCCATGCGCCACCCTCTTCCTCCCTCGTTGCTACTTCTGTCCCGCGTTTTGTTTCTCTCCCTCAAATCCACCCTGCTCGCGCGTTCCACTGACTCGAATTCTCAATAGAGAGCGAGATTGGGCACCGAGCTTGGCCGTGGAACGCGTTGAAGAACCAAGCATCTAGATTGCTACGAAAAAAGAGGGACATCGAAACTTCGAATTTCCGAGGAACCGAATGAGAAAGTTTCCCGAGTCAAATGAGGCCGACGTTATTCGCTGGAGTCGAAGTGGAAATGAAAAACAGAGGACAAGAATTTCGAGATGAATATGACGGCAGGCAGTTGAATTTGGTTTTATTTTAGCGCTTGGTTTTTCAAATTCATTGTCCAAATTTTGTTCGAAAGTATACAATATCAAATGAAGTAACAGAAAACGATGTAGTTAAAAAAAAACAATTAGACCTTTTTTATATACGTGCGAAAGTACCTCGGTCAATGGCCCGAGTAGAAATTGTGCTAGCCTGTCCAAGTTACGATCTAGTAACTGGCTCGCCCAATGGAGCTCATACGAACTGACCAATGGTTAGCTCGCCATGAGCTAGTAATATTGTGAATGTTTTGTTATTCAGCCCTCGTCTAGTCACTGCCCAGCCGATTTTGGTCACAAATGACAAAGTGAGGTTATGTGACTACGTGTTGTTCCATAGAGCGAATGACGCATAGCTGGCTAGCCAACTTGAGTTTCAGATGGCTTTGGAAAATAGACAAATTCTCAAGTGGGCATATCGCCATGACCTAGCCAACACTTGCCAACTGCGGCTGCACTAGCCGGAATAAGTGATCGGACAAATACAATTTAAGGTTATGTAATTCTATGCGATTATCGCTTTCAATGCGAACGCAATTGAGTCATTGATCCGATAATGTTATTTACATTTGTTAATCCACACATTTTTCAACAATCTAACATTGTGGAGTACAACATATGTAGACGATACGAAAATTCAGAAATTAAACAAGTAGAACTGGCTCAGTGGACAACGTCACAACTCATAACTCAGAGGTTCCGGGATCGAAACCACGTTACGGCGTAAGCGTTTGTCTGAGATAATTAAAAATTGAACCATTAATATATTTGGAGCGCAAAGATGATAATCGCAATCAATGAACCACGAAAAATCTCGTAAAAGGGTTCAATTATGTAAATCATATGCAAAAAAAATCACGAAAAAATCATACATATAGACGTATATTTTTTTTACTAGTCGCCACCTAATTTTTTGTTCCCAGTCACTAGCTGTAAAAAAGTAGGTCATGGCTAGGTCAGAAATACTTTAAGGGCGGGGTAAGGTATTAAAATTTTTTTTTCATTTTTAAAATTTTTTTAAATGAATGCATAATATATCAAGAATATTGTGTTAAAATTTCAAGTCGATCGGAGTAAAATTGACGAAGTTATGAGTACTTGAACGTCTATTGCTCCATGCCGTTCTCTTTTCTTCTGCGTTTTTCAAACCGTTTTTCTGAGACTTGTCATATTTGAAGTCCGTGTGCACGATAACTCAAAATCTACTGGACCAATCGCTTTGAAATTTTGCACAGTACTTCTTCACATAATTCACCAGGTATTGTCGAGAGCTTTTTTGTTTTTTTTAATAATTACTAATTTTTCAACAAAAAATTAGCCGATTTTTTTAGCGAACATCGGGTTTTTGGCTCCCAAGTGCTACGAAAAATCGAAAAATTGAAGAAAAAAAATCCTCCCGTCATTACTTCGAGAAACATCTCCTTTAACAAATGCATTTTGATTTTTTTGTTTCAAATGATTCTGTTGCGAGTTATGGTGCACACCGCAAATCAACTTTTTTTCGAGGCGCCTCCGGGGTTTAATTTTCACTCGCTCAATTTTGAATATTTTGCAATGCAAATTTAGGAGAATGTTGTTCAAATGTTACTTTATTATATGTAAATTTTTTAATAAACGAACACTATTCGTGACGCCAAAAAAAATCTTAAAAACATGCCTTTTTTCGCCGAATTAACTTTACACCGCCGTTAAAGCCGTGAGATATTTCTTTCTATCTAGTCACCATCTAATTTTTTGTATTCAGTCACTAGAGGACCAGGCGTTACGATAACTTTACTAGCTTGTGGCTAGGCGGTGATGAGTTACGTTTTCCACTCGGGGATGGCTCCGCAAAGGCCACTTATCGAAGCAGCTGTATTCATTTGTACAAAAAATTAATTTCTTCTTCACGGCTCAATTTACAGTAAGAATGAATATTTAATATAACTACATGAAAATGTTATATTACACATGTATATTAGGGCGATGAAAACAAATCGCCTATTTTTATTCCTTTTTTTAAATTCCTATATTTAGTAGTTGCAGTAAGGTAAAATAAGGCGGCTGTTAAAATATGAGCCCTTATTATAATTATTCAGAGGTTCTTCATTGCGATTTTATATTTTCCATGGTAATAACATGCAGAAAACTTTGCTTTCTACTTTTGAATTTTATAACTCGCCACCAGGCAAATGTGCAAGAATTCCGAAGACATATTTTTGTAGGCTATACTAAACGCTCTATGAAAAAGGTATTTTATCGTTGTATGATGAATCCAATCTTTCAAAAGTTATTCAAGGCCAAAGTTGAATTTACAATAAATATCAAGATTTTTTCTCTTTTCCGGCGAAGCTATCAGACTTTATCGCAAAATGTCATAGGATCGTTTTGGTAAATCATCTCATTTTCTTAAAATCATGTCATTGAATAATTGAAAAATGTATGTTTAATAGTTAACGGCTTTACACATTCATTGTCTGGAAAAGTTACGATTTCCGTGAAATGAATTATTATAGTAACAAAAAATATAAATATAAAGACGCCAATTTTTATAAAGTTACTTTTCAATGTTCACTGTAGATGCAAATTGTAAAACCCATGAATATTATTTTCGTTTTATTTGTAATTTTTTTAAACGATACATTTTTTTATTTTTAAATATAAAAGTTATGAAAAAAAAAATTATTTTTATGTGAGATTTTCTTTTGTACAATCCGGAAAACGTCGACGATGTTTTTTTACTACTTCTAAATGATATTGCAGTTGCTTCTTAATGCAACACCGCCTCCTGCCACGTCATTGATTCCAAAAAATTTCAAATTTTCCTTATAACTTGATAATAATCAAGGTTAATTTAATTTCCTTATATCAGTGACATGATTTTATAGAAAATCGTGTCACTGATCTACAAAAAGGTCCCACGAAGTCGTCCGATAAGTCTGATAGTTTCGTCGAAATTAAAAAAAAAAATCTCGCAACTCACTGTAAATTCAACTTTGACGTTGAATAACTTTTGAAAGAGTGGATTGATCGTAAACCGATAAGACACATTTTTTATAAGGCGTTCAATTCCCTTCAAAATTATGTATCGGGCTTTATTGTACGTTTACCAGTTGGCGAGTTATAAAATTGAAAACTACCAAGCCAAGTTTTCTCCATGTTATTAGCATGAGAAATAGAAAATCGCGATGAGGAACCTCTGAATATTAATATTAAGGACTCATATTTTAACAGGCGTCTTGTTTTACCTTACTGCAACTACTGAATACGATAATGTGAAGAAACATAATGAATTTTTTAAATCACCCCAATGCATATATGTATAACCAACAATAACATAACGTAAAACGAACAATAACGATACGTAAAACAGAAAAACTTTTATTTCCATCGAGACCTTGGAAACTTTCATTGGCCCAATCGAAGCCGATTCCATAACAACAAGTAACCAACAATAGTTACAATGACTGCTAGGCGAGACTTTGGGGTCTCTCAGGAACTGGAAATAGTAACAATTGCGTGGTAAAAGTGAAGAGAATGGGTACGTGAAAGCCAACAAGGGCGTACGGGGGAACTTTATCGATATATGTGTATATATATATATATATATATATATATATATATATATATATATATATATATATATATATATATATATACACACACACACACATATTTATATAAAGTCCCTTCGTACGCCCTTGTAGACTTTATAGACATATATATACAGGCTGTTCTGTTATGAATGGATAATCCTGCAACTGTCGATAGGTCAGATCATGTCCTACTATATCCGGAAATTTCAGTTTAGTAAAAGTCCCACGGTTTTCGAGATTTTGGGCTTTATGATATGAATCGACAATAGCTAAGCAATTTTTCAAAGTAATTGGCACGATATGCGTAGTACATTTTTTTACACCGCAGGCTATCAAAGTCAGGTGTTCGAATTAGTTTGTGTGAAAATTCTGCATAAGATAATTTTTTTATAAACTTCCCTTAACATATAAGGTTGAAAAGAAATATTTTCTAGATAAAACAAATAACCAAGAGTGGTTATTTGTTTTATCTAGAAAATACTTTTTTTTAACCTTAGACCTTGAGCGGTTTAAAAAAAAAGGTCAAAAAAGTTATCTTTGTAGAAATGGCATACGAAAAATAAAAAACAGATGACTTTTATCTCGAAGGATTATCCATTCATAAGAGGACACTCTGTATATATACACACGTAACTTATATACAGGGTGTCCCAGAACTGAATGCGTTCCCTGAAATGGGGGGTTGGGGGTGAAGTTCTGAGTCGATTGATATAAGCATGTGTGGGTCTCAGATCAACCCCTGAATTATTATTAATTTTTAGAGGCGGGCCAATCAGGCGCGCCCGCCTTTAAAAATTAATAATAATTCAGGGGTTGATCTGAGACCCACGCATGCTTATATCAATCGACTCAGAACTTCACCCCCAACCCCCCATTTCAGGGAACGCATTTAGTTCTGGGACACCCTGTATATATATATACACATATGTGTGGGTGTGTGTGGTCGACGATTATCGGTTCCGCCTGGAATTCCCTGTACACTTATATTTCTCCGCGAACCGGGAAATTCGATAGGACAGGTGCGTATGGACGCAGATACGAATGTTCGAAGGAGGATTTTCTCCGCGAGTTCTCCGTTCTCCGCAACGTAGGGACGTCTGGATCTCTCTGTCCCTCGCTCCTCTCTCTTTCATCGCTTTGTCGGTGTTGCGCTCTCGGTCCCTTTCGCTTTTGCCATATACGTACTCGCGTATATGGCGAGCCCCTCGAACCGCGTAAACAGGAATGTTCCATGCACGGAACAGCGCCCACAGGGTGCTCAGGGGACACAATCAAAAGTTGCCATGACTACAAGCCACCATGGCAAATACGAGTTCATCGCACAGAATTCTCGGTCTCTCTGCAAGACTGGACAGAGAATTTCCGCTACTCGTCTCTTCCTCTCTCGCTGCCGAGCTTGTCGGCGTTTATTTTTATTTTCTTCTCAAAACCGTTCGAGCGCGTTCCACTGATGAATATTCTACGACACGATTTTTTTTGTTTCTTCACGTAGCCCAATGAAAGACCGTAAACGAGCTTTTTGCAAATTCAACTACTTCTTTCTCGGAGAAGATATCGAAATATGGAAAGTTTGGCATAGTGTCTCAGGGAAAATCGTGAATTGTGGTGCAACTTTAACCGTAACGCCCGCAGGTATCGCCGTTAAAACAGTCGAATCTCTTTTTATTTACTAAAAAGAACACAAGTCGAGAAAAAAAGTTTCTGGGTGCCGGCAAAATTCGTATGATTTTTTGTCAGGTGTCTACTGGTGAGACCTGGCCAGCCTCTGTGTAAAGGTTCTACACAGGGTTGTCGAATAAATTTTAATTCCACACGGAGTGTCGTTAGCAGTTCATTTAAAAATTTCTTTTTTTAAAGGGGCTACATCTAGTTAGAGGCCCGAAAAAAATTGCCTAATTCCCATTTTTTTCTGTTGATGAAAAAGAAACACATTTTGTTAAACACAAACTAGTGTTAAAGCACTTAAGGAGAGATATATACCGAGATGGTCGAGGTCGAGGATTTAGAAGCTATGAACATTTCGTCGACCGTAGAAGACCTACACTATGGGCTTGGTGTCGATGATTCCATGTAAGTTGACAAATTTCAGTATTTATTCATTCCCAAATTTTCAAACGCGTTTTTCTCAAAAAACACGTTTTTCAAATCGGTACCCAAAATTTCTCGAAAACCAATGAACTGATTGCCTTGAGGTTTTTTGTGGTTATCCTATACACCATTATCTAGTACTTGTGATAGGATTTTTTTTCCGTTACTTAGTTTTTGTTTTATAGGCAAAATAATAACTAATTTGTGGCCCAAAACTCACTATTTATGTTCAACCGCCTGCCATTTTGTCATAAATCGATATTTTCAAAATCGGCTACGACATGTACTAGATTATAGTATCTAATTTAATAATCTTTTTGGTTTTTTTTTCAGATGATTTTTGAAGAAACGCCAGTGGGTACCGTATACGCAGTTTTTTACCACGCTCCAAGGATCATACAATATCCTCGTATATTTTTCATATTTTTGCATGTATATACTTTTAGATAATTCAAACCCCAATCCGAAATTTCAAATAGTTTTCCTTGAAAAAATTCACAAAAATGACCTTTTTCCGACTTCTAGGTGTATATCTCCCCTTAAGCTAAGTTAGCAGTTCATTTAATAATTTATTTCTTTTTTTAAGGGGCTACGTGTACTTAGAGACCCGAAAAAATGGCCAAATTTTTATGTCTTTCTGATGGTGAAAAAGAAACGCATTTTTAAAAGGATATGCATAACCTTGGAATTTCAAAAAATCGATTTTTGGTTAATTTTATTTTCTTATTGCGTAGCATCTTGACTTTGATTTGGTTAAAAGATTTTGTGAAAATTCCAAAAATTGACTGAGGTATGACGATTTTAGTGGAGCAGGTCAGAACGTCCCGTTGCGTTACGGCTCGAGCGCTGCGCAGTATGGTTTCTAAGGGCATTAATATGACTTTGTTCAGCCAGGCTGTTTGATTGATATACGGTGCAGGAATCGCAAATTGAAGGTACGAAAAATAATTGTGATTTTATCTCAAGCAAGTAGTCCATACACCAAGGCGCTTGTGGCGATTACATTTTTCAAATAATAATTGGGACGAAAGAGTGCATTTAATAGATAGAATTTTGTTAATGAAAAATGTTCAATTTTTTTACTAGCTCTATTAGTAATGGAGATATAAGCGACGAAAATTAATCGCATCACCTCTCACCCATCTTTTCGTCCCTTTCACTCATCGTTCCGTCTTTCTCCTAAAAATGTTCCTCGTTCATATCTCCATTGGTAATGAAGCTAGAAAAAATGAAAGGGACATTTTTTATTGTCAATTCAAAAAGAAACATCTTTTAGTTAAAACTTTTTTCTACAAAATGCACTTTTTCGTCAAAATCGTCATTATAACAATTAAATTGTTTATAATGGAAAAAACGATTCTAGATAAATTGTCAAAATAAATGTCCTATTCGTATTGCCCGTACCCGAAACCATAAAAAACCACCGAAGATATTGAGCAGACCTAAACATTTATACGAAAATGGTATACGGTTAAGGTATAGATTTAATACGTTTTCTTCTCTTGCGTTTATCTCGAAAGTATACTTTGCAATTTGGCGTACGTCATATCTCATAATATAATCGCCCGATGTACTTCAAATTTCGATTGGACATATTCTATAACATATTCAATCGACTAACCGGATGATTTGTTCATATGTTCCTCCGTTTGTTAATAATAAACGTATTAAGACGTTATTTTTGGTCGAAAATCGACCTTTTCTTTAAAAACAGTGCAATTTATGTAATTGTTAAAATTTCTAAAAAATATCCAGTGAGTTTGTAGGTTTACCATTGTCCTAAAAGTATATTTTTCCATTTTGGACTTTAGATGAATCCACCTACCGGAATCATGTATGCGACCGAGCCGTGCGGAGGCTACAGCCCCGAGATTAAATAACAATGATTACGTTGTTTATATATATTTTTCAATTAAAAAAAAACGGTGTCATGTCGTGACTTGGTACTATCTGTATGCGAAAGATCGACCTCAGCATCCCAATACCTGAGACGAAAAAAAAATATTAAAAATCGATCTGTTTTTTCAACTTCGAGGTTATGCATCCCCTTTAACACAAAGGTACATATATTGAGAGCCTTTAACCCTCCGTGGTCAGATTTAGGTAAAATAATATAGTGTTCACACTGAATAAAATTCACTTGGGCAAGTTTTAAATTGTTGCTGTCTGAGAACAATCAGTCCGATCGGGATTGAAAAAAATACTAGAAAATACTTTGAACATTCTAGAACACGTGTGAAAAGTCGGTATGTCAATATTCAAATGACAACATGTTTTTAAAAAATCGTGTTTAGGGCAATTTGGCAAAAAAATACACATTTTCACTAAAAAATCATAACTTTCTGAATTTTCGATGTTTTTAAGTAAAATTGGAGCAGGATACTCGTCAAACATGGTACTTTTTTTAGGAAAAAAATAGTGGCATAATGGCAATTTAAACCCTCGCCTCCTGGAAGGCCAACGTTTAAGACCTTAGGCCACAGTAACGGGTATAAAATCATGTGCGAATTTAACGATTTTTTTTCGCATGATAACGTGATTCACTCATAAAATTAATTACATATCTATTTAGTATGAATATTGTACTGTTAGAAAACATTTTTTTTCGATGTACAAAATGGCCGTCTACTCGAAACTTCTTAAAACAGCTTTTTTCCAATTGGCGTGACAAATAACTTAAAAAATGTTCACTCCATTTACTTCAAATTTAGAACTTATATTCGTAATTGCATTTCGCAGAGAAGTACATACGGAATTTCTGATTAATCGAAAACTTTTCATTTTATGAGCAGTTATATCGAAATATTTCACTGAAAACTCATTTCTTAACGTCAAATACCTACAACTTTCGAACAAAACATTATTTTTTCAATTCCGTACGCAATTCTCTAGGTATTCTAATGTAAATTGACGAAAATTTTTGTTTTTTATTCTAGGTAAAAAAATTGTGGATGCTAAATATCACGCCGCGGAGCGCCTAAAAAAAGAAAACAAAAGAAAATATTAGTAGTCGGCTATTTTGTACATCGGAAAAAATGTATATTTTCGAACAGCTTGATATTCATACTAAATAGATGTGTAATTAATTTTATGAGGGAATCAATTGTTCATACGAAAAAAATTATTAAATTCGGACACGATTTTATACCCATTACTGTGGCCGAAGGCCTTAATTGAAACTAGTACCCATAGATATTTAGACCCAAAGTTAGGTCTGGGTAAAATTTACCCACGGTGACCAAGGAGGATTAAAAAAATCACCAAAAAATACAGAAAAACGACAAAAACATAGCCGCCGGCAGATTATATTGTTTTCAAAGTCGGTGGACATGACATCTCGAGAACTACTAGATGGATTTCTTCCAAATTTGTAGAAGATACGATGAGAAACATTCAAAGGTGGTTGACGGTCTCATTTTTTTTCAAAAAGATCTTCATTTTTTGATAGTTACGTAAAAATTATGACTTTTTTCGTAGTCCTTATATGCTCGAGTTTTAATTCGTTGCCACCTTGTTAAAAGAAATGATTTAAAAAATTGACGATCGTCAACGACTCATATTTATTGTTAACTTGTATCACCCGTTTGGTGTTTAGATATCAGATGGACCTTTTAAGGTGGAGCGTGTCCACCGTCAAACGACGTAAAAAAATGTTGTGATCTGCCGACGGCTCTATTTTTGTTGTTTTTCTGTATTTGTTGGTGATTTTTTTAAAAGGCTCTAGATACATGTAGCGTCTTCAATTATTTGCTGTTATAAATTACTTGAGTGATATGTCGATAGTAGCAAAGAGAAGATGTGCTTCTTCGAACTACTCTAACACATTTTGTTGTATATGCGGAGAGTATGTTATTCAAAAACGACGAAAAACGATTATAGATTTCGTGAAACGTGATTTTTTTCTTCCTATTTCGAGATAGAAATAAAGGATCAAGATAAATTCGCAAACAATCTTGGACCCTTCAGTGAAAAGCAAGGAGAACGCTTACACCAAGACATCAAAATCATGGAAAATAGACATCAGGGAAGATGAGACACACACACACACATGATGGCTGATTACGTTTGGAGTTTGATGCCTGACCTGTCTCATTCAAGAAAATCATTTTAAAAAAGCTTAC
>OZ023318.1:29411468-29501468 GCA_964007375.1 Ophion obscuratus | reverse complement strand
GTACTCCACTCGTTCAACCGTGTGATGTAAATTTCTATCGCCTAGTAAAAAATCGAATTAAAAGACTACAAAATGCCCCTGAATATCGCCAACAACAGCGAGAATTATCGTCAAGAAAAGATGCAATTAACATACATTCGATCGTGCGGCATCAATTCAGTGCTCCCGTTTTCACCCCAAATTGACAGAGGAAAAACCTTCCATTCAAAACTTGAATGAAGTATGCTTTCCATGGCAGCATGTTTCGGAAAAATGTAACTGCCCAAACAATGCCTTTATAAAATGTGCGTGGTGTGAAAATATGTATGTTTCAAATGTTTCTACGATGAATATCACCCTAAAAATTGTAACATTATTTCTGATAATGAATGAAAAGCAGCGTACATAATTAATTGCAAGAACTTTCGGAATTTTTATTATCATTAAAAACTTCACCTAATTATGTAACCTAACTGCTTGAATATATTTAAATTCTACAATAAGTAGTTGAACATTGCGAGAAATTGAAAAAATAATGATTTTAAAAAAGGTGGCAGCGAGAACCCAACCCAAATGTAATGACAGGCAAATAACATTTGTCTTCTCACTTTAGACACTAAAAAAGGGTATATTCATGAATTTTTTAAATATGTTTATATTATAGATATTGAAATAAAAGTTGTTGCACTTAATAAATAAACTTTCAAAATATACATAAAAAAATGGTATGCGTTTATGGAACCCAAACTTTAAACTCGTTTTTTGCGAAACAACGTTTTTCGACGGCTTATTGATAAAATCTTCGAAACTACTGAACCGATTCTCATGAAATTTTAACCACATATTTTTTTACAACTATAGCTATATCGCATATTAAGAATTTTTTTAAATTATGATATTTACTATTTTTTTCGCCAAAAACGATAAAAAAGCACGTTTTTTTAAGAAAAATGTCCGCCATTTTGTTATTTTTGCATATATCAAAAATCTTCTGATACGCGCTATAGCCATTAACACACTGCATCTAAAACCGTATGATTTTTTTGTTGCGGATGATCCATCTCCGAGATTTCATCAACAGCGCAGACCTAACATTTTTTAAGGACATTTTTTTAACTACCATTTTTGTCTATAAATAGCAACTTAAATAAATAATTTAAAAAAAAATTATTTCGAATATGTATTTATTAAGTGTGACAACTTTTACATCAATGTCTATAATATAAACCTATAAAAAAACGCGCGAAAATAGCCTTTTTAGCATCTAATGTGAGAAGACCCGTTAACAATGGATAGTACGTCGAAAGGTGGTAAAGGACGAAAAAGACCGCAGCTTATTGGCAAGCTGACTGGCAGGATCTTTTCATTGCATTCGTCGCTGTCGTTCATCGCAAGAAGAGCCCATGGTATTTACAACATACGTTCATGTTGAAAAAAATAGCAGAGATAACTGTACAGCTTACGGCAGGACGATGGAATAATGGCAGAAACAAATAAATTGGAGTTACGCCAGAAATTTAACTTCATCGAAGTTAAGGGGCTATACCAGTGTGAACGCTGAAAATTTGGGTGATTTTCGGGAATGTTTTGGGAGAAAAGTACTCAATTAAATGTTTCGGAAAATTAAGAATATATTTGGCTATATTTGACCTATATTACACCATTTTTTCATAGAAAAATATTGAGATCCAAGCAACTTATGCGCTGCCTTCGGGGCCTCCAAAAAAAAAGTTCGTCCACTGCTGACATGATTCCGGCCGATTGAATAGCTGAAACCGAAAAAGGAAAACATGTCGTTAAACTGGAAGGTATTTCCTGTACAATGACGATTTTCGAAAACTATCAAAATCTAACAAAATGGCGTCGTTATGAGAAAAGGCTGTTTTCTTGCCTATAAAATGGTCGTTTTTTTTTAAAGCCAAATCGTCAATTTTCATCCAATCAAAAATATCCTACTATAAATAAATACTACCTACTATCCTACCTACCTAATAAATACTACCTACTATACTACCTAATAAAAATATTCAAGAGTACTCAGTTCAAATTTCAAGTCAATCAGATAATTGCTCTTTGAGTTACAATGTCAGCAAATTTGAAAAATTTCATTTCGAGAAAAACGCGTTTAAAGATTTAACTATCGATTTTTGCAAGATAAAATGATATTTGCCATAAAAACTTCTAATTAGATATACCTGATTCATACATTGGACTGTCGAAAAAGGCAAAAAAATCGATTTTTTGAAAGTGTCACACTGGTATAGCCCCTTAATGCGATACATTTTTTTATCCATTTAAATAGCGCGACCAATGGGGATAATCAGCGAAGACAGATCATTTTTTTTTACTCGCCGTGAAAAAGATAGTAAATCAAAAGACCGGCGAATCGTTATCGTGGTGGGAAAATTTCAGGTATACCAAAAAATAACACATGTGAAAGACAAAAAAACAACGTATTTGCCGTTTCAGTTCTCGACGGCCGAGGACTCTTTGGTAAATCCGGCTTAGAGGGGCTGTACAAACGTTGACCTACATCACAATCGCGGTGGAGCTACGGCGCGCTTTTTAGGAACGTCCGCGAACGTCCACCCTCGTCGCCGAATGGAAGGTATGTTACGATTTTGTATATATATTTGTACTACATTTTGCAAAATGTGCGTTATATATGTATACTGGGTGGGTCACTTAAAATTAAACGCTTAAAAACTTCCACCAATATTTATTTTCGACAACAAAGTTCCATGCAAAATTTGGAGGGCTCGTCTACACATTTCGGAAATTCTAAATAGCGGATTCAAAGTGAAATAAATATGATCACACTTCCATTAGCCATTTAAAATTTGAATCATACAATATTATATTAATGACGTTGAAGTTCATTCATCTTTATGGTTACTCGAAACATTTTTCTGCAGCTTGAGGTCGTACATCTGTAATAAAAATACATAAGAACGTTCGACTGATTTTCCTAGCCTAAATCGGCCGAAAAGAAATTGTCAATGGAAAATAATTAATTTTCGTTGAATTGCAACTATGCTAACTTCAAGAGCATTATTTAAAATAAGAGACAGCCACGCTAAAACGCTCTAACTAAAATATTTATTTTCCAAAACAAATTTCCATGTAAAATTTGGACGGCTCATCTACACATTTCGAAATTCAAAATAGGGGATTGAAAGTCAAATAAATATTTTCGAATTTCTATCAGCCTTTTTCAATTGAGAGCAAATCTTCTTATATTAAATTACATATAAAAATACATATATAAATATACGAAAAATAGGTTATTTTTTGTCTATTGAAAAAATAATTCAGTTCCAATCTTTTTTAATTTTATGCCGAGGTGCTCTCATATATAGCGACTAAGCCCTTAAGGAATCATTACAATGTAAAATTTTCAAAAAATCGTTTTTTTTTTGCATTATCCGATAGTATGTACGGTTATAAACATGAACCTGGCATCACCGATTGATCATAAGTAGACAATTTATATTGAAATTCCACACTCTAAACATTAAACGCGTTTTTTTCTCTCCAGAGACCGTTTTTTCAAAATCCATCTCAAAATTGGACACAACTTCACGCCATTATTTATCTTGTTATGGAAGCTTCTTTTATTTTTATATTTTTTTTAACGAAAAACTGTCGAAAAAATAGTCTAAATTCGATACTTTTCGTTAAACCGCCACCATTTTGTCAATTTTTATTTGTTAATAATCCTCCATAGTAAGATAGCGGCTTCCATACTGATTATCAATCTTGTTACAAATTTTGTTTCAGATAATATTTACGGCCACAATCGTGAACACCGTATGGACTCCTTTTTTTCGAAGACATCTTCAAGCGTTCAAAAAAAAGCTAAAAAATAAAAATAAACGTTTAAAATTTCTTTTTCGGTTCTTTATGAGTGCATTGATTTGACATAAAAAAATCAGACTGATTAGCGTATTTTAACCATTACAAAAATTTCGCAAATCAGCTATTTTTCGACCCCTTACACCGTGATGATTCTTCAACCCTTCGTTAACACATTTATATTTGACGACGATTTTAACACACTGGGTCAATTTGACCCGGATAATACTTCATCCACTAACCATTAACAACCCTTCCCAACCCATTAATTAGTTGAAAAGAGTCACTGAAAAGGTTCAATTTTGCAAAATTGAACATTTTGCAAACATTTTAAAAATGTTCAATTTTGCGAACATTTTGAAAATTGAAGATTGAATTTTTCAAGATTGAATATTTTACTAAAACATTAATTTGGGTTAGAATGACCCACAACGAAAGGTTGCGCCGTCGATCTCTCCGATTTCGATCAAATTTGGCATGCTTGTAGAATAGGTAAAAATAGGCGATACGTATTTTTTTATATCTGCGGAACTCGATTTTTAAAGGGTGAAACGCACTCTCGAAAATAGGGGTGTTTTTCGTTTTTCGTCGATAACGTTATCGTTCTCATCTCCAATGTATAGTACACGAAATAATAAACATTGTTGCAACTTGAAATTTTTTAATATCTCGTACCGTTAAAACGTTATCGACGAAAAACACTCCAATTTTCGAGGGTGCGTTTCAACCCTTAAAAATCGGGTTCCGCAAATATAAAGAAAAATACGTATCGCCTACACGGAAAAAAATAGTACAAAATACAGGGGCTACACAGTTCGCATTGGACTCGAGCGATTGCACAACGATATTTACTGAAACACAGTGCTCAAAATACAGTGTGCTCAAAGTACATTATTATAGTTCCTATACTGTCCTCTTTGGACTCAAACCGCTGCACTGTATCTTTTACTGGAACACACAGTCTCAAATTCAATGTAATCAAAAGTAAATTTTGACAGTTCAACAGTGTAATATAAATTTAACAAAACTTGAAATTTGACAGTTGATTAATCTGTGTTATGTACGATGAATGCGCCAGTTATATCGACAGAGTTTATGTAGACACACAAAAAAAGTTTATCCATAAAAGAAATTCGAGAAAAATCTGTAGAAAATATTAAAAAATCAGTCACATACACAAGAACCTTTTTGTAAATAATTCTCTCTTTTTTATCATTTCTTGAATTATGTCGCACAAATTTCAACGTCCACATCCTATCGACCACGCACTACTAACTGGCAATCCTTTGTGTCCTGGCCACGTGCCTCACCCCACGCGCGAGACAAGTCCTAATTAGACAAGAACATATCTTTTTTACAAAAAATTCTCTTTCTTTATAATTTCTTGAATTCTGTCGCAAAAATTTCGATGTCCGCGTCCCATCAACCACGCACTACTAACTGGCAATCCTTTGTGTCCTGGCCTCGTGCCTGACCTCTAACCTCATTTGCGTACAGTATAAAAATCAGTGATCGCATTTGAATTTTACAGTTGAATATTTTCACTGAAATCACTGATGTATTCACAATATCAAACTGCAAATAAACCAGTGTAACTGTAAAAATCTCAGAATGCACAGATAACGTCACTAACTGTCGAAAGAAGAGTAAAACTACCGTGCCAAACTGTGAAAGTTTGAATCACTCTGTACTCGATACAGTGTACACTGTGACCCTTGCACTTTGCGTACAGTATAAAAATCAGTGATTGTTGTACCAAATTTTTGACCGTCGTCTTCGTCCCTGCACCTTCTTAATCTAAATTTAAAAAAAACCTAAACCTTCGCGATAATAATTAATTTAAATCATAATTAAACACTTTATAAAACTTCGAGGTGACGAGCTGTCATACGCGACGATGTATACACCCGGTACACGAATCGACACCTCGTGTTATTTGTTTTACTCGAAATATAAGCGTCCACAGCGCCGCGACGAGCGCGCCACGAGTTGTGAGTTTGTTCAGAGGGACGGGCGACTCCAGCGCCACGGTGGGAAACCCACGCACCACAGTAAACCTAGAGTTCCGCTTCGACTTTTGGAAGCTTAGGGCTCTTGCCGCCGCGCTCGAGGCGCTCGACTCTCCTCATGGTACGCGCTGGCCTATAAGACTGGGAGCGCGGATCACCTCGAGGAGTAGTTCTTCCCGAGCTGCCTCCTGACCGCCGAAAAGTGGTTAATCATTCTTCTACCGCTGAAAGGTAACCTTTCTCCCCCGAAATTTGGCAGATTTCCTTCCCCCTTCTCTCTCTTTCTTCTCCTTAAACGCAGCTAGCTCGTAGATATTTAATCCGTTATTTTTGCACTTACCAATACATATATAATTATTTTTCTTTTTCTAATTTCGTTAGAATGATTTTATTTGTTGTTCTTTTCGTTGTCTTGTTAAGATAAAAATAAATATCTTTATTCGTAAAAGAGTTTTTTTTTGTTTTGTCCTCCACTGCCGTCTCCTTGTTGGAATACGCCCTAACCCTCCTTACGGTTCTCGTCGTATTCGCCAACACGATCTCAAGTAAATTTTACAGTTGAATATTTTTACTGAAAACAGTGATGTATTCACAATACCGAACTGTAAATAAGCCAGTGTAACTGTAAAAATCTCAGTGTGTACAGGAAAATTCGTCATTTTTGTAGGACAGGATCTACATTACTTTGTTTTACTGTAAAATGAAATATGGCACCCTGTTTTTTATGCAGTTTATACTGTGATTTTCGCTGTTTCTTTTTTTCCGTGTATTTTCACTAATTCTACAAGCATGGCAAACTTCATCGAAATCGGAGAGATCGACCACGCAACCTTTCCTTGTCAGTGTGTCAACGTAGGGTTAATTAGTGTATTCACTCAGCCCCTTTTTCGCTATAACTAATCTCCGTTTGCACGTCCGAGCCCTCTAAGGGCCGAATTTTTTTGTGGCCACCTCGACAATTATCGCACCAATTTGTCGCGCGAATTCGAGCGCTTATTCGGTACATTCGCAAATTCTTCAAGAAAACATTAGGCGTTCGCGTTGATGATTTTTTTTGCCCTCGTATTTTCGAATTCCCGATGGCGAGCCAGCGCGCCCATTAAATGAATTTCTCGTTGGGCAGAGAAGACTGCGGTCGAATTTTCCGACGGTCTCTCGAGCTGGCGAGTACAGCGGGAGGGAGGGGGTGGAGGGAAAAAGATGATAATGCGAAACGTATCGTAGCACTTGGCAAAAAGGTGGTTGAACATTTTCTACTCCACATACTACATACGCGGCGCGCCCAACTTTTGTCATTCCTTTCTCGTTTTTGGTAGTCCGTTCGCTCGTTGGATTTCGTTCATTCTCTCCTTTTGGCCTATTTCTTCGCGAGTTTATCGGATATACAAACCGCAACACGAGAGCGTGGAGTTAAATCCGCGCGAAAGGACGGAGAGAATAATGCGAAGAAACGGCGCGCACTAAGTTCTGCCGCGCGAAAACGCTATCAAATCGCTCGCTAGTCGACCTCCGGGCTTGCTTTTTGGTTGCCGAGTTTTTCGACCCGTAAATCCTTTAAGTTTCAACCTCCGCCTACTGCTGTACTACTTGCCTGACGACGTGGCCCTTCTTCCGTGACTCGTGGCAAACTCCCCAACCAAATCTTTCTGCTGCTGTTGCTGCTGCTTGCCCTATTGGAGTATCTTACGAATCAACCGCAAAACGAGGAGTGCGCCAACGACTACCAAAACGTAACACATTTTTCATCTTTCGACAATGCCGATTTTTTCACTAAATTTCGGCTTTTGCGTATGAATGTGTGTGGAATAGATAAAAATGTTATTAGGAAAGACCCATCGATCATTTTTTTCAAAATAAAAACAAAAGTCACCTGGTGGCGCGATCTGTGTATATAATTATGGTGTGACGGCCGAAATTAATGGGCAGAAAACAAGCATAACGTTCAAATAAAACGCTGCAAGACTTTTCTGAACCGCCCGGTTTGATGATATCAAATTTGATTATTCATTACATGGCGTCAAGACGATGTCGCGACGCTTAAGGTATATTCCTTTGACGGACTCTAATTTTTAACAATTACCTAATTGATATTCGTCTATAATTAAATAAAAATACATCCCAGTATACTGACAACATTTCAAGCTAAGTTACCGAACTCTTAACGAAAAATGACGGTAACTCTAAAAATCGTCTCATTTATACGGCACTTTATGGAGACGACACGCTGGCCATAGTTCTATCTAATATTTTATACACTGAATAAGTCCAGATGTCTAAACAAACTGCCCTACACGTATACGACATTAAAAACAAAGGATCACCGAATGTTAAAAGAAAATAAAGGGTGTCTCAAAATGACCTGATATTTGAATTTATTAATAAAACGTAGTATTTATTTGAAAAGTAAGAATATTTTTATTTTAATTTATGGTACAAACATGGAGGATATGTGTGGAATTGGAGACATATTCTTCCAACAAAATGGCACGACCTGCCACACTGCGTGCGGCGAAGTGAATTGGCCATTGAAATCGTACGATTTGACGCCATTGGACTTCTTTTTTGGGAGTTTTCTGAAAGGAAATGTGTACGCCAATGATCCATAGACCATTCCGGAGCTCAAAGAAGCAATTGGACGTATTCATGAAATTAGGCTGCTATTATATCAAAATATTATTGAAAATTTCGTCAAAAGGGTGAACGTTTGCAAACAGGTATGAGGCAGCCATTTATCGGATTGGGTTCCAGACATAACCTCCTTGTTTGTACCTTATATTAAAATCAAAATATTCGTACTTTTCAAATAAATAATACGCTTTATTAATAAATTAAAATGTCAGTTCATTTTGAGACACTCTTTGTTGATGATAAAACTTGGAAAAACTGTACTAATAGAAAAATTTACGTAGCCGCGACTTTTCAGAGAAAATGTAAAAATGTCTAAATCTACTAAATTTGCGCAACATTTTTTCCCATTTTATCGTTGGGCTTAATAACTGATCGGAGCTTATTTTTGATTAAGTGTCACCATGATTTACCGATGATTCAGAAGGGCCCTGACTATGCCCCTACGAAATACGACCCTCTGCGAAAGGAATACCATAAGGAGGTTGCATAAGCTTAACATTTTAAAAAGTCTCTTTTTATTGCACAGTTTTATATCTAAGGCTGTTAACTTTATACTGCAACAAAGATGTGGTAAAAATTCCGAAAATCGACCGGGTTATGGTGATTTTTGTGAAGCGCCCGCAGCGATTAACCCTATTTTTTCTTTCGCGCTTTTCTCGAAATGATCCCGTGCGGAAAATTGATAGGGCATCCCTCATAAAAATAAGGGCCTTTAAGGGCTTATTTCAGGCTTTCCCTATCAGGGAAGCCTCAAATAAACCCTTGAAGGCCCTTATATGGCAATCCCGACAGGGGTTGGCATAATAAGGGCCTCTGCGGGTCCTATTATGGGCCCGCACAATTATGGGCCCCACAAGAGGGCCAGGTTTGGGCATTATAGGAAACGGACCAGTATACATAGCTTGGACTAAATCGTTTGTGGTATTTTAATTACTGCACTCAATTATTCGATAAACGGTAAAAATAGGATAAAACGTGAGGGCATTAAAAATTATTATATATTACATTTACAAATCCTTCAAAACATTACATATTATTCTTATTGCCTTATTCACTCATGGAGTGATGCTAGCGCGTATGTTTGAACAATCCCATTCGGTTATTTTTTCCATTTTTATAGTGTCTGTTTTCGCCCAATACTTTCCACATGAAAAATTATTTCGCGTTGTGATGGTTAATATCACAATGATATTAAATAATTGATATTTTTTATGTGATACAGCAAATAATTATAGAAATTAATTTGGTCTCTTATGCCATATCTGCGACGAAGATGTTACAAGCACTCGGTACCATAGGGGCAGCGTGCGTAGCTATGAGTAGGTAGGTACTAGGTTCAATACCGATATAGGTGAAATATTTTCTTCGAACTAAATCATTCCGAAAGGCCAGGGCATGACCAATTACGATACAAAATCGTTGTGGTAAACTCTCAATTAAGTGCTTAATTTCATTTTGGATTTATGAAATATTTTATTGCACATAGTACACTTAGATTTACAGTGTACATTGTAAGCAAATAAAGATTTATTTGAATCGAATCTTTATTTAATCGATTTGAATATATTTGATATTTAAAAGGAATAGCTGAAACGAATAAAAAAATATCTTTGAAACAAATAAGATCGTAGAAGGCCGTGAGACGAGGAAAAAACCTATCTCATTTTAACAGATCCTATTTAAATAAATTTAAAAAATTTGTCAGCGTATCGTGACCTTATATAAACGGACACATATACGCAGAATCACATACATTTACACACACGTGAGCATATCCATTGACAGGGATAACTTATGGGCACACCATGGTTTACATGAGGCGTCGATCAGGGATCCTTGAAGGCCCTCATTATTCTGCCTTTAATGGCCCTCAGTAGCAAAGTGTGGCCGGCCACTAAGGGCCCATGTGAGGCTACCCGATTAAGGCTCTATTAAAGTTAGGGAATTTCTATATGCGGCCAACCAAAGCCCTAGTTCAATTTCCGCACGGGGATGTTTTACGAAACGGTCTAAGTTGTATCTCAAAATATATCCATCCGATCAATTTCAAATCCAGCCAAAGCATGGTTTATAGCATTCTCTATCGTCCGACCGAATGATTTTTTTATATGTTTGTGCATTTGGTAACAAGAAATAATTAACGTTGTTTATTCGGTCCAAAGTCAAACCTTTTTTCTACAGCTTGCCATTTTCTCAATTTTCTCAATTTGAACCCACATAATATCACCGTACCCTGACCGGCCCTGCAGCACTTTGCTTAAATGATAACAACCCCTTGCTTACCAATATCTTCCAATTTAAAAAAAACTCAAACTTGGCAAGACAATTAATAGTGTGTAAAAATAATAGTATGTAAATACAATTAATAGTGTGTAATAATATTGAAAATCTATCGGATTGTTGGGCCCAAGCTTAGGCAGTTCCACCAATGAAAAGACGTAAGAACGTCTTCGCATGGATGCTGATCAGATATTCAGTACGATCGAACAACATGTCGGACAAGTCGACCAGGAAACTAGTCACGATAAGTGGCAACGTAGGTCCATTCATAATGAACAATATTCCTTCAACCAGTCATTCAACCCCCCCAATAACGTTGTTTACCGTACTATATGACATTTCGAAAATTTGTTGTACCCACGACGATTTTCCGACTGATGAATAAATGAGCCGCGTGATTATGAGGTCTGGCAGAAAGATTCACAATAAGAGGAGCGATTGGCATTACCGGAGTTCACAGGCATGTGCTTTGCCAACCCACTTGTCTAGTCGGTTGGGTACGAGCTCGCTTCGCCCAGGAGTATTTAGGTACGAGATATTTCTCGAGGGCAGCGCGGAACAGAAGGACAGACAGAGAGAGAGAGAGAGAGAGGGGGAGAAAGAGAGAGAGAGAAAGAGAGAGAGAGAAAGAGAGAGAGAGAGAGTGAGTGAGTGAGTGAGAGAGAGAGAGAGCGAAAGAGAGAAGGACGACAACAGACGAAGATAAACGGACGAAAAGCGAGAAAGATAGTGGCGTGAGAGATGAAGAGAAAAAGAGCCAGAGAGAGAGAGAGAGAGAGAGAGAAAGAGGGAGAGAGAGGGAGAGAGAGAGAGAGAGAGAGAGAGAGAGACCAAAGTGTTTTACTTTGGCAGCAGCGGAATGATAAAAGCACAATAAACCATCGCGGCCATTGTGGCAGGGCTTAAGCATCGTTCTCCAACGGTATAAGGCCATGAAGGCTCGAGCAGAGTCAGCAATCCACCGGCGTACAGAACAAAATATTACACGTAAGCCAAGTAGTATTGTTGTCACGGGCATAGGCTCAAGCGCGCAAAGCTCTCTCGCTCTCCGCATAGCACAGTCTTCGTCCTTGTACTAGTTTTTCTCTTTTTCGCCGAGCTTTCCACTCCACACCCGTTTTCCCCCACCGCTTCTACCATTTTCCCCGTTGCAATAATTTCCCGAATTTGCATTTCATCCCTTTCCACATTTAGCCGCTCATATTTCTTCTTCTTTCCTGCCAACCTTCGATCTTGACTCCTCGTCCATCAACTTTTTTCTCTCGTATAATTCGTGGCTGGTGGAGGGTCTTTTATTTGTCATCTCCACCCATCCGAGTATTGGCCCAGGGCTGGTTCACGTGGGAAACCGCCGCAAGCACCGATTGCACACCCACACTGAGATAAAAAAATCATTGATCCAATATCATTGGTGTTATGGAACGAAATTTCGTTGATTCAATTGTAAAATTGTGGGTATAAATAATCGGATTTATTAGTCCAAACAAAACACTATTGACTTTAATAACATGATAAAATTTAATTTTTTTTTCATTCAAAAAATACATTGTTAGCCGTGAACAATATATTATTGAAACTATCTAAAAAATTATCGCGAACCAATTATATAGTTTTGTATGCCTTTTCTGCAACGAACAACAAAAGCATTTCAATTTATGACGTGAATATTGTTGATTCGAGTACACAAGAAAAATTGAATTTCGCTCGTTTGATTCAGATAAAATTTCTATTGAGTAAATATGTTATTTTATTATTTTCATAATATCCGATATCGATTTTCAAGTACATTATTCGTTGAGATATTAATATTATATTTTTATTAAAAAAATATCAAGCAAATGTCCGAATTGAGTTTTTTTAAATGCGAAAATGAAATTTGTTTCTTGCGCATTTGGTTGAAAAAATTCAAGCAAATCATGGCCGAGCGCCACTGAAATTATAGGTGTGAGGAAACCCGTAGTTCTCGGAGTAACCGCTAGAAGCCGCACGCGCGCTCGTTTCTCGTAAGTGTACCGCAAACCGAAAATCTACTTAAACGCCGGAGAAACTCTAAAGAGTATCACTTCTTGGCCTGTGGCTAAGATCAAAGTGTAGTATCTTTTCTTATCAGTTGAATATCTGATATTCTCTCCACTATTATCGTGGATGATCATTCTAATGCCCACTTTTTATTTAAGATTTAAAACAAATTGAAAAACTTACATCTCATGGCATATTCGTTTCGATGTAGTAAAGAAACAATTCATTCTATTGATTATATTTTTGTACGAAATACAAAATGTTGTAGCAAGTACTGAATTATTTCATCCATACATCTACGGATTGTATATAGAATGATTTCAATAGAATATAATTTTATTTGAACGATAATGTATATATTCAGAGAACAGAAGAGATTTTTTGAAATAAAATGATATGTTATTTGAATCAATCACATTTTCCAATATTTTATAGTATTGTAACAATCTCATATGTCGGTGGCACTTCGCGATCAGACATTTATTTGAATCAACCAATATATTTTTTTGATTCAATTGTTTTTTTTTCTCAGTGCACTACTGTCGGTGCTGAACTTTTTTCTTTTTTTGAATATACATGCCGCGCTCTCGTCGAGTCCCAATTAATATTGCGTTCCCAGGTTGGCAGAATCGAAGTGGTCTCTCAGAGTCCGAGCCAAGTGGCCGGCTGCGGGTAAACAATGCACAAATACATGGATACACCACGCAAATTGAAGTAAACCTCAACAAGGCTGGTACGAAGAACTTCAACCTCACCTCACCCTGGGCGTCATTCAGGAATTCCGGCCAGTAAGAAGAATGGCTTTAAGAGATGTAAGCCGCGAATGACGATTTTTTTTTTTTTTTTCATTTTTTCTTCGCTGACAGTGTGCGATCTGAAGGAATGGTAATCGATTCGTAGAGATTCCGGATCCTTTGGGAAATGCCGAAAAGAGAAATATCGAATGGCCGATTCATCTTGGAATACCCTGTACCAATTCGGGATTTGGTACTTTAGAAAGGTACGGAAAACCGCTTGAGTGTTGGGTGTGTGGGTGGGTAGATTTGTGTACGACAAGAGATGGTATTTAGGACCTTGCTAATGCAGCTCACGTATTTTCGTGAATTGTTGGCGAGTTTACTTCACGATCGCTTCTTCCGAGTGCGGTTCTTGCCGTTTCCCAACAAATGCGTTTCTGCACTCACAGTATGAGGGCCCAACAGATTACGCCCGTTTCCTTCTTGCCTATATACAGGGTGTTGGGAAAATCGATGCCAAGACTTTAAGGGGTGATAGGTCACCTCGTTAGGGAAATATCTTACCTAGGTTACCTTAGGCCAAAGTCTAAGGATTTCGAGTTATCATGGTAGGTATGATTTTTGAAAAATTTCCCAAAATTAGGTACTTACTCAAACAGGATATTTTTGATTGGATGAAAATTTACGATTTGGTATTGAAAAAAAAACGACTATTTTATAGGCAAGAAAACAAACTTTTTTCATAACTACGCCATTTTGTTAGATTTTGATATTTTTAGAAAATCCTACGTCATTGTACAGGAAATACCTTCCAGTTTCATGATTTTTTTTCCTTTTTCGGTTTCAGCTACTCAATCGGCCGGAATCATGTCAGCAGTGGAGGAACTTTTTTTGGCGCTTCCGAAGGCAGCGCATAAGTCGCTTGGATCTCAATACTTTTCTATAAAGAAATGATGTAATATAGGTCAAATATAGCCGAATATATTCTTAATTTTCCAAAACATTTAATTGAGTACTTTTCTTCCAAAAAATTCCCAAAAATCACCCAAATTTTCAGCGTTCACACTGGCATAGCCCCTTAATGTGTACTCCATCGACAAACACCAATACAACCATCTGTATCCACACAACTAACTAAATGGGACGTGTTGGATACATAAAAACTTGTCGAAAAATAAAAATACCTCTTATGTTCATGCTATTGTCAGAAAAATAGCATTAACATAAGAGGTAAACGAGTTAGTACCTAATTTTGGGAAGTTTTCCAAAAACCATACTTACCATGATATCTCGAAATCATTCGACTTTCGAATAAGGTAACCTAGGTTAGATATGTTCCTACCGAGGTGGCCTATCACCCCCTTAAGGTTTTGCATCGACCTTCCTAACACCCTGTGTCTATATATATATATACACACATACATACGTATAATAGAGGGTGGCCTGAAAAGTGACGTCCAAAAAAAAAATCTAGATTCCTCATATCAATATGACATTGAAGTTTTCATCGTTGAAACGCAACGATAATTGCGTTCCAACGATAATTCTTTTTGGCCGATTTAGGCTGTGAAGATCAATCGAGCGTTTTTGCATATTCTGATTCGAATTTTTTTACCTCAATATGCGAAAAGAAGACTTTCCATAATGATGAAAATAAAAAAAAATTAAACGTTACGAAAAAATATCATTGCGTTCCAAGGATGCAAACGTCAACACCATGTATCCAATATCTATTCCATCCACCCCCACGTATATTTTACTATCTTTTGTAGTTTTTGTGTAGTTATATAGGTTTTTTTCCTTCTAGGAAAAAAAGGTGGAGACAAAAGTTGTCCAGAATTTCATTCTCTACAAGTTTGTTTATGTTCGTTTATGACCTAAAGTAAAAAATGAATGTGATAATGCAATAGCCGCTTATTTCAGGTGCAATTCGAAAAATTTCGATTGTAGAGAAAAAACTGTAATTACCAAAGTTGTGAAGCACCCGATTTCCTATAAGTTTAGACACTACCATTTTTACTTAAAAATTTTAAATCGCCGCGTTATTCAACAAAAACAATTTCCCATTGAATTTAAGACGACGATATTAACTGAACGCAAGCCCAGCCCAGAATGAAACTTACACATGTTGTTTTACACTAATAAAAGAAAGTTCAGTACAAATTTCAGCAGGCTCAACCTAGTCATTGGGGTGAAAAAAAAAATTTAATGAAAGATTTTGCTTTTTTTAAGTGTTGTACTTGGAAAAATTTCGAATTCTTTTTTCAAAATAGTTCATAGAAAAATGCATCTTTTTCGTAGAGGACATTTTTTTGTACAACGAGAAGATCACTACGATACGATCATTTGAAATTTTATCATGTGTAAAATCTTATCTCCGAGTTAGCCAAGTTAGCGAGCCGATAAAAATCTGAAAAAAGTGTCAAGTACTTAAAATATATGATACAAAAACATCACTAACTTTGAAAAAGATTAATGGTCAGGCTTTTAGAGCGTTCGAAAACACTTGGAATACCTCCGATATATATATATATATATATATATATATATATATACACACTTGCAGAGGGCATTGAAACCTTGACAAACTTATCGGACTATAAGGCCAAGGGATCGTTCTATAGATATCCTCACAGTTGCACGAATGTATTTACATTTGCAGTGGGCGCGAAAACCCACCGGTGAGCGAGCCGGCCCTCTCACTCACTGTCTTTCTCTCTTCGTATCCCTCTCACTACCTCCCAGAGACGCGGTCCCGCTCTCTGTCTCTCCCGCCCTTCAATTTCTCTTCCGGTACTTGGAACTTCGCTTCTCCGTTCGTTCATGCGGAAGTACCGGCCTCGTAAAGCTCTTGGAAAGACCAGCCCTCGTATTCTTCACGAGTAAATTGATGTCAGGGCGGAACGTTCTCGAGATATTCGGAATACCTAACGCTGCGCGGATTCGAGGGACCGTGAAACCTCGCGTTGGCTCGACGCGTCACTTCAGACAACGCCCAACGCATTCGAATCATGTTTGTTATTTATCAGGTGTTTCTGATGCTGCTATTTTGGATTTTGCAACGTTTTCTGAGCATTCGGAATCTGACGAGCTGGGCGAACTTTCATCCTGTCGATTTCCATTGGGAAGACGCCTTTGCGTTGAGTCCTCCATCTTGAATTGTGCGTCACATTGTTATTCGAGTCTTGGCGAGCAAAATTGATGATCCAGGTAGTTGGGGTGGTCCAAATCGATGGAGAATTGTCGTAGAGGAGTGTAAGCGTCGGTCGACAAAGCCACGGGCAAAGAGACGTTGCTGCTGAGGGAGATCGGAAAGAAACTTCCCAAATCCACGAGTTTAGGAGGCGCGAAATCGCGGTAGTCTCGTAGCACGAAGGATCCAGAAACAACGAAACCAATAACTATTAATCGAAACGTAACCGCACATCCGACAAAGACCGCAATCTGCCATCGAGATTCGAGTTGTAAAGCGTGGTCCTTTTCGCGCAATGCTATATCGTACTCTGGTTGCGATGAAATTAATGACAGTCGTTTTGTTCACGCTGATCGAAACTCTTCGTGTGTGCACCCTTGGCACATCTCTCGTCACCCATCTCCGAGTTGCTCGAGGTTCGTGTACGTTGATAGAAAGTTCCGCGGCTAACCGTAACCCAGGACATTGCGAGCTGTCAATTTATCCAATGTTAATGAGAAACCGTCTTTCACTGCGCACGACACCTTCGCGCTTACAGGCTGAAAGGTACCCGAGCAGAAATTTGTTCAGGGTGAAATCCGGACCGGATCAGGCTGCCACAATAGCAAATCCGGGCCGGGTCAGGCAAATTTAGTCCGGCCCTGATCAGGGATGTAACGCTTTTGCATATTCAGGTCCGGATCAGGCACCTTATCAGGCTCTGATCAGGCCCGGATCAAACAACTTATCTGGCCCGGATCAGGCATCTTATCAGACCCGGATCAGGCTCCGTATCCGGCTCGGATCAGGTACTATATCTGGCCCGGATCAGGCACCTTACCAGGCTCGGATTAGGCACTATATCTGGCTCGGATCAAGCAACTTATCTGGCTCGGATCAGGTGCGTCATCCAGCCTGAGACGTGCGTGTCATCTGGCTCAATCATTTGATTAATTTTTTGTTTAACAATAGATCAACATTTATTAAATTATTATCAAGTTTACTAACATTATTAAAAATATGAAAACATTTTTTTAAAGTTTAAGTTTTTATTTTATTTGACTTAATCGTTTAGTTTTTGTTCCGGTTTTGGCGATGACCGTTCCCATCTTTCGCACTGTTTATGACCGCCGCTAGCCCATCCGAAATTTGTTTCTCTTTGATAGAACCTGCATGGGGAGTACCATCATACTTTGTCAAAATTGCATCTAAAATATTTTGAATACACAGAAAAATTAGTAAATATGCATAGAAAAATCACATCTTTACATTAAGAGCATATATCAGTCGGACCTAGGGAGCGCCACCGCTCCCCCGTCGGGTATATCTATATTTATCATAAGTATAGATATATTCGACCAGGGAAAAGTGAGCGATATAGGCTCTGACTGATATATCCTCTTGAGATAATTAATAATTAATAATTATTTAAAAATGGTGTACGTCGTAGTGGCGTAGCTCAATCTCTTTTCGTCGTTCTCGCATCATTTGTATATATATAGTGTTGTATATATATTATTGAGAAAAAAATGTTCGACGGTACAAAATGCAATTTGCGCAATTATTTCTCGTCATCTGGTCCTTGCACGTATGTATGAGTACATTTATGTACATATACGTATGTTTGTACTGTTGAACATTTTTTCTTGATACGAAATATATCACACTATATATGTACAAATGGTGCGAAAGTGACAAAGTGAGGTTAAGCTACGCCGCATAGTCTTCACCCATCAAGTCGTATTTTATATATTATCACTGTTCATGTGTAGATAATCCACAGTATAATCGCAAATATACTTTACCTGAGATTTTGTATGCACTGCACTTTATTGAAGGGCTTGCCTTTCTTCGGGAGAAATTGATGAACCGAACGAGATGTGTCGATGTAGCTACGGCATGGCTGTTGCGCTCTCATCTACGTATATAATACGGGACTGGCTGCCCGTATTATATACAAAAGTTTTGATTCCATATGACAATAATACAAAAAAATTAACATAAATATTTATTTATGATAAAAAAGATTTTGAAACAAATTTTGACGACACGCACTTTCGGTTGATAACCATTGTTTTCATATATTTCGCGTGCCTGCGTGTGCAGCTGTCAAAATATTTCGTGAGGCTTCGCCGACAGAGGCGCTGTCTAGTCCTAGAGAGGAGAGGTTACGGAGTGACGAGCTTCATGCGAGATAAGGCTTCTATCCGGCGCAAATCAGGCGTGCATGACTAGGGTGCCTTATCGATGCCTGATAAGGCTCCTATCCGGCGCAAATCATGCGTGCCTGATCAGGGCGCCTTATTGATGCCTGATAAGGCTCCTATCCGGCGCAAATCAGGCGTGCCTGATCAGGGCGTCTTATTAATACCTGATCAGGCTCCTATCCGGCGCAAATCAGGCGTGCCTGATCAGGGCGCCTTATTAATCCCTGCTTAGGCCCCTGTCTGGCTCAAATCAGGCGTGCCTGATCAGGGCTCCTTATTGATCCCTGATCCGGGCCTGATGGATCCTCAGGCAGCCTGATTAGATTTCTGCTCGGGTATCGAAGTGATTGAAGCGACTGCAAAACCGGCTTCTGGGCAAGTGACGGTTGAGTTCAGAAATAAATGGTAAGCGCGTCGTTGAAAACGTTTTTTACATATCTGTATTTCGAATATTGTTTCCTCATGCATGTCATTGCAAATCGAACAGACTTCAAAAAAATGTTCGTAATATCACTCCATTTTTGCATTTTGATTTTGTTATAAATTGTTTCGGATGACGATCTCTGGAGTTCGGGCATCAAATGCTGAAAAGTTTGCACCATATTCCTAGTCGTGAACAGTGGACTGCGAAATCCTAGGTTATGTGCAAACCGAACTAAGGTACCTGCGAGTAATAAGGTCTGTCGGCTAATAAGGCCTATCGAACGAAAATCGTATTTCGAATTAGCGCTTTCGCTCAAGGCTACACACGCAGGCGCATAACGCACGAAGATGTCGCCACAAGCTGGCGCATGCGCCATAACACGCACCCCGCCGCCAGTGGTCGTGTTCATGGAGCCTAGATACCAGGAGGTTCAGCGGCAATGCAAAGGCGCTGAAAAAAGCGTCCCCGAAAATGTCCCGAAGTGATGGCGCTGGGGTGCAGCGCGACCGACATATATAGTAATATATTGGTCAACGAGGTGGAAGTGATCGGATGAGTTTCTAACCTCACGACAGACCGATCGTGACATCAAACGTCGAAATATCCGCCGATTCATAATTTCCTCATGACGGTTCGGAAAAAAAAACGCAAAAGCGAGAAACGATCTCAAACTCAAAATGGCGGCGATACAGCCCATCTAGAAAAACGTGTTTTTTTTACATATAGCTTCACGGGAGAACGGTTTTCTCGTAAAATATAAGATCTGAAATAAAAACCAACAAAAATGATAATTTATATATTTCTAGCTATGAGACTACCTAGAAATTTGCTTTCAGATTTGCAAAAACAGCGCATTTCGAAGGAAATAAATCGATTTTTTGCCAAAAAAGCAGTAAATTGTTTATAAAAAGAAGTTTACATTTAATAAAAAAAAACGGGTACGTACTCCCATAAAGAATATAATTGTGAAGCTGCCATCAAAATTTCAACCTCGAAATCGATGCATGCAAAGGTGGTCGAGTAATCCGTCTTCCGAGATCGAAAAAAGTGCTATCAAAATCGATGCATGCAAAGGTGGTCGAGTGATCCGTCTTCCGAGATCGAAAAAAGTGGTTTCGAGAAAAACGCGTTTAAAGTTGTACGAGCAACTCAGCGCGCGGTCCAAGGCGCTGCGGCCAAATCGATAATTGAACCTTTAAATAAAAAAATTTGCTACAGGACCAATTGCATATTGTTTTTATGACACCAAAGTATTTTCAGGAAAGAAAACGTCTTTCCAAAGTCCTAGAGTGGTGTTATCCCTTAACACTAATGAGGGTTAGGTACATCATCTGTGATCTGTCTTAGATCACACCTATGTTTAGCGTATATCTATATACATATAGGTTGCGGAGCACCCCAGCGCCATCCTTTCTCGTTCTCGTTTTGGGGACGAGTTGAAAGGCCTCGCTGAACCTCCTGGTATCTAGGCTCCATGGTCGTGTTCGTTGGGTCTCATCATTTTGACTGCGCATGCGCATAATGATGCGCATTTGATTTGCGCAGTTGCGCGTTGCGCATCATTATGCACATGCGCACTTGTTCGTATCAAAATGATGAGACCCAACGAACACGACCAGTGTTGCATCATACATTGCGAGGGACCGCCACTCGGCGCGAATTATACAAATCGTTCCGGATCAATCGTAAGTATTTCTTGGATCAATCGTAAGTATTTCTTCACTTATCTATATAAATTTGGTGTCCATTTCTCTATTATTCCATGTTTCTATGATATTAAATATTTGAGTGAGCTATCGTGGTCTGAATATTTTCCATTTTGATTTTTCTACAGACGTAGTCGATGGGTATTAAGGCCTACCAAATTTCACCATAGGCCTTATTATTCTCAGTCATTTTGTAACAAGGTTGGTTGTTTTTTAATGGAACTGCATTACTTTTAAGATGCCACAAATGTAAATAAGGTGTGAATTTGGTTCCTAATTGATTAATCTCCATTTTTAGTTCCTACGGGAAACTTTTACCGTATGGTTCATGGTACTTCGAGTTCGGACGACGATGAAGACAATGTGCCGCTCACTCGGCTGAAAGCGGCATTTCGTCAACTTATGCCCTCACCAGTAAAAGTTACAGAAAAAAACCTACGGTTAGGCGAAAAGCTATACATTACAGAGGATCTCCGGTCACGAAAGCTCTGTTCAATAAAAATAATGAAGCTAAGAAAAAAAAATAAAAAGACCTCCACCACCAAAGGATACCGTGGTTTACAGAAGCAAGCGAGTTGGTACTGTCACGGCTGTGAAGAGGACAGGGCAGCTGGCATGATACAGTGCACAAAATACGAAAAATACCATGAAGAAGGCATCGGTTTGTTGCTTGAAGATACCGCTGACTTTAAGTACCCTTGATGTTAAATGTGCAAATGTACAGTTTACATGCGTTTTTGAAATGTAATTTGTGCGTTTCGATGATTGTTGATCGGAAATACCAAATGTATAACATCCAGATTAATTATTTAAGTATGTTAAAGCCGTAACCCTTATTACCTACCATAATAAAATAAGACATATAGGCGATGTTTTTAAAAACATTTAATTTTGTTTTTGTTCATGGTCGATGTTGCCATTTTTGTTTATGTTTTATAATCATTGATACAAAAGTTCGATGATCATTAAAAACCCCTCGATTAATTTAGATATTTTTCATTTTATCCCAAATCTCGCTTAGTTAGGCCTTATTACCCGCAGGTACCTTACATCAATACTAGAGCTGGACCCAAACAAATCCACTCCTTCCATGTTCGTAGAATTATTCGTCCAGAAATAAAAAGGCTCGATAGTACATGCATTTCTCCATTTTCTACTAAAGAAGAGAACAGTATGCGAGCAAGTTTATTTTATACACGATGAGTCCATAAAAACTCGATTCGACCAACTGAAAATCAGTGTAACATCATTTTGCAAAGTTCCCCATGGGTGAAAATTGACCCTGACCGTACGATCGAGGGCTGATGATGAAACGCCAGCTACTTTCGCAAGGCTGAACAAGCTTGGAGTACCAATCGATCAAATTACACCATCTTGATCACTTATCAACGTGTTGCCCACTCCGGAGGTGGCTATGAGCAGATAGTTGGATAAGAATTGATAGCTCGGATATCGTAATCATCGTAAATCACGATTTGTTACGGATCGAGTCGTTGGGCTGCAGTGCGACTCTGCGATGGCGTCTGATTGAACAGCGGTACCGGATTACACCACAGGAAGAAGTGGATCCGGGAACGAAGTATCTACCGTGTGTACATAAGAGTGCGGTTTGCCCATAGGCTACAGTCGCTATACCTTGGTGGTAACACTATCCAGAGCCCGACATTCAATACTGTCCACTAAGCACAGTGGTTACTCGAGTAAGGGATAGTTCAGGGTGTATTCCGTACATTGAAGACAGCGGTTATCACGGTGACGAGTTGAGGCGAAGGGCAAAGAGACAAAGGAGAAGGCAGTGCCAGAGCCTCGGAGATTCACGAGTAAACGCTAAGAGAATACACCTTGGGCAAGCTTAGTAAACCTTCTACCTTGGTGACGCGTACATTCGACTGTGCGGAGAACGGTATACGAGCTTCAAGGATACAAAGTGACAAGGAGCGGAGAACGTAACGTCGAGTAAAGGATAAACACTGGATGGGCACGTACTTTGCAGAAAATTGGACGAACCCTGTGTAAATGGAAGTGTACGAAGATGAAGGCGACTGAACGTGTTTATGGGTAAGTCTCGATGATGTGCGGCTTGCGGAGTAGCGTTCCCAGACACGCAAAAGGATAGATGATCAAGTATTTCCCTAGCAAACCTACCTCATTAACGCTTCCTCAGCGCGTCAACCAAAATAGAAGGGGTAGTTATATTCCCTTGCAAACATAGATCCGAATTTCCATTCTAGCCTGTGTTTAACGACTTATCACAGAAATGCATCAATGGCACCTTTCGCTGTACCCAGCGATGTCTGTTTGTCCCGTACTCGTTTTTAGCATTCCTTAACTCCGTCTATAGTTTTCAGCCTTTCGTTGAAAAATCAGAAATATTTCATTCGAATAACTTCTGGTGATGACTTGCAAGTAAAATTGTTGTGATCTTGAGAGAGATCTTAAGCCGAAGGAGGAAAACTGCTAAGTCCAATTGCGGCTATTGAACGGTTACTTACTCATCTGGAGTTTGTTGTTACTGTACACTGATTCGTTTCAAAGAGAGAATAAGAGTAACAGTTTCCGAAATTGCAAGATTGTAATTATATTTTGAACGTTATTGAAAAAGTGCCACACGTCAGATATTGATATTCATCGCTGCTTGTAACCAGATCCTACGTTAAAATGCGGTCTAACCATTTCCTTCTCCTGCGTTGAGTGTTTAAAAATAAAATATCATCAATCTTACTGGAGTCGTGCACTTTCCAATCGGACCTCTTTCGAAAATTCAATTAATCATTACGTGCATTGGCGGAAGGCCGAGATGACAGCCAGGAGCATCCGGATTACAACTAGTTTGCTGTAGCAAGAGGAAACATAGAACGACCGACGGAGACGATCATAAAGCCGACGTAAGGTGTTCAAAGCGAGTGCGACAAGTTTACTACCGTGTGCAACTTGGGAGAAACGAGCGGGTCGGTGAAATTTACTCACCGTCGTTGCCATATAGGATCTTCGAGGAGGCTGCAAGTGACGCGGAAGTCAAGTGCCGTTGTTGCCACTGTTGGAGGGGGCGGGGGCAACGAGCGACAGGGCTTTGCTCTCAACTATCCCAGCCATTGTTAAATGATCTCCGCAACACGTCGAGGCATCCTAAAAAGACATTGTTATTGACAACACACGGTACATATTGTTCCGTAGTGATTGAAACATACGATTTTGCAGTACCCTCATCCTGCAATGACGGTAATTTACAACTAGATGGAGTTCTTTTGGATCATCGTCTCATTGGGACTTCACACATTGATCCACACCCCTAAATGGATTCGAGGTTGATCGCACGAGATCGCACTTTTGCAAGCTTTCACATTAATTATACTCGCAATATAGCTTTATCAACAGACTCCACTGAAAGCCCGTGAATATACTCGATAGTATTTAAACTTCCACACAGGCCAAAGAGGGAAATTAATTTTCGTTAAACGGTCGGGTGCACGCCGAAAAACAACGGTGCTACACAATGTACAGGCCTGGAACGAGACGCTACGAACCCACGCGGTAAAATATGAATTAAAAGGTAATCATAAATTAATTGAAAATAAATTGGCCCCGTCGTAATTCCGGGTTTTCAATTTGATCGTTGAAGAAATGCTCGCGCACATGTTGGTGGAAAGCGGCCAGAGGAAGAGAGAGAGAGAGAGAGAGAGAGAGAGAGAGAGAGAGAGAGAGAGAGAGAGAGAGAGAGAGAGAGAGAGAGAGAGAGAGAGAGAGATCTACGAGGATCATGCGGAGTCTCGTTCGGCAAAGGGCCGAAAAACATCCCCGGTGTGCTAATACCCCGCGTCATTTTGCCTCTTCTCAAGGCTACTTGCAACCAACTCATACGCAAAGGCCTTTTTCGGCCAGACCACGGACGTGATGACACTGCAGGAAGATTCGACGTTCATATTTATGAAGTACAACGGTAGATTAAGAGGATATAATTGGGCGCACTTCCCAAGTCGAAATTTACAACCTATTTTGGCCCTCCAGATCCTCACAGTGGTGGAAGATAAAGGCAGTAAAGTAGCTTCGGATTCAATATAAAATGAGCTCCTACTTAACGCCTAGAACAGGAACAAATTTCTCTTTTCTCAACTTGCAGGCGCTATGGAGAACGTCGAATGGCACACGTATACACGCGCCCGCGCACACTCTATTACGCATATAGAGATACATATGTCTGAATACACGCATGCGTAGACACACGTATATACCCGCACACATACATGCCTAAGCATACACCAACACACGTATACTAGTACCTATACGTATGCATGCGTGCCTGCTATAAGGATCCGCGTATACATGCATATACGGGGGCAATTCCTATCAAAAATTTTGTAACTTTTTGCCCAAGACCCTTTTCTTCCACTTTGGAGAGTTTTTGGAACTGCAGGGGCAAGTTTGAAGCGAATGCGAAAGGCTTGCTGGGTGAAGATAATGGAAAGACCATTGGAAAAGTAGGCCTCTACAGCGAACGCGAGCTCCTACCTAGTCCAACGCATGACGGTTACTGAAAACTATCAGACCCGCTCTTTCGAATGCGACCATTCCCAGCCTCGTTTAGTCGAAACAGTCAAATGCACGATAGGTCCAAACGCAATCAAAAGAGGAGCTGCAACGACTTCAGCTAGGTTAGGTAGGAGTATAAGGGCCTATGCGGGAGGTAAGCAGCGAAGGAAGAGCATGTGGCAGCCCATAGTAGGCCTACTAGCAGTAAACAGACTCAAGTCAGGCTGACATAGGATCAAAGGCCTTTAAAGTCGGCTGAAAATTTCAACTCGGGTTCGAACGTAGACCATTCGATCACGAAAAGCCGCAAGTCGACACAACAGAGGCCTTCAAAAAGCCATTAAAACGATCGAGTATTGCGAACCCTTCGTTAGTTCCGTTCACACTCTGCGTCCTCTACCGATACAAGTGCCGAATTAAAAAAAAACACTAAAGGAATCACAGTTCGCGAAGTGACAACCTTCCCTATTTCCGCAACAATTGCGCCACTTCGTCGTATTTTCGGAATTTCGCCTAACTCCCGCAGTTGCTCAATTCATCCCCGGACCGAGCTCGAACGAGTCCGCAGCCATCGGACTCGCACGCAGCACCAAAATGCTGTGACGGCACAATAAAATGTTACGACTGCCGGGCGTTCCTGTTATTTCCTCTGCGACTACGGATCATAGCAACAGTCGAACTGCTCCGCACGCGTTCGCCAGTTTATGGTACTTCCGGTTGGGCGGCAAACTAACTCGCTTTCCCTCTCTCTTCCACGACTGGCTGTGTGCCGTTAGAATCGACGGCCCGGGTGGCGATGTGAAACTCGGTTATTACCCAATGGGCCGAAATGGTAGAACCCGCGATGAAATGCACCGGGGCCGAGAGGGGTCGAGCTACCGCGTTTGTTACAAAATGGCGCATCAATTTGCAGTTTCGTGCGAACGACGCCGTCTGCTCCTACAATCAGGCGTGGCCAATTTTCCGTCGTGCAAAAAAATGATGCCTTCCATCGAATAGGATTGAAAAAAAAAAAGAAATCTCTTCAATTCACTATGAAGAATGCGATCAAACGTCATAGGGGGAACTCAGTCGATGGTTGAGAACACGTGTGTCAGATGCCGTTTGGAACGGGATACAAAAGCTTGATTGAGGAAGGTCAACCGTCCGCTACACGCCGCTCACGGATTGACCCAAGTTCCCCAGGACTTTTCCCGAACCTTGGCAAACTTAACGTAGCCAATCAAACTTCGAGTTCCGGTAATCCCGACTCCACGAAAATCCCGTTTGCACGTTACAGCCCCGACACGTGCGCATTTGTGTAGGCGTTTGGCAGTTGATTTGCCCGCCTCTGCTGGTGCACGCGGAGCGGAAGACGAAAAGGGACAGCCACCAGATGAGCTGGAAGGAAGGAAGGTTTTGGATTGAGAAGCACACGCGATCGATTTCCACTGCGAGTGTCCATGTGCCAGGGTAATCCTGCGAGGCTCTTCGACATCCCGGTCTTCGGAGAATGGATCAAGGCAAACGGATTCGATACGAGAAAACTCGCTGTCCGATTCGAAATCTCCCGGATGAGACTCCGCTGCTTTCGTCTCTTCTTCCCTTTTTATCTGCGGTCTCTCCTCAGGCGCATAGAACGTTCAGTCAAGAATGAAACGGAGTGGTAAGTCTGCAACAGCTTAACCAGCAAAAGCAATTTTGCAGCGGAAGAGAAAATAGTTGTACGGGCGAATTGCGTGATAAGGAAGCAGCTATCAAATGTCTAGCTATGGTGACAATGATTCTTGTTCATTCAACCGTGTCTTTGTTCCTGAACTGGAACTGTACAGATTTGTTTATAATGACCAATAAATTCTTTACAAAGCCCATAACCTAACCATGCAACATATGTTTCCCGGTCTGCATCTGAGAAAGCCTTTGCCTTCATCTCAATCCATTTGAGATCAAGTCGCGATAAATTAGCGAAGATTAATGAAGATAGAATGGCATTGAGTTATTTGGGTTTATCTACATTCGGTTGAATTTCATTCCACTTGAAAAACGCTTTGCGTGAATTGGTAACGGGCACAACGACATCAATTGGTGATTGGAGTTTTATCGCTCGCGGCTCCAGCGTCCGCCGTTACCTCGAACCCAATTGGCAGTTTGCCAACTTTCAAAGGTGAGATGCGGTCGGCCATGCGGGGCCCTCGGACAATGAGCCAAGCAAGAGGCAACGTTGAGGATCGCCGAAGCCGAACGTGAGCTTTTCAGGGCGCGCGAACATCCGAAGAACAACTAGATTTTAGGGAGTACGCAGCAGCGCAGGTTGGATTTAGGCCTAAGTTTGGGGAGCCTAAGGCATCTGCAAAGCTCTTTTTTCGCGGGCATCCTAACAAGTCTCGCCTACTTCATGGTGCCTGCTCTTCTTCTCCCTCGATCCCATCGTCTGCCTCCTCTTCCTCTTTTTCCTCTACTCACGTGCGCGCGCATACACACACATACCGAACGGATATCCTCACACTCTCGCGATTTCACTGGACGAGCATCCGGATTAGGCCAACATGCATATGCAAATTTATTCGTCGAGCGCATTAGTATGTGTCCTCCCATGACGACAACGTACAGGGTGCTGCGCCTCCCGTGTGCTCAACCCAAGATACAGTTATATCGTCACGTTGCGATGGAAATACGCAGAGTAGCATGAATTTATACATAAGCGAGGCGGAGCTTGCACAGCCGTACAGTACCTTTCACAATTTTCAAAAAATCCCAAAAAATAAAAGCAAATTCGTTTCAGCAAACTCGTATCGGTACACGCAAAGAGGTGAGCGATAAATCTGCTTTGCAGCACACACGCGGACAATCTGGCCTCGCGTTCTCGCATTTAAATTTCTTTCCACTTAACTATGAAAGTAGATGACCCAAAAGTTCTCAAAACAATCAACATAAATCCTTGCGCACAATCCAACCAAAAGCAGAAACAGGTTTAAAAAAACACTTCTCACCGCAGATCGATGCTATTCGAGTGAGCATAATTTGTCAAGTTTCGAGGGAGGGGGCCATTAAGGGGATGATTTCTCGGCAAACTTATGAATGATGCTGTAGTTTTGTGTATGTAGAGGACAATGAGATGAGTCGAGGCAAGCGAGAGAGGAAGTTGAAGCAATGGATGCGAGAACGGCGTACTGGGTTCATCCCCTTAGTCCTTTGTATATAGATACTTCCCCGTACTCACACACCATATACACATGCGTACAACCCTTTGGCAAACGTTACGTGGCGTTGGTGGGTCACCGTCACCGCATTTCTCTCGTCGGCTCTACATCGAGAGAGAAAGAGAGAGAGAGCGAGGGAGCGACAGGGAGAGGGAGGGGGACAGGGAGAGAGAGAGAGAGAGAGAGAGAGAGAGAGAGAGAGAGAGAGAGAGAGAGAGAGAGAGAGAGAGAGAGAGAGAGAGCGAGAGAGAGAGAGAAGGAATGAAGAGACGCTGTGAGAGAGTGTAGGGTCATAAATTAAATGATGTAAATGCTCTGTCCACCCACTGTCCGAACGGAAAGACACACAACCCTCCCGATCTCTCGTCGTGCACTCTGGCCATTTCTCGCGGCCCAAAATCTCTCTGGCTCTCTTGCTTTTCTGCTCCCATCCACCGTACCTAACCAACCCTTCTACTGTGTGTGTGTGTGTGTGTGTGTGCACGCGCGCGCGTGCGTGTGCGTGTGTGTGTGCGTGTGCGTGCGTGCGTGCGTGCGTGTGCGTGTGTGTGTGTGTGTGTGTGTGTGTGTGTGTGTGTGTGTGTGTGTGTGTGTGTGTGTGTGTGTGTGTGCGCGTGCGTGTGCGCGTGTGTGTGCGTGCGTGCGTGCGTGAGTGTGTGTGTGTGTGTGTGTGTGTGTGTGTGTGTGTGTGTGTGTGTGTGTGTGTGTGTGTGTGTGTGTGTGTGTACACAGATGTACATATACGAATATACATTTCTAGATATGTATAAAACGATAAAAGAACGAGTTAGGGAGGAACGCATTCACGTGTGTTTGTGTGTGTGTGTGCATAAATGAAGAAAGGCCATGCTGAAGACATTGGATTTCAAGGATCGCCCTAAAAACAGCCAGATGTGCTAGTGGACAACATGACATCGATATGAAAAGTTTGTTTGGGTTCTCCAAGTATTGCTATACTTTCCCCATTTACGAGAAAAGTTCAGCCATATATGAAAGTCCCCATAGAAGGAAACTACTTGAATCGCGTATATCTACACTTGACTATATCCAATTTACTCGTATGTTAATTATAATAATAACATTAACTCCGCGGCGAACGAGTGACACGAAGTGCAGAGAGAGATTTTTTATTCGGGACGAACAAATTTTCAAAGCTAATTTTTTCCCCCAGAGAGAAAAAGAACCTAGACCCGGATACATTCCTACCGGGTTGGATTCCGCAGGCTTTAATCGAAAACGAGAAAATCAAATCTACAATCTGGGAGATACGTGTCAATTTTTCGCAATTTTTTGCGCGTTCTCCTCTTGGGGTAATATCGTGGCTATTCCGTCCCATGGTCCTTGGCTGTAGATAGATCGTCGATTTTATTTCTCCGTTAGCCTTTTTTCCCTATTTTATCGGCCAATTTCATCGGTGCTGCAGCATCGTTAGACGGGAGCGCGAAAAACTCATTACACGCTCCGATATTACGCATCGTCACGTGGGGCCGTCTCGCGATTAACCACAACCTATCATTATGGGGCTAGCACCGCGCATGGGTTGGGCGGAAAAATCCTGCTCTGTACACCTACGTCTCGAGGAATCCGACACAATGACCTTCTTTCTTATCGTTTCTTTTTTTTCCCACTTTGTCTATTCAACGTGGGTGTCTTACTTTAACAAAGAACATCACTCTTGTATCAGCTTTTAATTTTGTTGATTTTGATGAAAATGTATGTGGGGGAGCATTAAAAAGAATTAGGGTGTATTTTTTGTTTCCGCGGGAAACGCTCTAAAGGAGAGACATACGCCTAGATGGTCGAGGTCGAGAATTTAGAAGCTATGAACATTCCCACGACCGTAGAAGACCTACACTATGGGCCTGGTATCAATGATTCCATGTAAGTTGACAAATTTCATGATTTATTCACTCCGAAATTTTCAAACGCGTTTTTCACAAAACCACGTTTTTCAAATCGGTACCCAAAATTTCTCAAAAACCAATGAACCGATTGCCTCTAGGTTTTTTGTGTTTATTCTATACACCATTATCTAGTACTTGTCATAGGATTTTTTTTCGTTACTTAATTTTTGTTTTATAGGTAAAATAATAACTAATTTTTGGCCCAAAAATCACTATTTATGTTCGAACGTCTGCCATTTTGTCATAAATCGATATTTCCTAAATCGGCTATGACAAGTACTAGATTATAGTATCTAATTTAATAATCTTTTTGGTTTTTTTTAGATGATTTTTAACCCATTAACACCCAAGAATCGCGATTTTTCCTTCATTTTCAAGCCAGATTTTTATTATATAAAAAAAATCATAAAAAATGCAGAGATACGTTCCCTAGTATTTTCGGGGGTGCTCTTTCAGAATCTGGGGTCAAAATCGGGTTTTGTCCATTAGGAAAAAAAATATGACGGCTTTTGAACAAAAAAAAACAGGAAAAATCGATGACGCTTTTTTTCAAAATTTTTTTTCACCTCGAAGCCGTTGTAACGTCCGGTTTTTTTTCAACGTGGAGATTTTTTTCACCCCCAAAATGGCGCTTTTTACCCCCCGAGTAACACGAAAAATTTCACGCTCGGTGTCCCAAATGAAAAGTAGTTGGATTTGGACGAAAATTGGTACTCGAAGGTTTTTGAGGTCGCTGATTACGATTCTGTTCTCGAAATTCAAAATGGCCGATCCAATATGGCGGACACAAATGCAAAAGTTCATTTGAATTGGATAAAACGTGGCACTCGGGGGTTTTCAAGGGCGCTGATTGTGATTCTGCTCTCAAAATTCCGAAATAAAAAATGGCGGATCCAATATGGCGCACACAAATGCAAAAGTTCATTTGAATTGGATAAAACGTGGCACTCGGGGGTTTTCGAGGTCGCTGATTATGATTTTGCTCTCAAAATTCCGAAATTCAAAATGGCGGATACAATATGACGGACACAAATGCAAAAGTTCATTTGAATTGGATAAAACGTGGCACTCGGGGGCTTTCGAGGTCGCTGATTATGATTCTGCTCTCAAAATTCCGAAATTCAAAATGGCGGATCCAATGTGTCGGACACAAATGCAAAAGTTCATTTGAATTGGATAAAACGTGGCGCTCGAGGGTTTTCGAGGTCGCTGATTATGATTCTGCTCTCAAAATTCCGAAATTAAAAATGGCGGATCCAATATGGCGGACAAAAATGCAAAAGTTCATTTGTATCGGATGGAATGTGGCACTCCTGGATTTTCGAGGTCGCTGATTATGATTCTGCTCTCAAAATTCCGAAATTAAAAATGGCGGATCCAATATGGCGGACACAAATGCAAAAGTTCATTGGAATTGGATAAAACGTGGCACTCAGGGGTTTTCGAGGTCGCTAATTATGATTCTGCTCTCAAAATTCCGAAATTAAAAATGGCGGATCCAATATGGCGGACACAAATGCAAAAGTTCATTTGAATTGGATAAAACGTGGCACTCGGGGGTTTTCGAGATCGTTGATTATGATTCTGCTCTCAAAATTCGAAAGCCTTTGGATATTTGAATACCTGAAAATACCAAGTATTTAAATACCCAAAGGCTTTCGAATTTTGATAGCAGAAATATAATAAGCGACCTAGAAAACCCCCGAGTGCCACGTTTTATCCAATTCAAATGGATTTTGCATTTGTGTCCGCCATATTGGATCCGCCATTTTTAATTTCGGAATTTTGAGGGCAGAATCATAATCAGCGACCTTGAAAACCCCCGAATGCCACGTTTTATCCAATTCAAATGAACTTTTGCATTTGTGTCCGCCATATTAGATCCCCCCTTTTGAATTTCGGAATTTTGAGAGCAAAATCATAATCAGCGACCTCGAAAACCCCCGAGTGCCACGTTTTATCCAATTCAAATGAACTTTTGCATTTGTGTCCGCTATATTGGATCGGCCATTTTGAATCTCGGAATTTTGAGAACAGAATCGTAATCAGCACCTCAAAAACCTCTGAGTACCAATTTTCGTCCAAATCCAACTACGTTTCATTTGGGACACCGAGCGTAAAATTTTTCGTTTCACTCAGGGGGTAAAAAGCGCCATTTTGGGGGTGAAAATGTTGACAACGACGAATTTAAAAAATTGATTGTTCAATCGTCACTATTCTATGCACCCATGGTTGAAAAAAAACCGGACTTTTCAACGGCTTCGAGGTGAAAAAAAATTTTGAAAAAAAAGTGTCATCGATTTTTTCTGTTTTTTTTTTTTTTTAAAGCCGCCATATTTTTTTCCTAATGGACAAAACCCGATTTTGACGCCAGATTCTGAAAGAGCACCCTCGAAAATACTAGGGAACGTATCTCTTCATTTTTTATGATTTTTTTTATATAATAAAAATCTGGCTTGAAAATGAAGGAAAAAATCGCGATTCTTGGGCGTTAATGGGTTAAAGAAACGCCAGTGGGTACCGTATACGCAGATTTTGTTACGACGCTCCAAGGATCATACAATATCCTTGTATATTTTTGATATTTTTAAATAAAGAAAATTAAACATATTTTTGAATGTATATACTTTTAGACAATTAAAACCCCAATCCGAAATTTCAAATAGTTTTCCTTGAAAAAATTCACAAAAATGACGTTTTTCCGGCTCCTAGGGGTATATCTCCCCTTAAGGCGGGATATACATTTAAACAGGAAAAACAAGCAATATTGAGGGATTTTTTAAACTAAGAAATAGATATTCTACAATTATCAAGCTTAAGGTATACTTTAATAATATATTTAAGTATACAAAACAATTATTTTTAATGAATTCATCATCAAAACGATGTTGCGAACCGACGTGCCGTCTAGCTTCCCGTAGACTTTGATTTGCACAAAAGTTCAAACATTTTTTCCGATAGAACATGTATAGATTCTATGTGACGGTAATTCAAATGAAGAAAATGCAAATTTAAGAAAATGGCATGCATTTACAAAAAAATTCAACATTTCACGCAACGTTTCTGTAAAATGTGGACTAAAAGAGTAGTTTTTTTTTTCGAATTTATCAAAAACAATTCTCGTCAAGTAGAAGGTACCAATATTATCAATATTTCTGCCATGTTTCAACTTAATCGGCTTAATAGTTTTTGAGTAATCCCGCACGCGAATTCCGAAAATGCAGTTTTGAGAAAAATGCGTTCGAAGTTCACGCCTGCTCCGAAGCCGAGCGGTGAGGCACTGGGATGACGGGATGTAATGTTTGAATTTTTTCGAATTTCGCTTTGAAACTTTTGAAAAATATTCTACATATATAGTTATATCGTTTAAAGAAAAAAAATAGATTTTTTTATCGTTGTAAATGTATATCCCGCCTCAAGGGTTGAAATCACTTCTTATTACGATTTTGATTACGATTATGATTAGTATGAAAATGATTACGATTGCGATTTAAAAAATGTTCGAGCGCTAACACGTCCCCGGCCGAAATTTGTTGAGAAGTCCCCAGATCCTACCACATCCCTATAGGGTTTTGAAAGAGACGCCGCACGTAGGGAATCCATCTTAGAATCCAGTTGGATTCCGCGCTATTTCCCGATTGACATCAAATGAGAATATTTTTATTGAAACCTTCAACCGTAATTTGTTGGATCTCAAAAAAACAATAGCCGAGTCTATATAATAGGGGAGTCCGAAGATGAACCCACATCTCTATACGGATTTGTTAGGGACAATGCACATAGGATGTTCTGATTGGGATCTAACTGGATTCCGCACTTTTTCTCGATTATGCCGTTTGAGAATGCTTACCACGTTCGAATCGAAAATATATGAAAATTGACGAGAAAAAACTCGGTGTGTTGAAATATGACCCCATGCTTCGGGAGTGTGTACATGTATGGTGATAACAAATGATGTTGAAGTTTGCATCGTTTGAACGAAACGAAAATCAATTCTATTCGATTGTTCGAATTTTCTTTTACCGTAAAAAATACTTAAACATTTTCGTGTATTCTTATTAGAATTTGTCGACCTCAATTTGCAAAAACAGACGGAATTGGATAAGCATAAAAATAAATAAATAAAAAATGGACAAAAAAATCGTTGCACTTCAACGATGCGAACTTCAACGTCATGATAACAAAGTGCAGTGAAATAAATAAAAATATATAATTACAGTGGATTTTTAGTAATATTCAAATCAAATAAATTCTTAAGATATACTCCATTTCGCGATGTATACTTTTTTAAGATAAGATTATTATTTTTTTCAACGGGGTCGTCCCATGTGACAGCTATTTATTTCACTTTTGTTGGGAATTTTTCTTATTAACCATTATACAAACTATCTTTGAATTTTAACCACACATTTATTAACATTTGTATAGTCCCTCGGAATGTTATCAAACGAAAATAATGAGTTGAATCGACTTCACACCGTTCGAAAGAGACACCGAAGGTTTTGCTCATCTGAAATAAAAAAACCAAACGGTATTTTAATTTGTAGACCTGAGACTATCGCCGGAAATAAAGTGAAAGTATCGAAAATGTATTTTTTGGCACGGTATTAAAAATTGAGTTTCACGTTTCGTCATTTTCTTCAACTTCTTCAGCTTAAACAAAATTATGGTGGATATGAGAAATATTTTAGTTCGGATGAGAACTATAGATGTGCTGACCATACCATAAACATTTTAGCGAAATCCGTTCAATTGTTTTTGAGTTACCATCAAAGCCAATTTGAAAAATACAGTTCTGAGAAAACCGCGTTTAAAAGTTCAAGTACGATTTACACAAAGAAAATGTTCACTTACCATTAATCTGCTATACCAGGTCCATATAATACGTACACATATTTTGCAATCTGTACAATTTTTTTGTTCAATTTTTTGGACCTGTCACATCCCGTGCAGAAATTTTGGCAGGGATACAGCTGGATTCTGACTTGTATCCCGGGCTCCCAGTCGGGATCTAGTCCGATATCGGATCAGATTCGAAGACTAAATGTAAGATCCGTAAACTGGATTCCATTAGGGATCCAGAACCGGATCCTTTAATGACTCTAAATATATTCCCCATGGAATCATTGAGGAATCTGGGAAGGATCACGGATGAATACAGGCTGAAATAAAATGTTAAAAATGGAATTATGACATGTTAAATTTATTATAAAAATAAATAACATTTATAAAGTTTTGGTGCATTAAACTATCAATAAAAAAAAAATTGTCCAAAGATTCAAATGGCAGATCGCGCTCATCGCGAGATTTTGATGTGAATTAAAAAAAAAATCACATCACAATCTGTGAATGCAAATGTATTGACAAGAAATTATAAATACAAAAAAATTCACAAAATTAGTTGTGAATTTTTTCGTATTTAAGACAAATTAAAATCGATATCAAAATGATTAGATTAAAATTTGCGCCAAAAGTGAGTTCGTACGTATTTTGAGAGAAAACATTGCTTCGAGGCAAAGATATTTTTGCACATAACTTTTTGTGCGAACATTTCTTTGCCTCAACACGATGTTTTCTCTCAAAATACGTTTATACTTGTGGTGTAAATTTTAATATAACTGTCGTGAGTTCGATTTTTATTTTCTTCAACTTGTGGAAATTCACAACTCATTTTGTGATTTTTTTCATATTTATAATGTAATATTTGAAACTCTCAACTTTTTTTGCAAAAATTTCTTTGCCTCGACGAAATGTTTTCTCTCGAAATACGTAAGAACTCACGGTTGGTGTAAATTTTAATCTAATCATTGTGAATTTGATTTTAATTTGTCTTAAATACATGTTTATACCCACCGACATGTCGGTGGGTATAAACAGAGACTTATTCCCCAAAACCGGTATCCCGGTTAGAATCCAACTTGCATCAGTATCGGAATATGTACGACGACGATGGCATAATTTTGAAAATTTTGACATCACGTGTATTTTCGGTATTACTATGTAATTCCTATCTATAGATAGGAATTTTATAGATAGGAATCTATAGACAGAAATTCCTATCTATAGATAGGAATTCCATAGTAATACAGAAAATACACGTGACGCCAAAATTTTCAAAATGATGCCATCGTCGTCGTACATATGCCAATACTGATGCAAGTTGGATTCTAACCGGGATACCGGTTTTGGGGAATCCATGACAAATCCTGATCGGGATTTGATCGGACATAGGGTATCCCGGTCAAAATTTCTGCACGGGATGGCATCACCGCCGTTAAACCCACTCGTTTTGTATATCTATGTATTTTACTTAAGCAATTCAACGTACAGAATGCGATTGGATTAAAAAAAAATGGTATCGGATTCTGTTGGAAAATATAGGAATTCTTTAGGATTCGAATTGGATTGATGCATGTAGGAATCGATCCTGATTTACGAACGATAATGAATTCGGAGATACATGATTCGAAAAGGTTGGTCTCTAAGGAGCGTAACTAATTCTCCTCTATTTTTCTTTATGTCCTCCTTTGTTCTTTTAAGAATATTTTCTCTTGTTTCAGCTCGTCATCACATATCACGATAATTTCGACTCCTACATACATTGGATTCCAATCAAAAATCCAAATTAGAATCTAACATACGAGTACCTCTCTCTCTCTCTCTCTCTCTTTCTCTTCCTTGCTCCCGCCCCTTCTCCCGGAAGTAGGAAGAAAATAGTACAAATATATATGCGCGTATGTGTGTGTGTGTGTGTAAAAACGAAAACAATCATGAAGCGAGGAGTCTTTCCTTAGGTCACTATTCCAGGTCTTCAGGAACCAAATAAAAATGCATCGACCACATAAATTACATATTCGACCACGATGAGTGCTGTTTTGAGGTTATTACCATCGTCGTCGACGTCGGCGAGTCGTAACGTTCCGTCTTCTCGTCAGGGAGATCAAATCGTCTTGGCCCCGATTTTCATCGGGTAGCCTTCCATGAAAACAGACAAATTCAAACCTCTTACTCAGATTAAAAAAGTGCATTAAGAGAGACTCTCTCTCCCTCTCTCCATCTCGCTCCGCTTAGATACGATTGATTCGGATTCATTTTAAGTTCCGCGTCTTATCGCGAGGCACTAGCTTTGTAAAAACAACGGGTTACGTGGGTTTGAAAATTTCCAACCCACACATTTCTAACAAAAGGATGCCCTTGCATCCTTTTCTATAAAGCAAGTTCCTGCTGCAGGAACTTTGCTTTATAGAAAATAAAAAATTGAAGAAAATTTTTAATTTAAACTTAAAAAAATTTTAAGTTTAAATTTTATAGAAAAGAAAAATTTTAAGTTAAATTTAAAAAAATTTAAGTAATTTAAGACGCGGAACTTAAATTACATATTCGACTTATCGTGGTCGAATATGCGCGCGTATATATTTGTACTATTTTCTTACGCGCTTATATATTTGTACTATTTTCTTCCTTCTTCCGCAGCTGCAGCAGGAACTTTGCTTTATAAAAAAGTAAAGTTGAAAAAAAATGTCTTGGTTTTATTTCTACTTAAAACTTTAGTCGCATTTTTCTTAAAACACTATTTTTGAAGACGGTGGACACGATTTCTCAAAAACGAAAGCACCGATCTTATTGAAATTTTGCACACTTTTTCAAAATAGCATTGACTAGTGATTGAAGGCAGGTTTTTTTTCCATGGCAACTCATTTTACAAGGTAGCGTAAATCGTACCAAAAATTGAACTATTTTGCACACAACTCTGCCAAAAATTCAAATTTCAATTTTTCTACAAATCCTTCGTTCTATCACGAGCTATACTTCTCTACTAACAGAAAAAAATTGGTTTTTCAATTTCACATAAAACTACCATGAGTTATCCTGACCACCACGAGGACACTTTTTTAAGGAGTCTCCGGAAACCAGGTCCCGCCGGCTGAATCTCCCAAATTTTTGGATGAAATTTTTTTTCAATATTGTTGAAATGTTGCTCTTTTATGTGCTTAACATTTTGAATAAAATAATTTATATATTTTTTTTTAACAGAGAAAATATGCTTTTTTGGCTTCGAAACCCAAGTGACGCCCGAAAAAAATGTATACATCAAATTTTAACAAACAGTACAACCTACGGACGCAGCGAGCCCTCAAATTTTGCAAAAAAATATTGGGGTAGTAGCAAAAATGCGTACACCTAAAAATGTTATATGAATAAAAAAATGGTTTAGTCAAATCACATAGACGAATGAAAAAAATACTTAATAAAAACATTCATATCGATAGTAATATTAGTATTTGCATGACTGAAAGCATTGTTTATTAAAATCGTTTATACTGATCGTAATATTAGTCAGTGAATTATTAACATCGGTAATAATACTCCCAGTAAAACAATTGCGTTACCATCGGTAACTCAATCAAACTGCTTTCAAGCCGAGCACGGCTGAGCGGTGACCCATCCAAGTATTGATCCAGGCGGCTTGAAAAAGCAAACTAATAACCAATATTGGACAGTGGAAAATAAGCCGAAAAGAAATATCATCGAGTAAAGATATGGCGTATATTAAAAACCCATGGTATTTTTATTCCAATGTGTCTCGGTGCATTCGAATATTTTCGCTTCACGTGTACATGTGTCGCTGCGATAGCGCAACCCCATAGTCGAGAGGAAATAAAATAACGCAGTAAACCGCGGAGGAATTCGTGCCCAGGAAGCGACGAAAGATGCTGAGCTTTGGAATGCGAGCTCGTTTCGCGACTCTCCTCTCACATACGCGCGCGACCATAATATATTCGCATATCAGGCGCCTTTCGCGACAAATCGTCAGCAACGTTATCCTCGCAATTTCTTTACATTCTTTCCATTTTACCTCAATGTAATCGTAGGTTTCCACGTGTCGACCGCAAATCTCTGCTCGCGTTTTCAAAATTAATAGCGAATTCAATCAAACGTTATTCACAATGAAATTCAAATGAACAGTCTTGTTTGCATATCGATCACGTGTTATTTTTTAAAAACGATCGATTACTGAATATGCTCCAGAAAAAATTAACGTTTTCTGAAGATTATAATAACGATAATCATCATGAAATAGAGCTTTTTGCATAGTAGTAATTACCCTTGATAATTAATTGTGTTAACAGGGTGTTTTATGGCTAAGAAGTTTTTTCGGACAGGTAACGATCGTTATCTGAATCCCTTGTTTTGTATATACGTGTTTAGTAATTTATTTATTTATTAATTTACAGCATATAAAAAAGTTAAATAATAATCGCTGGCTGTATTTACTTATATAATAATAATATAATTGTATACACGTATATAATAATATTACACAGCTAGAGTCTGAAAAAAATGAAAGCTCCTAATGAAAAAAGAGCAATAAGACAGCATTCTAGTATAGAATTTTGAAAAAAAAACTAGTAGTACTAGTATTTATTATTTCAGATATACCCCTATATACAGGTCCCCCCTTACAAATATTTTCTTAGTTCTAACTTATATCCTATTGTCGTTTTGCCTTTCGATTCGTCTCGCATTCGCTTCCTCGTTCACCATTTCCCCAATCAGATTCTCGAAGTGCTTTATGTACATACATAGTTCAGTTACCGGCTCCTTTTTAAGCACCGTCTGTATTTTTCTATCGATTTGCTCTCCTTCTTTATCCCCTATCCATTTTCCAGATCTTCTACTATTTCTTTTTTTAATTTTTTCCTTGGCTTTGAAAAAAAAACTATTTTTTTAATTTTCTTAGAGCACTCATATATATATATTGAAATTATCTGCACTCTGGAGTACTCATATATATAAATTATCTGGAGGGCTCTCAAGAATATGTCCTCGAAAGGAAATTTCGGAATTCCCAAAATTTAGGGCAAAGAATGAGACCAGAATAAGATCGACCGATCAAAGCTACGAACTTCAAAAGGTTCAAAGGAAGCTAGAACTGCTCGCATGAAAGAACGAGCTTCAGAAATCATCATTTCGAAGTCGAGGATGGCACGGGAAGGCACGAGGCTAACGAGCAAGGAATGACCAATTAATATAACGTAAATACAACATGCCTTTGTACCACTTTAATAGTTGCGTTTGTCTGAAATTGTGCTCAAAACTTTAACCCTTAATAGTCATACTGGGTCCACGGAACCCAAACAAATTATTTTGATGCCGTACAACTTTTTTTTCAATAAAACATACATTTTTTTACATGCGTAAGGATTTCAGTCTTTCCTTCGGAATCGCACCTACGTTGGATGAATTTTTTGTAGAAAAAGTCATTTTTCACGTTTTTATTGCATAATTTTTTTGCATATTTAAAATTTAATTTTTGATTTCTAACCAATATCCTTGTATTGAACAAGGTTCAAATTATACCTCACTATTGTTTTTTTCATATCGCTCAATGCATAATTTCATTATTTATAACAATTTAAAAACACCTGGGTCCCATGGACCCTATATGACTATAACGTGATTCTAGCTAAGTGTGACTACTAAGGGTTAAACGCGTTTTTCTCGAAACAACTTTTTTTCAGCCTGATTGATATAAAATCTCGACATCTATTTGACCGATTGACTTGAAATTTGGTACAGACCTTCAGTATATACCCGTCGATCGTCCCTACCTCGGGCATTGCGAAATTTTTATGATTTTGATCTAAAAAAATTACCTTAAAAAAATAGCGCGAAAAATTAACTTTTTGTTAATGGAATCAACGTTTCAATTGTTTTTTCTCTACGGTATCTGCCACAATGACATTATCATTGATCAAGGAAATAGGTGTTATTCCTGTTTCAGATTAAGGGAAGCTTTGCAACCATTATGGAAACATGAATAAAAAAAACTGTAAAATCGGAAAGTAAAAATATATACATATTTGTTTTCATCAAGCCTGAAAAAGCGCTCGAAATGTAGGCCTTTAGACTAGAATACCTTAAGTTGAAAACCAGACACGAATATTCGGAATTGTGATGTTAAGCACCGACTGAAGGGTTGTCTTATCATTACATAACAAACGTTTATAAGAAAACATCGTTTTGAAAATTCAATCCTTCAAAACAACAAATTATCGTTATCGCTTTTCTTACTTTTCGTCGCCTCTTCGTTTTTCACTTTTTATTTATTTTCATATCCAAATGAAATTCAAAAACGATTTGCAATTGGTATGGTTCGGAAATTGTTTTCGTATTCGCGTTAGATTTTTATAAGCAACGAAAGAGAAAAATCGTCTTGAATTGCTTACGATGCATTTTTGTATACGCTCCAAAAGCAAATGTATAAACGATTTTAACGGAAGAAACTCGCGGGGTCACGTGCGTGATAGGAGCGAAAGAGAGAGAAAGCGCGAGAGAGAGAGGGGGGAGGGAGAGAGTTGAAAGAGAATTGATTGGCGATATCCGCGAACTGATGTACGGTCACGAGGGAAATTCAGTCGGAGAGCGCCTAGTACGTGAAAAAGAAAAAAGGGAGAGAGAGAGGGAGAGAGGGCGGAGTTGAGAGGGCGAGCGAAGGAGAGATAAAGGGTTTTCGACCGCGTAAGCGAAACGATCGAGGTAGCGCATCCTTTTGAATGGACAGACAGATTGACGGACAATTCGATGGTCCATGACACCCGTTGGCTTATTTACTGGGTGTCTTCATTCTACCGAATTTCACTCCCTCGTCATTACTACACTGCGACCTCTACTAGGTGCGCAACTAAGTTTCCGGGTTTTTTGACCAATAAAAAATCGAAAATTTCAAGACAAATACAAAAAATGGTTCATTCGAAGTATTGTCCCTCGCTATTTACACATTTTTGCCATCTCTCTGGCAATACATAAATACCGCGACGATAAAATGACGCGTCTTTGGACTAAAACCATTTGTCCAACCAATTTTGTACTGCATCGTAATTGGCCAAGTGTAGCCCACCCAACCCATGCTGCATCGACCGGAACAAGTAATAGTCTGAAGGGGTCAGGTCTGGCGAATATGGCAGGTACGGTAGCAGATCCCATTTCAGTGTTTTTATGGTGTCCTGGACGATGGAACTGCGATGGCACGGAGCGTTGTCGTGCTGCAATATCACACGTTCGTGTCTCGTGTCCCATTCTGGCCGTTTTTCGAGCAATGCGTGGTTCAAAATGATTAGTTGTTGTCGGTAGCGATGCCCATTGACAGTTTCGCCCGGTTTCAGCAGCTCGTAGTACACGATTCCTTTCTGGTCCCACCAAACGCAGAGCATTGTCTTTTTTCCGAAGCGATTTGGCCGTGCCGTTGATGTTGACGCTTCGCCAAGTAAAAGCCACGATTTTCTGCGTTTGGGATTCTCGTAATATATCCATTTTTCATCGCCAGTAACAATTCGATGCAGGAAACTCTTTCTGTTCTGCCGCAAAAGCAACATTTCGGAAGTAGCTCTTCGATTTTCCATTTGTCTCTCAGTCAACTCATGCGGCACCCACTTTCCTTCCTTATGAATTCTTCCCATGGCGTGCAAACGTTTCGAAATACATTGCCGAGTCACATTTAATGCCTCGGCAAGTTGATCTTCTGTTTGAATGTCATCTTCATCCAATAACGCTTGCAGATCGGCGTCCGCAAATGTTTGCGGTCTTGCCGAGCGCCCCAGTCTCAAAATCGCCACTTCTGAACCGCTTGAAACACTGTTCACACGTTGTTTTTGATGGTATGATCTTGAAGGACTTTCACCACCTAATGTTTTTTATGCGGCTTGAGGTGCTCCACAAGATGGTGTAAAAAAATGTACCATTACATTTTAAAAAGTGGAGGTGAACTTCACTGTGCGTCAGCGCCTCCACCGAAATATGAAAAAAATGGTCGAACTTGATGGCCCCCTTCACACCGTCCAACTTGTGTCTGGAACATTTTTTTGTGACGTCGATAATTACCGAGTTATTTCGGGTAGGAGAGATAAGAGGGACACCCTGTATATATATATATATATATATGAGTATGCTTGTCTGTGTTTTATGGGTTATAGGAGAGCTTTTCATGTACCATTCAATCCTAAACCATGGAAAATGCTGTTTCTCGATCCGATGGTAGCCGTTCTCCATTCTCCTCCCTACCTATCGGCGATCACTTGCCCACGAAGCCAAAAAACGACCGCGATACGAGGAATCTCCCTCGAGGCTGTACGCTATCTACATATGGATAAGCGTATATCATACAGCTTACGTGCGGTACACATGTGCGTGGCGAAACTACGTTTCGAAAGCCAACGAAGAAAGCCTGTATCGCTGTAACAAAGATGCGCACGACCAGGAAGAATTCGCGGCACGAGCATGGGAAACTGATTTTTCGAGGACCAATTCAACAAACAGGATATCGTTGTAGAAACAAGAAGAAAAAAGTAATGTATACATACCCGACTAGAAATTTTTATCCGGCAGCTTGAAGACTGATCAGGCCGCTATGAAGCTGCGATCGGTAATACCGTAGTACGGTACGTCTGATCAGTGCCGGAAGTCCCCCGAATCAGTGGAAACTTAGTCCGGGCGCGAGTAGGCACCCTGAACAGGGCCAAGTACTGCAGCCTGTGTGCCGCCGTAATATGGCGTCCATAGACTCCGTGTTACGGCACGCCTGATCTGTGCCGGATGTCGGCCGGATCAGTGCAGCCACAGTTGGTGAATCAAGATTTTGAGGTTAGGTTTCATTGACGTCTGCGATATAAACCGCGTGAATTCGGATAACCTACACTCTGCGAGCAGGTAATAAACATAGACTAATTGTTTATATTGTTCATATAGAATAAGAAGGCGTAGGTTCAATCTCGAGGGTAGGTAAAAAACTTTGACGAGGCAGAATATATTTTCATTCAATTATCATATAGGCAGGAACATAAATAAGGTATATGGAAACAAACAGTACTACCAGAATTTTTTTATTCATAATTTTTGGATTGTTTTTATTTGTCATTTCAGGCATAAATACGGCAGCCGGATCAGTGCCTGCAACGATATACTGATCAGGTCCGTAACCGGCATCCGCATCACGGCCGGATGCGAAGAGCGTTTCACGCCTGTTAAAGCCCTGATACGGCGGCCTGTAAAGTGCCGCGGTACGAAATACGGCATGCCGGATACGGCCCTAGTCTGGCCCGTAGCAAAATTTCTAGTCGGGTATACCAAAAAATAAGGTGACATTGTATTTATTTCGAAAATTCTTTATCTATTTTTCCAAATCAATTTCATCCCCTTCAAAGTAATCCCCTCCCGATGCAATGCACTTATGTCAACGGATTTTCCAATCTTCGAAACACTGATTGTAGTCACTTTCCGGGATGACCTTCAGTTCCGTCTTCGCTGCGGCTTGAATCTCCTCTATCGTATCAAAACGGTGTCCCCGGAGCGATCTTTTGAGCTTGCTGAACAGCCAGAAGTCGCACGGCGCCAGATCAGCTGAATACGGTGGTTGCGGAACGATATGGGTTGAGTTTTTGGCGAAACGTATCCGCAGCAGAAAATTGATTCCGCAAACAAAATTTAATGCAAATTCTTTGCTCAACAAATTTCGACATCGCAAAAAACGAAAAACTCACTTTTAGCAGCTCACAAAACGACGCGTATCTCAAACACTAATGAATATTCTGACATGTAAATTTGACATAGATGTCACTGACAGTACTACCAACCTAAAAAAAAAAATTCTCCAAATCCTTCGACGCGCGCAGTTTAAATTGAAATGTCACCTTATTTTTTGGACACAGTAGTATATAGAAGAATCTTTGTAAAGGAGGTGAACAGTAAAAATACTGTGCTATACTGTTTTTTTGGTAATATTAAGGGGGCAGAAGCTTGCAATTTAGAAAATATGACACTTCTGTGGTACAGTTTAATAGCGTAGGGTTTTAATTTTGATCTGGAGAGACAATTTAGTAAAAGTTTTGAAAATTGACCGGATTATGACGATTTTTGTAAAGGGTCAGAGCGCCCACTGCGCTACGGCGCACCAACCCACGGCGTTTTAACCTTTTTTCTTTTACGTTTATCTAGAAACTATGTTACATGAAAAAGTGTAAGTCGTATTCCAAAATCTACTCGTTTGATTCACTTAAAATTCGGGGGGAGCATAATTTATAACATTTTCTATCGTATGACCCGATGATATTTTCATATTTTTATCAATTTGTTAATAACAAATTATTAAAGTTGTTTTTTTTTCTCGATAGTCGAACTTTTTCCTGAAATTTCCACTTTCGTAATTTTCAATATTTCAAAGACGTATTCCATCATACAAAAGTTGCATTATTTTAAAAGAAGTAGCTGCACCAATTGACCACGCAGCATGTGCGGCACTTTCTTTGACTAATAACTTCATCGCTTATCAATATTGCTCGATAGAAAATAAATGAAATTTGGCAAAATTACTAATTGTGGGCGAAAACCCGACCTCGTCGTCGCAATGATTTCATACTTCTCGGATGTAATTCCTAGATGTAGTTTTTTTAATGATCGTTTTACCTGTATATGTTAATGTTTTACTTCATTACGACGGAACTCTCGAGAGTGAATGTGGCGCGCCTCACGACGGCCGCAATTTTGTAGCCGCTCAACTGTGTACAGCGTTGCCATGAACTTTCATAAGGAAATAATGAGAGAGCCGAACGAGAAAATGTGCAGAATTTCTGTACGTCGTAATTAATTTTACTACAATTATGTAGCGGGTAATTGTGAAACTTTCCAAAAAGTTACATTGAAACACACAACACCCACACAAAAATGTTCAACATATTGTACTGCTTTTTCATTTCCTTTTTTCCCCACCATGTCTTCGAGTGAGAGTCCCATAACGGACGCAAAACTACCGCAAATCAAAGGGGTTATATTTTTCAAACTACTAAACCCTTGAGAAATTCAACTATGATCGATCCACCCACTGAAATCAACTAGGATCGATCACAAATTTCGCATATAGTCTTAGAACAAAAAAGTCCTCAGATCCTATCACATCCCTATAGGAATTTGATAGGGACTCCGCACATAGGGAATCTTCATCGGAATCCAATTGAATTCTGCACTGTTTCCCAATGAACGCCGTTTGAGAATTCTTACCAGGCTCGAATCGAAAATATGTTAAGGGGTAAGGCCACAGTAGAATTTCCAAAAAATCGATTTTTTTCGCTAAAACGGTGCTTTATCGACATAAGAATAAGTTACTATTCGATTTATAGCAAGACAATTTTTTCCACCGACTTTGAGCGTATAACGTTAGTCCACCTCTGGCACGGCTATAGAATACCTAAAACTTTTAACGCGTTTTTGTCAAAACAGCTTTTTCCAATTGACGTGACAAATAGCTTAAACAATTTTCACTCGATTTACTTCAAATTTAAAAATTATGTTCCTAATTGCATTTCGCCGTACGCACGGAATTTCTGATTAATCGAAAACTTTTTATTTTATGAGCAGTTTTATACAAAATTTTTGACCCAATATTTTAAGGGGTTACCCCCACTTGCGATTTTGAAAAAATCGATTTTTTTATTGCATTTTTTTTTAAGTATAAGTATCTAAGAATATGTCCTGAAAATTTCAAGTCGATACGAACAAAATTGACTGAGATATGAGCGTTGAAAGAGAAGAATCCGTTGTGTAAACGACCGGAAATTAAAACTTTAAACGCGTTTTTCTCAAAATGGCATTTCTGAAGTCGGTGACCAAGATTACTCGAACACTAATCAACCGATCTTCTTGAAATTTTGCAGGCTTATTTAATACATAAAAATGTAGTCTTTAATCGTTCGATTTTTTTTTTCGAAAAAAATGGCCGTTCTATAGCCAAAAAACGGCCGTTTTTTTTTCATTAAAATCGAACCATTAACTTTGACTGTCCGCCATTTTGTGAAAAATGAATATTTTTAAAAATCCTTCGATTAAAGACTAGTTTATACTTATATTTGACTAAATCCATCCGCATTTTTTTTTCAGGTGATCCACTTCGCCGCAATGTTGGTCACCGCAAACCGTGTATATAAAAACATTATTTCATTGACGGCCATTTGCCACTAAACAATGTAATATTTTTCAATAAAAAAAATTACTGAAAGTTCTTCAAGATGTGTTCTTTAAGATGTTATATTGATCGATTAAAAAAGTTTTGTAGTTTTCTTTAAAAAAATTCATGAAAAAAGCCTTTTTTGCGCTACAAGTGGGGGTAACGCGTTAACGGCGGGGTAAAGTTAATTCGGCGAAAAAAGGCATGTTTTTAAGATTTTTTTTTGGCGTAACGAATAGTGTTTGTTTATTGAAAAATTTACATATAATAAAGTAATATTTGAACAACATTCTCCTAAATTTGCATTGCAAAATATTCAAAATTGAGCGAGTGAAAATTAAACCCCGGAGGCGCCTCGAAAAAAAGTTGGTTTGCGGTGTGCACCATAACTCGCAACAGAATCATTTATAACAAAAAAATCAAAATGCATTTGTTAAAGGAGATGTTTCTCGGGGTAATGACGGGAGGATTTTTTTTTTCGATTTTTCGCTTTTCGTAGCACTTGGGAGCCAAAAACCCGATTTTCGCTAAAAAAGTCGGCTAATTTGTTGTTGAAAAATAGTAATTATTAAAAAAAAACAATAAAGCTCTCGACAATACCTGGTGAATTATGTGAAGAAGTACTGTGCAAAATTTCAAAGCGATTGGTCCAATAGATTTTGAGTTATCGTGCACACGGACTTCAAATATGACAAGTCTCAGAAAAACGGTTTGAAAAACGCAGAAGAGAAGAGAACGGCATGGAGCAATAGACGCTCAAATACTAATAACTTCGTCAATTTTACTCCGATCGACTTGAAATTTTAACACAATATTCTTGATATATTATGCATTCATTTTAAAAAAAATTTTAAATGAAGAAAAAAAATTAAATACTTTACCCCGCCCTTAACGAATAATGTACGTGGAAATCAATATCGGATATGGTGTAAAAATAACATATTCACTCAATAGAAATTTTATCTGAAGCAAATGAGCGAAATTCAAATTTTCTTGTTTACTCGAATGAACAATATTCATGTCATGAATTGAAACGCTTTTTTTGTTCGTTGCAGAAAATGCATTCGAACTATACAATGTTCGCGATAATTTTTTATATACTTTCAATAATATATTGTTCTCGGCTAACAATTTATCTTTTGAATGAAAAAAAAAACTTTCAATTTCATCATGTTATTGGAGTCAATAGCGTTTTGTTTGGACTAATAAATCCGATTATTTACACCAACAATTTTACAATTGAATCAACGAAATTTCATTCAATAACACCAATGATATTGGATCAATGATTTTTTTCTCAGTGCACGGGTGGTAGCATTTTCGAAGACTCCAATCATCCTCGAATCCTGACTAATATAGAAATTTGCGCGTTTTCACAAACCGTCATACGGGATCCTCGATTGCCTCGGCCTTTTTTCAACGACATTTCAACCATATCAATATTGTTTCCGCGAGCATCATTTCGGTATACTGTATTATTCGTGTCATGCGAAACCGGAAATTCGATAATCCGCAGGACAAAACCACGTCACCGGATACTCGCGTTTCTGCTCCGTCCCCCCGGGCGCCCCTGTTCGCCCGAGCCCTTCATTGAAATGGCGCGTTCCGTGATAATCCGCGCGTCGTGAGAATACTCGCGAACGTCGATGATAATATGTAGACGCGATGGAAAGTTGAATTCTCCGAGGATATGCCGAATGAAAGAAGAGTACAGAAAGACTAGGGCGAGAAAGGCGAGGAGACGACCTGACCGAGAAAATCCGCGTGGCGTGATATAGCTATAGAAACCACGCGGGGTTACTCCCAAGACGAAGAATGAAGAAACCGAGCGGGGAAAAAAGAAATCCCTCTACTCATTTATACGAAACTAACGACGCGCGAGAAGCTTGCCGCGTACAGAATTCACACGCCCAACTTTTTGCAGCCGAGAAGAAAGCTCGCGTTTGCAAAAAAAAGCCGGATTTCGAATACATCGTCGAGCAACGTTATGCGAGCCACGTCATTTGTTTTGCCGTGACCTACTTTGTCCATAGACACTGTATAAACATATACACACTCATATAATATATATTAGGGTGGCCGTTATTTTGGCTTCGGTAAAAAAATGTTAACGTCTAGCAAAAAAACTAATCAAGATATGAAAACAAAAATCTATGTAAAATTTGGACGCGCTGGGATAAGGAGAACACGTGCCACCGAGCAGTTTAATTTTCAAAAATACATGCATTTTTTTTATGGCCGCACTGAAATATTTATTAGTCTCATAATATTAATTGAAAAATCTGGAATTGGGTTCACTGATTATACATATTAAGAGTTACAAAATATATTATTTACTGATTTTTTTCCATCAATCACGTACCGCAAATTCATACCTTTACATGAAATATTACATAATAGCAGTCCATCTATGAAATGATTGAAGTAGAGTACATTTGTTTACGTTCGGAATTTTTTTTTTATATTCGGCGACAACTTGAAGAACAAATTGTATTTGATCTTCATCATAAGTCAATCGATTTTAATAATCGGTGATAAGTTTGATCCCTCGCTGCGCTATATCATTACAGATTCTTATTTTTTTTTTTATCAATTGCGCGCCCATTTGATAACTCTCGTTCGAGTCCCAAACAGATACATCGGTGTCGAGAAAAGTACAATCAATTTTAAAACGTTCAAAAAACGCCATAGATTCGGGAATAATAAAGAAATCAATGTCTTTATCGAGCAGAAAAGTAAAGTCTGACTGGAAAACCTGATACCGTTTGGAACCGCATCGTGAAATCGAAATAAATTTGCAGAAACGTAAAGATTTCAAGTGTTATATTTTTTTTTCTATGTCCAACAATGGCAAATCAATCCGATCGGTAATGCTCGGTCGGTAAAAATGAGCGGACGAAGCGCCACGACCAAATTTCGAACTATTTGTCTGCACTATATTTTGTATTATCGCCACTACAGTTGGAAAATCTTCTCGCAGGCTCAAAAAAAATATCATTTTGAAGCATTCAATATACGATTATTATATTATTATTTGCATAAAAAATCCGCTCTGATAACTAATTCACTGCTTCGATTTCCCGCCACAATGTGACCAAACCGCCACGTCCGGTTTTAAATTTTCGATTCATTTTTCAATCTACTCCCGACTGTACATAATTAATGGCAAAAAATCAGTGAATAATATATTTTGTACCTCTTAATATGTAAAATCAATATACCCAATTCCAGATTTTTTAATTAATATTATGGGACTAATGAATATTTTAGTGCGGCCATTAAAAAAATGCATGTATTTCTGAAAATTAAACTGCTCGGTGGCACGTGTTCTCCTTATCCCAGCGCGTCTAAATTTTATACACATTATTTTTTTTCATATCTTAATTCGTTTTTTGCTAGACGTTAAAATTTTTTACCGAATCCAAAATTACGGTCACCCTAATATATATATAGATAATTCCCTAATTATAAAAATAGAGAATTATATATGCAATAATAATCGAAAATATATAATAATAATCTATATTATATATATTATACAGGGTGATCCAGAATAAGTGTAACAGCGGGAAATGCCGGGTTCAGCAGGTTACGCCGAAGATTTCTACCGAGCCGTTTTCTTTTTTTCGCTTCCGTCATCAAATGGGAAGCATTAGGAAATAGGCGTTCGATCTTCGAAATTGACGCTCGAATCCGCCATGTTGGACGATCGAAAAGGGCAGAAGAGTAGACGAAGGGCCACGAAGTCGTAGCCGACGTCAAGAAGGTTCTGCGAAACAGCAGCGTTTGACAAATGCCAGCGCGCATGATCTGACGTTTAGCGAATCATTCGCTACGTTGCCTGTCAACCTATTCGGCCCTAGAATCGTGACACACGATTTGACGTTTCACCTATCGTCTGCTATCGCTTGGCGCATTGCGTGCCAAAGCGTGAAGCGCGCCGCAATTAATGACCTTTACGAATTTTGCCGCGATTATCCATCGAGAGCGCCTGTTCTTTTTGCTTCCTTAAGAAATAAAAATTAACAAAACCAAAGAATTGTGAATGATTATCGAATTTCGATATACCGAACGATTTTTTTTTGCCTATTGAAAAAAAATTAATCCGTAAGTTTTTATTAACAAACTCTCAATAACTTGATGCTACATTTTCGAGAATTGGATGTTTTCGGGATTTCATTTCTCATTCGACCACTCCGTTCAGTATCATAGTCGGATTGATCTCCAAAAATACATTTTTCTGTACGAATATCATCTCAAAGTGTTCGAGCTGGGTTAGGAAACATGAGGAGAAGCTTTCCATTTCCTCATTAGGGGAGGCGAAATCAGTCGGTTCCGGCAGACGAAAATCGTTACGACGTTCTTTTAGGATTGAAAATAGATGAGAAGATCTTCTGCACCGCCTGAGATACAATTTTTCACGTACCGATACGGGTTGATTATGGAAATCCCAAAACGTTGCGACTCTGTTTGCGGTTTCTCTTAAGGGGTAACACCACTCGACCGGCAGAAAATTAGGCCTAACTTCGACAATTTATTTTGGCAGTATGAAACAAGGAATAGGATTTCTTATGAGAGGGTTTATGTAAGACATATTAAAGTATGTAAAAATTATTGTAATTTTCATACAACATAGCGACGACAGAGCCCATCTCGAAAAAATTGTTTTTCAAACTGGGAGGCCGGAATATGCGAACTCTTAGCATGAATCGATTTGAATTTTGATCGCAGCTTCATAATTACATTCTCTAATAGACTGCGATTTTATCTGACTTCCGGTCAGAATGGGTAGAGCATTCTGACGATGATGCGAGAACGACGTTAGGAGCATTGTTTATTTAACAACGATAAAATCGGTGCTCGGAATGGTTCTCGGGGCCTCGAGCGAACATTCCCAATAATACTGCCCCGAATTCGTCTCCGATTTTATCTTACTTCCGGTGAGAATGGGTCGACAAGTCTGACGATGCTGCGAGAACGACGGTAGAAGAATTGTTTATTTAACAAAGATAAAATCGGTGCTCGGAATGGTTCTCGGGGCCTCGAGCGAACATTCCCGATAATACTGCCCCAAATTCGTCTCCGATTTTATCTTACTTCCGGTCAGAATGGGGGAAGAAGTCTAAAGATGCAGCGAGAACGACGATTGGAGAATTGCTTATTTCACAAAGATAAAATCGGTGCTCGGAATGGTTCTCGGTGCCTCGAGCGAACATTCCCGATATTACTGCGCCGAATTCGTCTCCGATTTTATCTTACTTCCGGTCAGAATGGGTCGAAAAGTCTCACTATGCTGCGAGAACGACGTTGTTTATTTAACAAACATAAAATCGGTGCTCGGAATGGTTCTCGGGGCCTCGAGCGAACATTACCGATAATACTGCCCCAAATTCGTCTCCGATTTTATCTTACTTCCGGTCAGAATGGGTCGACAAGTCTGACGATGCCGCGAGAACGACGGTAGAAGAATTGTTTATTTAACAAAGATAAAATCGGTGCTCGGAATGATTCTCGGGGCCTCGAGCGAACATTCCCGATAATACTGCCCCGAATTCGTCTCCGATTTTATCTTACTTCCGGTCAGAATGGGTCGAGAAGTCTGACGATGCAGCGAGAACGACGGTAGGAGCATTGTTTATTCAACAAAGATAAAATCGTAGTTCGGAATGGTTCTCGGGGCCTCGATCGTACGTTCCCAATATTACTGCGCCGAATTCGTCTCCGATTTTATCTTACTTCCGGTCAGAATGGGTCGAAAACTCTCACGATGCTGCAAGAACGACGGTAGGAGCATTGTTTATTTAACAAAGATAAAATCGGTGCTCGGAATGGTTCTCGGGGCCTCGAGCGAACATTACCGATAATACTGCCCCAAATTCGTCTCCGATTTTATCTTACTTCCGGTCAGAATGGGGCGAGAAGTCAAAAGATGCAGCGAGAACGACGATTGCAGAATTGTTTATTTAACAAAGATAAAATCGGTGCTCGGGATGGTTCTCGGGGCCTCGAACGAACTTTCCCGATATTACTGGCCCGAATTCGTCTCCGATTTTATCTTACTTCCGGTCAGAATGGGGGAAGAAGTCTAAAGATGCAGCGAGAACGACGATTGGAGCATTGTTTATTTAACGAAGATAAAATCGGTGCTCGGAATGGTTCTCGGGGCCTCGAGCGAACATTACCGATGTTACTGCCCCGAAATCGTCTACGACTTTATCTTACTTCCGGTCAGAATGGGTCGAGAAATCTGGCGATGGTGCGCGAACGACGGTAGGAGCATTGTTTATTTAACAAAGATAAAATCGGTGCTCGGAATGGTTCTCGGGGCCTCGAGCCAACATTCCCGATATTACTGCCCCGAAATCGTCTCCGATTTTATCTTACTTCCGGTCAGAATGGGTCGACAAGTCTGACGATGCTGTGAGAATGACGGTAGAAGAATTGTTTATTTAACAAAGATAAAATCGGTGCTCAGAACGGTTCTCGGGGCCTCGAGCGAACATTCCCGATAATACTGCCCCGAATTCGTCTCCGATTTTATCTTACTTCCGGTCAGAATGGGTCGAAAAGTCTCACGATGCTGCGAGAACGACGGTAGGAGCATTGTTTATTTAACAAAGATAAAATCGGTGCTCGGAATGGTTCTCGGGGCCTCGAGCGAACATTACCGATAATACTGCCCCAAATTTGTCTCCGATTTTATCTTACTTCCGGTGAGAATGGGTCGACAAGTCTGACGATGCGGCGAGAACGACGGTAGAAGAATTGTTTATTTAACAAAGATAAAATCGGTGCTCGGAATGGTTCTCGGGGCCTCGAGCGAACATTCCCGATAATACTGCCCCAAATTCATCTCCGATTTTATCTTACTTCCGGTCAGAATGGGGGAAGAAGTCTAAAGATGCAGCGAGAACGACGATTGGAGAATTGCTTATTTAACAAAGATAAAATCGGTGCTCGGAATGGTTCTCGGTGCCTCGAGCGAACATTCCCGATATTACTGCGCCGAATTCGTCTCCGATTTTATCTTACTTCCGGTCAGAATGGGTCGAAAAGTCTCACGATGCTGCGAGAACGACGGTAGGAGCATTGTTTATTTAACAAAGATAAAATCGGTGCTCGGAATGGTTCTCGGGGCCTCGAGCGAACATTACCGATAATACTGCCCCGAATTCGTCTCCGATTTTATCTTACTTCCGGTCAGAATGGGTCGAGAAGTCTGACGATGCAGCGAGAACGACGGTAGGAGCATTGTTTATTCAACAAAGATAAAATCGTAGTTCGGAATGGTTCTCGGGGCCTCGATCGTACGTTCCCAATATTACTGCGCCGAATTCGTCTCCGATTTTATCTTACTTCCGGTCAGAATGGGTCGAAAACTCTCACGATGCTGCAAGAACGACGGTAGGAGCATTGTTTATTTAACAAAGATAAAATCGGTGCTCGGAATGGTTCTCGGGGCCTCGAGCGAACATTACCGATAATACTGCCCCAAATTCGTCTCCGATTTTATCTTACTTCCGGTCAGAATGGGGCGAGAAGTCAAAAGATGCAGCGAGAACGACGATTGCAGAATTGATTATTTAACAAAGATAAAATCGGTGCTCGGGATGGTTCTCGGGGCCTCGAGCGAACTTTCCCGATATTACTGGCCCGAATTCGTCTCCGATTTTATCTTACTTCCGGTCAGAATGGGGGAAGAAGTCTAAAGATACAGCGAGAACGACGATTGGAGCATTGTTTATTTAACGAAGATAAAATCGGTGCTCGGAATGGTTCTCGGGGCCTCGAGCGAACATTACCGATGTTACTGCCCCGAAATCGTCTACGATTTTATCTTACTTCCGGTCAGAATGGGTCGAGAAGTCTGGCGATGGTGCGCGAACGACGGTAGGAGCATTGTTTATTTAACAAAGATAAAATCGGTGCTTGGAATGGTTCTCGGGGCCTCGAGCCAACATTCCCGATATTACTGCCCCGAAATCGTCTCCGATTTTATCTTACTTCCGGTCAGAATGGGTCGACAAGTCTGACGATGCTGTGAGAACGACGGTAGAAGAATTGTTTATTTAACAAAGATAAAATCGGTGCTCAGAACGGTTCTCGGGGCCTCGAGCGAACATTCCCGATAATACTGCCCCGAATTCGTCTCCGATTTTATCTTACTTCCGGTCAGAATGGGTCGAAAAGTCTCACGATGCTGCGAGAACGACGGTAGGAGCATTGTTTATTTAACAAAGATAAAATCGGTGCTCGGAATGGTTCTCGGGGCCTCGAGCGAACATTACCGATAATACTGCCCCAAATTTGTCTCCGATTTTATCTTACTTCCGGTGAGAATGGGTCGACAAGTCTGACGATGCTGCGAGAACGACGGTAGAAGAATTGTTTATTTAACAAAGATAAAATCGGTGCTCGGAATGGTTCTCGGGGCCTCGAGCGAACATTCCCGATAATACTGCCCCAAATTCGTCTCCGATTTTATCTTACTTCCGGTCAGAATGGGGGAAGAAGTCTAAAGATGCAGCGAGAACGACGATTGGAGAATTGCTTATTTAACAAAGATAAAATCGGTGCTCGGAATGGTTCTCGGTGCCTCGAGCGAACATTTCCGATATTACTGCGCCGAATCCGTCTCCGATTTTATCTTACTTCCGGTCAGAATGGGTCGAAAAGTCTCACGATGCTGCGAGAACGACGGTAGGAGCATTGTTTATTTAACAAAGATAAAATCGGTGCTCGGAATGGTTCTCGGGGCCTCGAGCGAACATTACTGATAATACTGCCCCAAATTCGTCTCCGATTTTATCCTACTTCCGGTCAGAATGGGTCGACAAGTCTGACGATGCCGCGAGAACGACGGTAGAAGAATTGTTTATTTAACAAAGATAAAATCGGTGCTCGGAATGGTTCTCGGGGCTTCGAGCGAACATTCCCGATAATACTGCCCCGAATTCGTCTCCGATTTTATCTTACTTCCGGTCAGAATGGGGGAAGAAGTCTAAAGATGCAGCGAGAACAACGATTCGAGCATTGTTTATTTAACAAATATAAAATCGATGCTCGGAATGGTTCTCGGTGCCTCGAGCAAACATTCCCGTTATTACTGCGCCGCATTCGTCTCCGATTTTATCTTCCCATTCTGACCGGAAGTAAGATAAAATCGGAGACGATTTCGGGGCAGTAATATCGGGAATGTTCGCTCGAAGCCCCGAGAACCATCCCGAGCACCGATTTTATCTTTGTTAAATAAGCAATTCTCCAATCGTCGTTCTCGCTGCATCGTCAGACTTCTCGACCCATTCTGACCGGAAGTAAGATAAAATCGGTGACGATTTCGGGGCAGTAATATCGGGAATGTTCGCTCGAAGCCCCGAGAACCATCCCGAGCACCGATTTTATCTTTGTTAAATAAGCAATTCTCCAATCGTCGTTCTCGCTGCATCTTTAGACTTCTCGCCCCATTCTGACCGGAAGTAAGATAAAATCGGAGACGAATTCGGGGCAGTATTATCGGTAATGTTCGCTCGAGGCCCCGAGAACCATTCCGAGCACCGATTTTATCTTTGTTAAATAAACAATGCTCCTACCGTCGTTCTTGCAGTATCGTGAGACTTTTCGACCCATTCTGACCGGAAGTAAGATAAAATCGGAGACGAATTCGGCGCAGTAATATCGGGAACGTACGATCGAGGCCCCGAGAACCATTCCGAGCTACGATTTTATCTTTGTTGAATAAACAATGCTCCTACCTTCGTTCTCGCACCATCGCCAGACTTCTCGACCCATTCTGACCGGAAGTAAGATAAAATCGGAGACGAATTCGGGGCAGTATTATCGGGAATGTTCGCTCGAGGCCCCGAGAACCGTTCTGAGCACCGATTTTATCTTTGTTAAATAAACAATTCTTCTACCGTCGTTCTCACAGCATCGTCAGACTTGTCGACCCATTCTGACCGGAAGTAAGATAAAATCGGAGACGATTTCGGGGCAGTAATATCGGGAATGTTGGCTCGAGGCCCCGAGAACCATTCCGAGCACCGATTTTATCTTTGTTAAATAAACAATTCTTCTACCGTCGTTCTCGCAGCATCGTCAGACTTGTCGACCCATTCTGACCGGAAGTAAGATAAAATCGGAGACGAATTTGGGGCAGTATTATCGGTAATGTTCGCTCGAGGCCCCGAGAACCATTCCGAGCACCGATTTTATCTTTGTTAAATAAACAATGCTCCTACCGTCGTTCTTGCAGTATCGTGAGACTTTTCGACCCATTCTGACCGGAAGTAGGATAAAATCGGAGACGAATTCGGCGCAGTAATATCGGGAACGTACGATCGAGGCCCCGAGAACCATTCCGAGCTACGATTTTATCTTTGTTGAATAAACAATGCTCCTACCGTCGTTCTCGCACCATCGCCAGACTTCTCGGCCCATTATGACCGGAAGTAAGATAAAATCGTAGACGACTTCGGCGCAGTAATATCGGTAATGTTCGCTCGAGGCCCCGAGAACCATTCCGAGCACCGATTTTATCTTTGTTAAATAAACAAAGCTCCAATCGTCGTTCTCGCTGCATCGTCAGACTTGTCGACCCATTCTCACCGGAAGTAAGATAAAATCGGAGACAAATTTAGGGCAGTATTATCGGTAATGTTCGCTCGAGGCCCCGAGAACCATTCCGAGCACCGATTTTATCTTTGTTAAATAAACAATGCTCCTACCGTCGTTCTTGCAGCATCGTGAGACTTTTCGACCCATTCTGACCGGAAGTAAAATAAAATCGGAGACGAATTCGGCGCAGTAATATCGGGAATGTACGATCGAGGCCCCGAGAACCATTCCGAGTACCGATTTTATCTTTGTTAAATAAACAATGCTCCAATTGTCGTTCTCGCTGCATCTTTAGACTTCTTCCCCCATTCTGACCGGAAGTAAGATAAAATCGGAGACGAATTCGGGCCAGTAATATCGGGAAAGTTCGCTCGAGGCCCCGAGAACCATCCCGAGCACTGATTTTATCTTTGTTAAATAAACAATTCTCCAATCGTCGTTCTCGCTGCATCTTTAGACTTCTCCCCCCATTCTGACCGGAAGTAAGATAAAATCGGAGACGAATTCGGGGCAGTATTATCGGGAATGTTCGCTCGAGGCCCCGAGAACCATTCCGAGCACCGATTTTATCTTTGTTAAATAAACAATTCTTCTACCGTCGTTCTCGCAGCATCGTCAGACTTGTCGACCCATTCTGACCGGAAGTAAGATAAAATCGGAGACAAATTTGGGGCAGTATTATCGGTAATGTTCGCTCGAGGCCCCGAGAACCATTCCGAGCACCGATTTTATCTTTGTTAAATAAACAATGCTCCTACCGTCGTTCTCGCAGCATCGTCAGACTTTTCGACGCATTCTGACCGGAAGTAAGATAAAATCAGAGACGAATTCGGGGCGGTAATATCGGGTCCTACGATCGATGCCCCGAAAACCATTCCGCGCACCGATTTTATCTTTGTTAAATAAACAATGCTCCTACCGCCGTTCTCGCAGCATCGTCAGACTTGTCGACCCATTCTGACCGGAAGTAAGATAAAATCGGAGACGATTTCAGGGCAGTAATATCGGGAATGTTCGCTCGAGGCACCAAGAACCATTCCGAGCACCGATTTTATCTTTGTTAAATAAACAATGCTCCGACCGTCGTTCTCGCTGCATCGTCAGACTTCTCGACCCATTCTGACCGGAAGTAAGATAAAATCGGTGACGATTTCGGGGCAGTAATATCGGAAATGTTCGCTCGAGTCCCCCAGAACCATTCCGAGCACCGAATTTATCTTTGTTAAATAAACAATGCTCCTACCGCCGTTCTCGCAGCATCGTCAGACTTTTCGACCCATTCTGACCGGAAGTAAAATAAAATCGGAGACGAATTCGGGGCAATATTATCGAGAATGTTCGCTCGAGGCTCCGAGAACCATTCCGAGCACCGATTTTATCGTTGTTAAATAAACAATGCTCCTACCGTCGTTCTCGCACCATCGTCAGAATGCTCTACCCATTCTGACCGGAAGTCAGATAAAATCGCAGTCTATTAGAGAATGTAATTATGAAGCTGCGATCAAAATTCAAATCGATTCATGCTATGGGTTCGCGTATTCCGACCTCCCAGTTTGAAAAACACTTTTTTCAAGGTGGGCTCTGTCGTCGCTATGTTGTATGAAAATTACAATAATTTTTACATACTTTAATATGTCTTACATAAACCCTCTCATAAGAAATCCTATTCCTTGTTTCAGACTGCCAAAATAAATTGTGAAAGTTAGGCCTAATTTTCTGCCGCTCGAGTGGTGTTACCCCTTAAGAGAAACCGCAAACAGAGTTGCAACGTTTTGGGATTTCCATAATCAACCCGTATCGGTACGTGAAAAATTGTATCTCAGGCGGTGCAGAAGATCTTCTCATCTATTTTCAATCCTAAAAAAAACGTCGTAACGATTTTCGTCTGCCGGAACCGACTGATTTCGCCTCCCCTAATGAGGAAATGGAAAGCTTCTCCTCATGTTTCCTAACCCAACTCGAACACACTTTGAGATGATATTCGTACAGAAAAATGTATTTTTGGAGATCAATCCGACTATGATACTGAACGGAGTGGTCGAATGAGAAATGAAATCCCGAAAACATCCAATTCTCGAAAATGTAGCGTCAAGTTATTGAGAGTTTGTTAATAAAAACTTACGTATTGATATTTTTCAATACGCAAAAAACATCGTTCGGTGTATAGAAATTCGATAATCATTCACAATTCTTTGGTTTTGTTAATTTTTATTTCTTAAGGAAGCAACAAGAACAGGCGCTCTCGATGGATAATCGCGGCAAAATTTGTAAAGGTCATTAATTGCGGCGCGCTTCACGCTTTGGCACGCAATGCGCCGAGCGATAGCAGACGATAGGTGAAACGTCAAATCGTGTGTCACGATTCTCGGGCCGAATAGGTTGACAGGCAACGTAGCGAATGATTCGCTAAACGTCAGATCATGCGCGCTGGCATTTGTCAAACGCTGCTGTTTCGCAGAACCTTCTTGACGTCGGCTACGACTTCGTGGCCCTTCGTCTACTCTTCTGCCCTTTTCGATCGTCCAACATGGCGGATTCGAGCGTCAATTTCGAAGATCGAACGCCTATTTCCTAATGCTTCCCATTTGATGACGGAAGCGAAAAAAAGAAAACGGCTCGGTAGAAATCTTCGGCGTAACCTGCTGAACCCGGCATTTCCCGCTGTTACACTTATTCTGGATCACCCTGTATATATAAAACATATATTATATATAAATAATTCTACAAACGTATGCAAAAATAATCAAAGTGGTTCTACAAAGTAAGGTGACGGTGCCGTAAAACGGGGCAACTTTGACATTCAGGGTACCTTTGACAGTTTTCGGGGCTCCTCTTACAGAGCGTCAAAATACGTTTTAAATGTGTGCGTAGCGAGCCCGCTTGACCTCCTGTGGCGGGCGGCTGGTGCGGGGAATAAACTTGAACAACAATTTGTCGTTCAAGTTTACGATAATGTTGCTAAAGTTGTTTGTAATGTTGCTCAAGTTGACTTTGATCTCAATGACAATTTTAACACTCATAAAGTGTATCATTGACTCAAATACTCAATAATAGCACCCCAGGTACTTGATATTTTTATGTAAAGTGTTTCCTTAAGGGAGGGCACCACTGTAACTGCTCATTTTCGACCGTTTTCCCCCAATATTCTACTCGTATGCCAAGTTTTATTCAATTCAGTGGGTTTCACTTGGTGTACTTGTTAGTAATTTATCATAAATCAAGCGGTAAAGCAGCAGCTATTTCGTGAAAAACAATTTTTTTTTTATTTCATAAAATAAATTTGTCAATCGACAGGTAATTCGTTTACTATACTAAAAAAATTAATTACGATTGAATAAATTTCCGGCCAGAGAAAAGTTCCATCACTTTTTTTTTAATGTCTCTACTACGGTGAACGCTTCGTTAACCCAACCCAGACCTTTCTTAAGTTCAACGAACTTTCAATAAATGTAAAATTTCCCGCTCCTTTCGATTGCCGATGTCAAAAATAGAGGTTCCTATTTAAAAAAACAAAGTTGACCTTGAAATAACCTCGAAGATTAGGTTCAAGGTCATATTGAAGACCACCATTGGATTCCTCGTTGGAAATTACTTAATCCCTGACCTTGAATATTTATTTTTTTAACCAACCGTCCGAAATTCCCAGGGTTTTCCATACTTTTTTCCCACCCTGTATACACATATTAGGGTGTGCGGCAAAAAATTGATATTTTTTTCGGTTGCATCCACCAAGAAAAGGTGAATTAAGGTAAAAAAAGAAGAATCCTCGAAGGAGAGCTTAGAAAAAAATTATTTCGAACGGCGCATTGCATTTGAATACTTTCCATAAGAATAACACAGGAAAATATTGGCATTTCTGAACGTCGTAGTAAAACTCTTAAGAAAAAATCTCACAAAAATGTCATTAAGATATTCTGATAGAGAATTGAATTCCCTACAAAAAAGTTCCTACGAACAATTAGCTTAGAACAACCGTTCAAGTGGCATCGCTGTCTGAAATTAAATTTTATTATTTAAGCGACGTACGCGCCATAGCACACGCTGCCACCTGGCGGCAGCATGCGGTAGCTCGTAGTGCAAAATTACAAGCTTCACACTAGCGCCACGAACGGGAAACCGCGACTTTTTTCCCCCATTTTGGCCCCAAATCAAGATCTGTCACTGCTACAAAATTTCATTCGTTATTGCGAAGTGAATCCTGTAGTAGGGGAGGCTGCCTCGAAAAAATTAGCTAGTCACTTGTGGTACTTTAACGAGAAAATTGTTGCTTTGTCGTTTTTCGACAATGCTGTGCCGATAAGTGTGAAGACAAAAATGGTACAAGCTCTGCAATCTCGAGAAAAATCCAAAAATCCTTCCGAGTGAGTAATTGTTAAAAAAAAATGATTGGGAAATGTTACTGAAAAAAGACATAAGCGATTTCGGTACTCAAGAATCCTTATTTCTTTTCCAGCAATTCAATTTACCTCATGATTTTTTTAGAGTAAATTTGAATGATGGCCGGAAAATGCCTCTTATTTGGGTTGCTTAGATTTTTTTTAAATCCAAAAGTCGTTAATAACGTAGCCGAATGTGGTGTCACTTTGATAGAAGCATATAACGGTTCATTAACGAAAAACGAAGAGCAGCTACAATATTTATTGGGCGTAGTGCAAAATCATCGACAAAAAATACCCTAATTGCGACAAACAGACTCTTAAAAAAAGGAACGATGATTATCAAGCATTATAATGTAAAAACAAATTATTTTATCTTATTAAAACAAATTCATTGAATAAAACTTTTCGAAACACGATCAATGATGGACGTCGTTTCTTTTATATTCCTTGTTATACTTGATGCTTTTGTGTTCCAGAGAAATATTTTGAGAACGATTCCATGCAAATTGTATATTAGATCAGAACATTCTTTACAAAAAAAAAACCCCAAAAAGTTTTTTCGTAAAGCGAAAAATTCGATTTTTACAGCCTTTTGAATTATTTTTTTTCTATCAATTCAATTTCAGACAGCGATTCCACTTGAACGGTTGTTCTGAGCTAATTTTTCGTTAAAACTTTTTTGTTGGAAATTCGATTCTCCATGAGAATATGTTAATGACATCTTTGTGTGATTTTTTTTCTGACGAGTTGCACTGCCACATTCAGAAATCCCAATATTTTCCTGGGTTATTATTATAGAAAATATTCAAATGCAATGCGCCATTCGAAATAATTTTTTTTTGAGCTCTCCTTCGAGGATTCTTGCTTTTTTACCTTAATTCACCTTTTTTGGTGGATGCAACCGAAAAAAAAGTAACGATTTTTTTCCGCACACCCTAATACATATATTATGTACTTATGCATGAATGTGTTTCTCGTCATCCCCACATACGCCTGCTCATGGGCAGCGCCGCAAAAGAGACGGTGCTCTCTCTCTCTCTCTCAGGGTGTAATTAAATATGCAAACTGCTTCTCGGTTACCGGAAGACTGCAGCATCTGAACGGGCGCATCCCTTGTCCAGGTTTGTTCGCGAAGACAGGCCACCAACCGCGCGTTATATTGCAGGTGCACGCGTGCCCCTGTGTACACGTACATTCGGAGAATACGTTTGCATTTGCGTTTCCGCTCGTTTGTCGTTGACGCGTGCCAACAAAGACACACAATGGGAATAACTTGGAGAGAAATGGAACACGATGATGACAGAGTTATTGCGTATCGTTGATAATGGACTTTCGCTCCCGCTCGTACAGATTGGAACGGGGACAGTTGAGACACTATCTGAACTAATCAAGTATAATCCTATTCTAAGTTGATTGTTGACGATAATTGCGAATAACAATGCATAGAGAGGAGAATTTGCATAGTTCGATGAGAAGTATCCTTGATCCTTAATCGCGTGATGACAGGAAATTCTGTACACAGGAAGCACGAAATTGGAATTCTTGGGCCTGAATAAAAATGGGGAGAGGGTGTAGAATTTTGAAAATAAATAAATTAATCTAATTATGTTGAAACGATTTAAAAAGAGTCTTATCGTTTTTTTTAATCATTTAAGAATAATCTATGAGAAGACAATTTTGAAAAATCAAACTACGTAACTATAATTAAGAAGAAGAGTAAAAAGAGTCGAAGAGAATACAAAGTAAATTTAAAAGTAGGTTTTATCGATAAATATTCAATTCTCATACTGAATACCTATTTACAACAACTCCGCTTCGGTTTTATTTTTTACTTTTCATAATTTTGAAGCTCACATCTATGGATTGCAACGAAAGTTCATTTTTTTAGTTGTTCAAATTTGTTGGCCGATGTAACCTGTGCAAATCGTTCAAACGTTTCTCGATTAATTTATCAAAGATTGGCGACCTTGATGTGTAAAAAAAAGCTTCGAATACTTATAAAAGTAAAGAAATAAAAAATGAACAAACAAATCGTTATTCTCCACCGATGCAAACTTCAACGTCTTTACTTTTATACGTACACAGCCGCTAATAACCCCTATCGTTCAAGCGACGAATAAATAAAATTAATGAAAGAACGCGGAGTGACAAGTGCTTTTCACAAAATCAAAATGTATCGTGAAGTAACAAGCGGATTATTTGCTTTCAATTCAAATTAGATTTTCAACCCTAGCGAAAGTAGTGGCGATTCTAGAAAAAAAGGACGAATCGTTTGCGTGACACCACGATGGTGACTTTCACCGAATCGATCATTTCACCCCATTGATAAAATCAGTTTGATCGAAGCGACTCCAGTCGCATTGTTTGGCACTATAAAATATGACAATTCTGGATCACCTGTTTCTAAAACTCTAAAAATGTTGGCGATTCAAAAACGTTTTTTAAATTAAATATGGCGGTTGTAAATGTATTTCAAGGTTCCTAGGACTTCAATAACTACTAAAACATACCTACCAAATTTTTATTCTTTCACGTAGAGGGTGTCATCAACAACGAAAGTGCAAAAAAAAACGTGCACGTAAAGAAAAATGTATGCTTCAAAGGGTTAATACGCTATCTACAGGGTGTCCCTCTTATCTATGCTACCCGAAATAACTCGGTAATTATCAACGTCACAAAAAAATGTTCTAGACAAAAGTTGTACGGTACGAAGGCCATCAGATGGGACCAATTTTTTTCTTTCGATGGAGGCACTGACGCACAGTGAAGGTCACTTCCACTTTTTTAAATGGGATGGTACATTTTTTTCAACCATCTTGTGAAGCACCTCAAGCCGCATAAAATAACATTAGGGGGTCAAAGTCGTTCAAGGTCACCTATTAAAACAAAATACAAATCTAAATACAGTAGAACCTCGATTATCCGAACCAATTGGGACCGAGACTAGTTCGGATAATCAAAAGTTCGGATAATCGAAACGTGGGTTATTCGGGACGGGATCATAAACAACACCTTTTTACATAAAAACATTACATACATATATGTTTGTACCTTTAGGGTACATACAAAAAACCCACGCTTCGATTATCCGAACGATTTTATAAAAAAAAATATTTAAAAAGGCATTCGACTTTTGGGTTTTCTGGGACGAGATCATAAGCAACAACTTTTTATATAAAAACAGTACAGTACATGTCAAATTTTAATATATATGTATGTACTGTTTTTATGTACATACATATATCAGGTGTTTAATATATATATATATATATATATATATATATATATATATATATATATATTAAACACCTGAAAAAAGTCGAATGCCTTTTTAAATATTTTTTTTTTATAAAATCGTCCATTATTAATTGACGAACGGCCGTAACGCGTTTTTGAGCGGCTAAGTCTCGCAGCCGTTTGAGAAGGAGAAGTTGCGTTGGGTTGCTCATTGTTGCTCACGGCAGCGGCAGCGAGCAACAATGTATCTTCCGCGCCAAAGTTCGGATAATTGAGCGTTCGGATAAACTAAGCCATCGTTCGGATAATTGAGGGTTCGGATGATCGAGGTTCGGATAATCGAGGTTCTACTGTATCCGAATCACTACCAAGTATTTGGTAGCCATCCGAGATATTTAGATTTGTATCATCGATACTGACCTTGAATGACCTTGAACGACTTTAACTCCCGAATGTTTTTTATGCAGCTTGAGATGCTCCACAAGATGGTTGAAAAAAATGTACCATTCCATTTAAAAAAGTGGAGGTGACCTTCACTGTGCGCCAGCGCCTCCACCGAAATAAAAAAAAACTGATCGCAATTGATGGGCCCCTTCACACCGTACAACTTTTGTCTGGAACATTTTTTTGTGACGTCGATAACTACCGAGTTATTTCAGGTGGCGGAGATAAGAGGGACACCTGTATATTGATGCACGTTCCTTTGTCATCTGGCAACTGTCAGTTGACAGCTGTTGATGAAGGTACCTTCGCTTTTCTCCACTTTGCAACCAGCTCAGCGAATCTTCCAAACATCTTCCACACATGCAACGACGAAATGCATCAAAGCCCACCAATTATTGCAACTTCGTCATGCAGTCCCGTGTCTCTCACATTCTCTCTGACTCTAGGTATTTTTCTCTACGAGCGAATACGAAAATCGAATAAAATGGCGCATCAAATACACGGAACCATATACAAAATGGTCGGCCACGCAAATGATTTTCGGTATGAAAGCTCGAGCTGAATGCAAATATCTAAATGTAAAAGCCACGTTCAACTGGGTGTGGGATGCGTGGATGTGTGTGCACGGTAACACATGTTTCGCCTGTGCACGTGTATGCGAAATGAGAGTATGCGTGATCCCTGGAACAGCATCCCTCTCCAGTGTCCAGCGGCGAGAGCAAGGGTTGGAGAAGATCTAAATGGCTTCATCGGCCACGGGCGATGGTTAAATCCGCAGAGCACACAGAGGGATATCTCCCTCCCTCTTTTCCTTTGCCTCTCTTTTCACCTTCCTTTTTCTCTTCCTCCTGTTTCTCTCTCTCTCTCTCTCTCTCTCTCTCTCTCTCTCTCTCTCTCTCTCTCTCTCTCTCTCTCTCTCTCTCTCTCTCTCTATCTATCTCTCGTTTGAGTATCGCACCCGGCCTACATCCAAGCCCGAGGACCGAATGCTCCGACAAAACGACGTCACTGTCAACGTAACGCCATTTACGAGAGCCATTAGAAGTACCGGGGACGATGCTTGCGAATGGCGCAAATCGCCCGCGGAATCGTCACTTTGTTACATCGTCCAGAACGCTTTAGCCCCCCCCCCCCCTCCGGCAATGTTTCCCGATCTCTCGTTACGGAGCTTCTCTCAGCTCTCTCTTTTATCCCTCTCTTTCTCTCTCGGCTCTCTGTATCTCGCCCCCTTTTTGCATTACGAGCTTAACGTCGTTCATCCATTCTCCGATTTCCCGAATTCCCTAATTTATTTATCCCTCTCCCGCGTCCTTTCTCGGTACTGCGCGCTCGATAGAACTATCCCTTTTATCGCTGTTCGATTATTCTTTTTTTTTGCGAAAGTACACGCGCGAAAAAACAAACGTTGCGAATTTGTCCACCGGCTTGCTTTCGTAGAAAATTGTCCCATGAAAAACGTAAATGGTAAGCGGGATATTCGATTGATCACGCACCAACGAGCAGTCGGTTTTACGTCTTTTTCTTTGTGCCACCACTGACTGGGGTAAGTGTTTATATTGACAATTTTCGCGTGAGTTTATCAGGGAGCAGAGGATTGTTGAGGATAACATTTTGAAAAGAGCGTAGTTGGAATTGTGTCGGAAAAAATCTCATCCCACCGATTTTCAGATTGTTTTTTCTACCTCGAGAATCACTATTTCAATTTCGTGGAGACAAAAGCATTCCTACGCACGAAAATAAAGAATTGTAGGTAACCTCGTCAACTTAATTGACAATCGACGTTCGATAAAAAAAAATGGTAATACACTTTTGCGTAAAAGTTCGACGGCCATGCGAACGAAACGCAGCAACAAATACCGTTGCGTATGCGAACTGGAAACGCATCGGTGCATATGATTTTAGAAACGATTTTACAACCCAATGGAAGCTGAAAATTTAACGAGAAATTCGGTCGATATTCTCTTTTTCTCTTGGTCGTCAATGATTGCGAGAAAAAAAAATGCACGGACCATTAAGTCCGATCGTTCATCGGGGTTGAAGAAGTTTCGATCGTTTTTTTCCATATTACGTATGCATTACGGGTTAAAAGAAACATGGAAAAAAATAGTATAATTCCCTCTGCAGAAAATCGTTTTCCGGCCAGATAATGGAATTACTTCCTGTGAAAATACAGAGGGACTCCCACGGTCGCATGCATCCACTTCCAGATTTAATTCAATTAAACCCTCGAGCACACGAAAGTATTTGAGAAAATGAAAAAAAATGCGATGTCGACTGCGCTCAGTGCGCATAGAGAGGTTTCGAATGCGAAAAACATACGCCATCGCCGAAATTCTCTTTGTTCATTCTCGTGCTCTTATATTTACATTGGGTAAGTCCGGGGTAGTTGGCCACAGTTTTTTCTAGGATCCGTCTAAATAAAAGTACAGACGTTTCTTAACTTATCTTCATTTGTAATTAAACTTTCAACGTTTAACGTTAATATAATTGAGGAAACGAAAACAAACTCCTATCGGATCAACCTTAAAATGACTATATGTTTAAAATGACGATTGGCTATCTCTCCCGGAATATCCGGGTGTGATGACCAGGGGCGTAGAGGTGAGATGTCCAGTTACCCAACATTATGCTCTCGCTTTTGTTTTTGGTTATATGTTTTGGTTCTTAATTTTTTTTCTTTTGGCAACATCTAGAATGCATATAATCGAAATCAGTATAATATTTGTGCAACCAAAGTTGGCACACTATCCACTGAAGCCAGTCTTCGATGAAACAAGTTTCATAATAATTTTCTCTGCAACATGTTTTGTCATTATTCTTATATCGTCTTTCTAAGGTCTTCCTAGGTATTGCGTAGGGTTTAGTGGCCGCACGAACCGACAATTCATCCTTTTTTACAGCACTAATAACTGCTTTTAATGATTCTTGAGTCCAGTTTCCTCGTAGAGCAATTGCTTCTCTCTTGTACTTATTAGGCACCTAAAATAAATGTAGAAAAAATGAAATACTTGAACACATTACAACTAATACTATGGCCACCATACACCGACTGTACGTGGCCATCTCTCCTAATCTCCCGGGAGAGATGGCCACATCTAAAATGTAAACAAGTAGAAACAATACATGCGTAATCTTAAGGTTATAACAAAGCACTATTCGTGAACTATTCAAAAATCACGAAAATAATAATTATTTTTACAAAATAACATCACCACAATGTAAAACATGAAACCTTACAAAAATGTGCAGTAGGTAGAATAATTAAAATGGATTTTACTTAATTAACATTTTTTGCCAAACTTCTGCTCGTACACTTACACCTGCGTACGACGCGGAGCGAATTAAGGCCTCAGGCCACTCTAGAGGCCGAAAAAATAGGCTTTTTGAGGATCTTTTTCAGAAAATGACAAAATAAATCGAGATTACAACAAAGGGTGCTTATCATACATATCAGTGACTGTATACAATAATTTTTTCGAAGCGATTAATTTCAAAATGGCGGCTGTGTAGCGTTTATCTCAAAACTGCATTTTTTAAGTTGGCCGGAAACATAACTCAGACAATTTTCAACCGTTTCACTTGAAATGTTCAATATATCTTGAAAAAGACATTGTCTATGGAAGTACGTAGGATTTTTTTTATATAGCATAATTCATTTGTTATTAGCAATTATCTGACGATTTTTAGGCAAATTCTTGGATAGTGAAAAATTTGCCTAAAAAATCGTAATCACCCTTTTTTGTAATCTCGATTTACTTTGTAATTTTTCTGAAGAAAAAAAAATTCCCAAAAAGGCTATTTTTTCGACATCTAGAGTGGCCTGACCCCTTAAGCAGTAACAGGTGAAATCTAGTGTGCGGTTCTATGAAACATTTATATTGGCCATCGCTCCCTTATGGCCAACTCCCCCGGAATTTCCCTCTACATTTCCAAAGGAATTCTCGACTCTTCGAAATATTTGTTGAAGTCAACGAGGTTTTCCAACGAATATTGTCTTCAAATTGTTTCTTGTCTGGGATTGTTTACATTTTTGCGACACGGACTGAAATTATAAACCATCCGAGCATCTTTTGGTCCCCATTATGACGAATACGACATGGTAACCGGTTCTAGTACCATTGGATCGTCTTTACATTGACGTCATTTATTGTTAAGATGCATACTGGAACGGCAAACCGTTCCGTACCGTATCAAACGTAACGGAGAAGTGATGGCTGCAACGTCCTGGACCGACCTTAGGGATGACTTATAGCGATTTTGGGATGCTTTTTCCCGCAGAAATCAGGTATCGGGATGAGCTCCACGCTCATCAGCTCATCAGCTGTAACTCGGGATGAGTTACAGCTGATTGAAAATTCACTAGTCCGCTGGATCGTCCAGTCTAACTTTTCGAAATAGTCCTTTTTTCTTTCCGGTCTCTTCCACAAGGCGCTTCTGACTTGGTGAATCCAATCGGTGCTCATTTAGTTCGGAATCATTCGATCTTCCGAACGAACTCCGGTTAATCCAACTAGGATGATTTCCCAATCAGCCGGATCGTCCTGAAGTCCTACTATCGAATGGCGCCAAACTTCCCAAGCTCTCCTCTTAAGGGGGGATTGTCTTTTTTTTTCGCAAAATTTACCGCTTTTGGGAATTTTTTTGTGAAGAAACTATACAACGGAAAACTTGTGAAACTTGGCATATAGTTTTATTGATCTGTTTACTACATACAAACAATTTTTTAAACAATTTCATCAAAAAATCCGCCTCCCACCCCCCTCGACGCGCGATGGTCCTTTTTTGATGGTGTGCACGATTACAGCCTTCATGTTCATCCTGCAACAAAAACCCAAAAAGCATTTTACTTTAGACACATATAGCTATCGTTCGATGAAGGGAAAAAAAATTGACGATTTGGTGACGTTTTGAACTTGAAGTATCGATTTTTCGAAAAAAATTGATCGATTTTTTGTTATAAATAAAAAACTATTAGACGTATTGCTTTTTTGCTTCATCAAACGATAAAAGGATGTCAGCTGAGCATTCTGTCCAAATTTGAAGGCAATCGGTTGAATAGTTTTTGAGAAATCGTGCACACCATCAAAAAAGGACCATCGCGCGTCGAGGGGGGTGGGAGGCGGATTTTTTTATGAAATTGTTTAAAATTTTTTTTGTATGTAGTAAACAGATCAATAAAACTATATGCCAAGTTTCACAAGTTTTCCGTTGTATACTTTCTTCACAAAAAAATTCCCAAAAAGCGGTAAATTTTGCGAAAAAAAAGACAATCCCCCCTTAAGGTGCGAATTTCTACCTTGCGCGGATAGTTATTGCCCATAGAAGGAGTTGGAATGGTGACCTGAACCCAACTCAATTATCTAAGTCTGCCAAAATCCTATTTGAAAACCTACTTAAAAGCCTAAATCAGCTGGTCTGAAGCTGAGCCATCACCGATGTCGCAAAGGCAATTTTGGCCAATCTGCAATAAAAGTGTATTTTAAGATTTCTATTATGTTAATATTATTGAAATACATTTTTTTCTGATTGTTATCTATGATTTCTAACCACATGTTGTCACCATCTCAGTCACGATTCACAAAATGAATGGCCCCAACGATGGTGCCGGTTGGCATCCCCCAATGACGAATTTAGTCAGCCCAAGTAATTGTTTTTAACACAACTGAAACGCAGTCAAATATAGCGACCCGACCATCAGATTTACCAGTTTCCCTGTGCCCTCATGCAACACCAAACAGTGATGCATCAGGTAAGACTGGCTGCGTAGAAAACTCTGGACGGTCTCTGACAAACCGTAACTGGTGAAGCTATAAATCTATGGTGAAGCTGATATCGATTATGTAAAAGCCCGGAAAGGCGGACGGAAAAGTATTGAAATTAACTAAAAAGAACCCCATATATCACATAAAGAATATTCAATTATTAATATATATATATGCAGGTAAGGAGGTATACATGTAGGCATATGTGTGCATGTGCTTTCCGCATATACAGTGGGTCAAAAAAGTTTCCGTCCACGCTGAACAAGCTAATGTATTTTAGATTATTCTACAATCTTTGGTTAATATAGTGATGTTAATTGTTTTATCTTATAAATAATAGAATTAACAATAAACATTACACAAGGAGAAATCGAATAACACTGATTTCACCTGTAAAGATACAAAACAGATCGATAAGTAGCCAAATTTTAACAAAAAAGTTTCCATACATATACCACCACTTTAGTTGTATCTATCGTAGTTTTCTGTTCTCACCATAACTAGTGATCGGTGGGAAATAGTGAAAAAAGTTTGGGAACGCCTTTACAATTCAGTTTTGCTAAAAACGTTCAGTAAAGACAGAATAATTCTTCGTAAAAAATATTTGTCCCCTATAATAAAAAGACATATGTCAACACCACAGAACAGTATTCAATATTTCGAGAAAAAAATAATGATCGTGTTTTGAATCGATTTTTTCGCTGCTATTTGCAAAGATAGGGGGTTAGACGTCAGATAACTTTATACGAATTTTATTATTCCAAGCAAGTTTTGTTTGGAACCTTTTTTGATCGGGCTACTAATTATCGAGATACGGCGATTTTTAAGTTTTCAGCCCCGATTTCTTAGGGTTGGGACGAGTTAAGGGGCAACACTTTATTGGGGTTACTGTCAATATGCAACCATCTATCTTCAGTCAAAAATTCATATTATACGCTAAAAACTGCTGGGTGTTCGTCTCTTTCAGTGGACAATACGTCACCTTGGCCTGCTGCGTATAAAACCACATATAGAAACAGATTTATTTACCTATCATTATGGGATGTCTGGCTGATATCAACGAACCTAGACACGTAAGAGCTGGTCACAAGAACACATCATCAAGACCATTAAAGTTGTAAAGAAGAATAGAATGAATTGGCTTTCAGCATTCAAACATTTCAACGTACCGCAGACACCACATCATCGTCACTATAATAATGTTCCAGTAAATATTGGTTGCTATAAACTAACCTTTGACCCAGAAATTAATGTATCTGAGCATAGCTCAGTCGAGGTGTGTAAGATGACATACATATGTCATCTCACACACGTCGACATACATGTGGTTTTTTATTTTTCCCTTTGTTATTTAAGTAACTAATGTCCTGAAACTGATTTTATTTCATTATGATAATAAGCCTTTATGAATATACGCTTGTCTTTGAATTCAAACGACGTAATTTATTTGAATACTTATCGTAAAAGAAAAAGGATGTGATCTAAAGCACAACTCCCCTATATACACCGATCATACACCAATAACTTCGTGCTTGCTCTGTGTAGAAAATTGGTACCAGGCACAGGTGAATGAAAATAATGTGAATATACCGTGAAACGGAGCTACTTTGACATTCAGGGAATAAACTTGAACAACAATTTCTTGTTCAAGTTTATCATAATGTTGCTAAAGTTGATTGTAATGTTGCTCACGTTGATTTTGATCTCAATGAAAATTTTAAGACTCGTTAAGTGCTTATAATAGCACCCCAGGTACTTGTTATTTTTATGTCAAATGTTTCCTTAAGGGAGGGAGCCACTGTAACTGCCCATTTTCGACCGTTTTCTTTGGATTTTTTCTAAAGAAAGGAATAAAATACATGGTCAAAAGAGCTTTGAGGTTTGATAAGGTATATATTGACGTGTGTAAAAATAATTATTTATCAAAAGTATACAAAATGGCGGCCCACGAGTCAATATAGCACTATTGTTTTTTAGCCAACCATCTCCGTGGCACGCAGTAGAACTGTCGTAAATTTAGTCCCGGACCTAAGAGTGAAATATTTTCGTTAATTATATTATTTTGAGCAGTCAAGTATGGGGGGAATTAAAAAATAATCAAGAGAAAAATAGAGACGAGTTTGAAAAAAAGTTCGTTTTTTTCGACCATGATTTTCATCTCAAAAGTGATATATTTTTTACAATTTTCGATTCATCGTAAAAAAGAGCTCGTACTTGACTGTTAAAGCAATCCAAGAAGCTCCAGTTAAAATTTCAAGTCGATTGGACGAAAATTGTTCGATTTCTGCTGCCTTGATAACGATGACAATTTGATTATAATAAATCGTTGTTTTTTATTTAATTTCATGTATAATGCATAAAATATTACATTTTTTTATCAAAACAATTCCAAAGTAACCCTTAATCTTTGACATAAGTTGCATATCAATGTCCTGTCAAAGAAGTCCCACGCTCGGGGCTACTTTGACACTTAAAAAAATGAATGTATCAAATTGTGAGGGGATGGTGGAGCTTGGCTTCCTTATACATTTGATAGCCAAAGGACACACCGTTCTATTCGAGCAAGAAAAGTTGGTATCTAGTATGTTAAAAAAAAGTTACCTACAAAAAACTCCCAAAACATATCACGGCTAAGTATTTTCTTAAAATCGTTTAATTTTAAAGTCACCGAATCGTGCTGCACGAAAACTCTTTTGACCGCCTGTATATCAAGTCCTCGCGGTTATCCGGATGGTCCGTCACGAATGTACTTGACCACGCGAACTTGTAGCATCCCCTGCGGCAGAAAGGAGAGCACACACATACACTCGCATATAAAATGCATTGTCACAAACATCGGCATGCTCGACTGCGGATTTGTTCGATCCAAGAGTTGCTGTACGTATACAGACGCAATGTGTCCATCGGATATATACGTTCCCGCGGCAGTGGTCCACCCACGGAGTTTGCCGGATGCTGAGACGATTAAACACCGAATGGGAGGATCCTCCAATGATTGGCTACATGTATGCTCGACCGAACGACAAAATCAACGGGTCTCGCGTTGTGTGGCCGCTTTTCCGTAAGGGCTGTTCAACTCGAAACGGGACGACTCCCGACGGCGACCCGATTTCGCCTGTAAAGTTTTCCACAGTCCCCGCGATAGTCCCCGAAAAGCGAAGGGTCAAAGTGGAAACAGATAGCAAGAGAGAGAGAGAAAGAGAGAGAGAGAGAGAGAGAGAGAGAGAGAGAGAGAAGTGAAGTAGTAGCTCGGACCTCGTGGTTAAGAGACTTCTGTCGGATTCAGGCCAAGCTCTAAATTAGTTGAACCGCATCTTCAGCAAATTTCCTATTGGTCACCGCGAATCTGTTCTTCTTTACAAAAGTGCCCATACACATCGTTTCTGGGTTTCTCTCACCGTGGTGCATGTACTTCTGAAACAGTAACGTGTCCGCGGAATCGACCACTGCTATCATCTCAGCCACGCGTACCTCTGCTTTTCGCGTACTCGTTGTTCGTAGAAATGTTCTCCTATACATCTTCCTTCTTCGGACGAATATCCCGTCAGCCGTTTTTAATCATACCGCGAAAATCGAATACATTAGGTCATTAACTATGAAATGGCCGATTACCCCAAGTAGCAAATTTGATACCTATGTCACTTTGATAGTTCTTGGTTTTTTCTTTATTGCGAAGGCATGTCATCGGCCTTTCAGACCCAGGTGTTACTTTGTGTTTATCTGTTGAGTTGCGTTTCGCAGATGAAAATTAGTTAGCTATGGATAGGGTAATTCCGGGGGAGGTGGCCATAAGGGAGAGATGGTGAGTAAAAATGTTTCATAGAACCACGGGCTAGATTTCAGATGTTACTGCTTCATTTGCTTCGCGTCGTGCGCAGGTGTAAGTGTGCGAGCAACAGTTTGGCAAAAAAAATGTTAAGTAAAGTCCTTTGTAATTATTCTGTCTACCGCTGATTTTTTTTGGAGGTTTCATGTTTTACATTGTGGTAATGTTATTTTGTAAAAGTTATGGTTACCTTTGTATTTCTTAAATAGTTCGAGAACAGTGCTTTGTTATAACGTCAAGATTTCGCATGTATTGTTTCTACTTGGTTACATTTAAAATGTGGCCATCTCTTCCGGGAGATTAGGAGAGATGGCCACGTACAGTCGGTCTATGATGGCCATAGTAATGGTTGTAATGTGTTCAAGTAGTTCATTTTTTCTACATTTTTTTTAGATGCCTAACAAAAGAAAAGCAATTGCTCTACGAGGGAACTGGACTCAAGAATCATTAAGGGGTTACCCCCACTTGCGATTTTGAAAAAATCGATTTTTTTTATTGCATTTTTTTGAAGTATAAGTATCTCAGAATATGTCCTGAAAATTTCAAGTCGATCCGCACAAAATTGACTGAGATATGAGCATTGAAAGAGAAGCATCCGTTGTGTAAACGACCGGCTAATTGAAACTTTAAACGCGTTTTTCTCAAAATGGCATTTCTGAAGTCGGTGACCAAGATTACTCGAACACTAATCAACCGATCTTCTTGAAATTTTGCAGGCTTATTTAATACATAAAAATGTAGTCTTTAATCGTTCGATTTTTTTTTTCGAAAAAAATGGCCGTTTTATAGCCAAAAAACGGCCGGTTTTTTCGTTAAAGTCGAACCATTAACTTTGACTGTCCGCCATTTTGTGAAAAATGAATATTTTTTAAAATCCTTCGATTAAAGACTAGTTTATACTTATATTTGACTAAATCCATCCGCATTTTTTTCAGATGATCCACTTCGCCGCAATGTTGGTCACTGCAAACCGTGTATATAAAAACATTATTTCATTGACGGCCATTTGCCACTAAACGATGTAATATTTTTCAATAAAAAAATTACTGAAAGTTCTTCAAGATGTGTTCTTTAAGATGGTATATTGATCGATTTAAAAAGTTTTTTAGTTTTCTTTTAAAAAATTCATGAAAAAGGCCTTTTTTGCGCTACAAGTGGGGGTAAGGCCTTGAAAGCAGCTATTAGTGCTTTAAAAAAATGATGAATTGTCGGTTCGTGCGGCCGCTAAGACCTACGAAATATCTAGGGTGACCTTAGAAAGACGATATAAGAACAATGACCAAAAAATTTTGCGGAGAAAATTATTATGAAACTCGTCTTATCGAAGACTGGCTTCAGTGGATAGTGTGCCAACTTTGGGTACATAAAAATTATACTGATTTCGATTATATGTATTTTAGATGTGGCCAAAAGAAAAGAAAATTAAGAATCAGAATATAAAACCAAAGAGAAACCCGAGAGCATCATGATGGGTAACTGACCATCTCGCCTCCCCTCCTATGGTCATCACACCCGGATACTTCGGGAGAGATAGCAAATCGTGATTTTAAAAAATGGTAATTTTGAGGTTGATCTGAGAGGAGTATGTTTTAATTTCGTAAATTATCTTAAAGTTGAATGTTCAAAGTTTAATTTCAAATGAAGATAAGTTGAGAAACGTCTGTACTTTTGATTTGACGGGTCCTTGAAAAAACTGTGGCCAACTTCCCCGGACTTACCCTACGTCAAAAGTTCGCGTTATTTACGAATGCGAGTTCCGTCGTGGAACTAATGCAGAAAGACAACTCGCAGTATCAGCAAAGTGTTTGGCAACGATGTGGCTAATGAACGCATAGTATGTCGATGGTTTGGAAAAATCCGATCTGGTGATTGTGATCTTCAAAATAAATCGTGTGGACGACCTAAAAGCAAGGTGGATAATGATGAGCTGGAAGCTGCAGTGAAAGCGGATTCATCTCAAACTACGCGTGAATCAGCAGCAAGGTTTAACGCTGCTACTTCAACAATAATGAACCATTTGAGAGAAATCAAAGATTAAGGAAAAGGAAGGTAAGGATAGGGAAAGATAAGATTAATAAGTTAGTAATCGAACATGCCATACTTCATCACAATATATATGTGTGTGTGTGTATATATATATATATATATATATATATATATACATGGATATGTATAGACACAAACACACTTGACTCGATTCCGCCAATTTACCTCCACATAGCCACTTCCACTGCCGTGACTTCCGGGGAAAATCGCAGATCTCTGCGTGGCAAATCAATCACGCACACAGCCTCGCCTGTTATATCTTTACATGTGAAACAACTTAAGAAGGTGCTTTGTTTAAAGTTTTTCAATTTTCACCTCATTTGTTCACAGATTGTTTGTCACAAGAGGTCTTCTCACTTTAGACGCTAAAAAAGGCTATGTTCGTGAATTTTTTAAAGGTTTATGTTAAACGTATTGACATAAAAGTTGTTATACTTAATAAATACACTATCGAAATACAGAATTAAAAAAAATGTATTTACGTAACCCAAAGAAGCTTTAAACGTGTTTTTCGGCGGCTTGTTGATAAAATCTTCGAAACTACTGAACCATTCCTTATGACATTTCAACCACATATTCTTTAAAATTATAGCTACAGCGCATATCAAGGATTCTTTTAAATTTTGATAGTGACTATTTTTTGCCAAAAACGGTGAAAAAACACGTTATTTTGTTTTTTCGAAAAATGTCCGCCATTTAGTTATTTTTGCATATATGAAAAATCGTATGATATACGCTATGGCCATTAACATACTAAATGTAAAATCGTTTGATTTTTTCGTTTCGGATGATCCATCTTCGAGATTTCATCAACAGACCTATAATTTTTTAGGACATTTTTATAAATACCATTTTCGTCTATAAATAGTGACTTCAATAAATGAATAAATTTTTATAAATGCATTTCGCAAGTGTCTTTATTAAGTGTAACATCTTTTATATCAATGTCTATAATATAAACCTATCAAATAAATTCATAAAAATAGTATTTTTTAGCATCTAAAGTGACAAGACTCCTTAATCAAAACTAGTAGAAAAATCATATTAAAAAAAGTCTACTTTCTGTCTGTACCTATATTTGTTCGTCTATGACTCGAGTCCTCTTGAATGGATTTCGATTACTCTTTCGCGGAGACAGGGCCTGAAGTGTGGATTTTTATTTTGGCTGTTGAACGTAACGCTATGTAGTTAATTAAAATTGCAGTAAGCGAGCATACTTATCAAAAACGAACGGGGCCCTTATTGAAGAAACGAAGATAAACGAGCAAACAAACAACGATTAACTATTTAGGGGTAGGGGGTATTTTCGAATTTCCAAAAAGTGTTCTTAAAGATCATTATTTTCAGGCAGGAGGGAGGAAAAAAAAGAGAGACATTTTTATGGGGAAGAATAAATAAAACCCCCACCGTAAATATCAAATGGACAAATAATTAAAAAATTACAGACAAGGCAGATAATGCATACCAGATGCGGGCATGCATTACTTAATAATGGAAGGGGAGGGGGGCGCTTGAGAGAGAGAGAGAGAGAGAGAGAGAGAGAGAGAGAGAGAGAGAGAGACGTTAGTGGGTGAAAATCCGCCTGCTCAGTATCTTATGTGAGATGTTCCATAACCCCACCGAAAATAAAAGTAAATGTAGCATTAAGGGGCTAGATTTGCCATCGATAGGATTTCAACGCCGGCAAAGCCCAATGCACGGCTAATATATACACATATACTTATTCCTACTCAGCTTCACGGATTTCACCATCTGCGTTCCAAAAATAATGTGCGCACTTAAAATGGAATTAGATAAGTGACCGAGTCCGCGACTGTACGGACGGAAATGTAAAATCTTATTGACGCAAGCGAGAGTTAATTAGCACAACGCTCGGTATTGGATAATTAATGCGTATAATTGGATATAGACGCGCGTCGTTGACTCAGAAACGTTGGAACACGCGTCGTGTCGCACTGGATTCCGTGTAAGAGAAGAGGCGCACCAAAAAAAAAAAAAGAAAAAACCAAATGGCAGAGAAAAATGAGGAAAGAGCATATAGAACGCGTCCGGCAGTGAAACAGCCACCTGCCGTCTATTAATTTTAGATCACTGCGGCCTTTCTCTGTCTTTCGTTCTCTCTCTATTTCGCGTTACCGGCTATTCTGACTCATGCTTCACCCTACATATATACGCGCGTGTGTGTGCACATGTACAGGGTGACAATTAGTAGGTGGCCGTGTGTTTTTAAGCCTCTTGCGCGGACATTTTGCGAATCAGAAAAATGGGGGTTTTAAATGGATTTTTTAAGTCCTCCTCGAAGAAAAATATATCGTATTTTTGTAACGAGTAGTGTTTGCCAGAAAAAAATTGAGCGTTAGGGGAAAAAATCCACATTCCGGATTGCGTTCAGCGGAATGAAGATTATTAAATACCGAATACGAAATACTCCTAAAAATACTTTTTATTTAATGCAGTTCAATTCTATTCACCCACTTTGAAATACATCTTTGAAAATATTGTTCTCGATGACAGGATGCGGATGAAAAAGTTTTTCAGAAGTACTTATTCGAAATTTAATTATCTCCATTCGGCTGTACTCAAAATGGAATTTTATTTTCTTTCCAGAATGCTCAATTTCTTTTGGCAAATACTACTGATCACAAAAATACGCTATGTGTATATATATATATATATATGCAAATATATAAAATTATTATACGTACAAATATTACATCATAATTAATAAAGATAATTGATTTAAAAAAAAGGATAGACATAAAATGAAGTATCAAATAAAATTACAAATGTACATACGTTTACTTACACATACACGCACACGCACGCACACACACACACACACAAAGACGCATATGTGTGCAGCATAGACTTTCGATTATCTCCTCGTGCTCTTCGGACGCACTTGGTATTCGAAAATCAGTAAATCACGCACTCACCTGTCCCGTGGTCACAATATATCCATCTCCGAGACGTATCTGGGTACCCAAGCTAGCGAACAGCTAACTACGAATTCTCGTTGCTGTCTAGACTGCGATCGGCCTCATGCGCAGAATACCTCTCATATATTTTGCAACTATTTAAAAATATTTCAACTGTCCCGTGTACACAAATATACCTTTCTCTAAATTGACACGGGTTTTAACGCACATACAGTACGCAAATTGCTGGCTTATCGTACCGTTTCTCTTCGTTTTTGTTCCTACATCAAATTATTCTTTCGAAAGGGCACGCGAAGCTCGGACTTCCGTGAAAGATAGGAAGAAAATGTCTCTCTGAGGCTCGGAAAAGTCCGGGAAAGGGAGGGGAAAAAAACGAAAAAAAAAAAAAAATGAAAAGAAACTGTCAGAAGAGTGCATCGTTGAAAAAGATCGAAGAGGCGAGCTGTGCGTATGTGTGTGTATGGGTGGGTGTATTTGTTGGAAACAAAAGGGTTACGCGCGCGTGCCTTTTGCACGTGCTCGCGATTATATTGACGCGAGATTTATGAAGTCTCGGCAGGGTCACGTTTTGTGCACACTTTTTCTCTCTCTCTCTCTCTCTCTCTCTCTCTCTCTCAGAGAGAGAGAGAGAGAGAGAGAGAGAGAGAGAGCGAGAGAGAGCACATACGTGTGTGTGTGTATATATATATTTATACATACACACGTACGTGCATAAAAGTCTGGCCAAGCAAAACGCTGCAACTTGAAACTGCATCGTTGCAAATTGCGCCCTTTTGGCAGTTCACATACGTGAATGCGTGAGCATATATGCCGAGTACGTTTTCCATGTATATAAGTATATATACACACACACACATGCATATATATATATATGCGTGTGTGTGTATATATACTTATATACATGGAAAACGTACTCGGCCGGCTAGTTTCCTCATTTTTCACGTCTCCGTTCAGAGCCACCGGTAAAGCTCATCTCACCATACGATATACTACGTAGATCGCGTATTCTCGCCTCGCATGGTGTTGCATTAGTTACGACGCAGCTGGACACATTATAAGCTCACTGAAGCCAGCGAGCGAATGATATTCTTTCGTATTTTTCTCCTATGCTTTCATGCAGAAGTGGAAGCTGGCGATGTGCTGCTTCCGTGGCCTTCATTGTTGAACAGCGTTGGCCGGGATCGATACTGAGATGGGTGACCGGTGAGCAGCGCACCGGTGCTGACTGGACGAGGAGGTGGCGGTTTTACCGAGTTTCCGTTGGTAAATGCAACGGAAAGTGCAACGGAACACGAGTTTTGGCCAGTTTCCCGGTGCCCTCGTGATCGTGCGATAGGGTAGGGTATCGGGAGACGGAGACTCCGGGCAACGCTCTGAGTGGGGTCTGGTGCAACAGTGATGTGACGAGCCTGGGATTAAAAACGAAAGGGACGATGGTATCACAAAAAACCGAGTACCAAGCAACTTTGGAAACGCAAGGATGAAAATAGAGGTACTCTTTTTTGTAATTTTACCAAATTTACCCGCATTACGGTCGTACGAACATTTTTTTTTCCTGCAGTTGTCGAAACGAACGAGGAAAGAGCGAAAAAATAGACAACCCGCACAGCGATCAAATTTGCAGGGCAACGAATTATTTAACGAAGCTTTACGAGAGTACACAAAATCGACGCCCCCCCCCCCCCCCCCCTCGCTCCACGAACGCATGTTACACGCATGTGTAGCGCGTAATATTGATCGGGGTGTGTGCGGAGTTTAAAGCTCCGCCGAATGCACAAAATACCCTACACGCCTGGTCGTGCACACACCACCTTACCCACCTCGTTCGATGTTACACGAAAAACAATCGGGTTGCACTTCGTACATTGTTAAATACGAGAAAATCAATTAGAAGCCCTAAAAAATTAAAGGATAGACGTGTATCGTGTATCACGAATGCCGAATAGATGCGGATCGGTTTGCAAATGTACCATGTTCATACGTGTATACGTTCATTATCAAACGTAATTACAATTTCAGTGGGACGAGCTCTCGCCCGAAGCTTCCACACAAATTTTCCGTCGATGTTTCTCTTTTGCCAATGATGCGTCCGTTTTAATCATCGATATCAAATTTTCGCGATATTCGGTACCTATGTTTGCGCTCATTCCAGTGGTGTACGCTCGTTTGATTAAAGCCCAATTAAAGGAGCTTCGGATATTAGTTTCCGTGTGAGAGCGCGAAAGAGAGAGAGAGAGGGGGGGGTGAGAGAGATGAGGAATTTGTGGATAATGTTATATTAGAGAATGTTCCAGCATACATGCCTCCATTAATTTGCTCATACCCAGCACCGATACATGATAAGTCTTCGTAAATACCCGATATCCTCGGCTCCCTCGACGTATGGCAACGCGCGACGAGACTTAACATCGTCGACGACGACGAAACTAGCGCATAGCCATTCAGCAGGAAAGTTATTTGAGCTCGAGCACTCGCGTGCTTTGTCGTGGGCTGCATACATTGCAAATTACCTTGCTCCAGCCGCTCCTCTCGCGAATCTGTGTACACGTGTGTATATACAGATTCGCGAAAGGCGCAAGTGTAAGAGTGGAGGATGTATGTACATTCGCATATTTGCGGTCAACGTATGTATGTACATGTATGTGTGCTTATGCGTATATGCGAAAAGCAAATTTCCTATCGAATCAGCCATCCATAAGTCACTGACAATTCGAGTAAACCATAAATTGATCAAGGCTTCGATGAAGTTTCTTTTTTTTTTATCGTTTTTCTTCAAAGATTCGTACGTTGCTGCAATGGGTGCAGAAATTTGCTGGGGAGATCCTAACACATCCGTATAGCGATTTGATAGGGACGTCGGACGTAGCCCACGCTGAGAAAAAAAAAACCAATTGAATAGAAAAAATATATTGTTGATCCAAATAAATGTGCTGCTGCGGAGTGCCACCGATATATGAGATTGTTACAATACTATAAAATATGGGAGAATATGATTGATTCAAATAACATATTATATTATTTGAAAAAGCTCTTCTGTTCTTTGAATATCTACATTATCCTTTAAATAAAATTACATTCTATTGAAATCATTCTATATACAATCCGTAGATGTATTGGATGAAATAATTAAGCGGTCGCTACAAACATTTTTTATTTCGCACAAAACTATAATCAACAGAATTAATTATTTCTATACTACATCGAAACGAATATGCCATAGGACGTAAGTTTTTCAATTTGTTTTAAATCTTAAATACAAAGTGAGCATGAGAATGATCATCCACGATAATGGTGGAGAGAATATCAGATAAAAACAGATACCACACTTTGATCTTAGCCACAGGCCAAGAAGCGATACTCTTTAGAGCTTCTCCGGCGTTTAAGTAGATTTTCGGTTCGCGTTACGCTTACGAGAAACGAGCGCGCGTGCGGCTTCTAGCGGATACTCCGGGAACTACGGGTTTCCGCACACCTATAATTTCAGTGGCGCTCGGCTATGATTTGCTTGAATTTTTTCAACCCAATGTGCAAGAAACAAATTTTACATTCGCATAAGTTTTTAACCAATTCAGACATCTGCTTAATGATTTTTAATCAAAATAAAATATTAATATTTCAACGAATAATGTACTTAAAAATCAATATCGGATATGGCGAGAACAATAAAATAACATATTTACTCAATAGAAATTTTATTTGAATCAAACGAGCGAAATTCAATTTTTCTTGTGTACTCCAATCAACAATATTCGTGTTATGAATTAAAACGCTTTTTTTCGTTCGTTGCAGAGATTGCATTCAAAACTATATAATTTGTTCGCGATCATTTTTTAGGTAGTTTCAATAATATATTGTTCTCGGCTAACAATATATCTTTTGAATGAAAAAAAACTTTCAATTTTATCATGTTATTGAAGTCAATAGCGTTTTGTTTGGACTAATAAATCCGATTATTTACACCAACAGTTGTACAATTGAATCGACGAAATTTCATTGAATAACACCAATGATATTGGATCAATGATTTTTTTTCTCAGTGCACATTGGAATCCAGATGGATTCCGCTCCATTTCTCGATTGACGTCATGTGAGCATTTCTTATTTGAAATGCTCAACTAGAATTGGTTGGATTTCCTGAAAAAATAACATCCTGTTGTGATCCCGTGCAGAAGTTTGTTGGGGAGTCCCAAGATGAGCTACATCTCTATACGGATTTATTGAGGACACATAGGGAGGACACATTGGGATCCAATTAGATTCTGCACTGTACCCCGATGTACGCCGTTTGAGAATTCTTAAGGGGGTTCTTGATTTTATAATTTTTTTTGCATTTTTTTCCTAGATCTTCCAGAAAAGAAGAAGAGCAAGAGAATGTTGAATTATAAGGACAATTGTATGGTCCAGGCATCGCCGATTAAAGGTAAACACGAAATTTCCATGATTTTACAGTACTTAAAACTTTAAACGCGTTTTTCTCGAAACTATGTTTTTCGACACGGGCTTATGCGTAGCGCCTCGGGTTTTCAATCGATTGACTTGAAATTTTAACTGTAGCTTCTTGACAACATTTTCTAGTCTAGTACGTAGGATTTTTCGATAAGTTGAAATTTAAAAAATTCATGATCGATATTCGACCAATTTTTTACGATTTTTTTTTCTTCACATTAACGCTAGTTTTTTAGGAATCAATATTTTTTAAAACCCCCTACGTAATGATCTAGCTTTTTACATCTACTTTAAAAATATATTTCGTTTTTTGTTCTAGCTTGCAAATCATGACCTGTGCGAATACGCCCGTAGAAGACTATGAAAAAAAGGAATTTTCTTTCATCGGCTACTGCGCCGCCATTTTGTTTCAAAATAATTTTAAAAATTGTTTACTTTAAGCCTTATACGAACATGTATAAAAAAACGAATTAAAAAATTTTGTTTTGTTTTCCTTAAATACATTGTCAAAAATTACCCTCGCTTTTGTTCTCACAAAGGTATATTCCCCCTTAACACGTTCGAATCGAAAATATGTGGAAAGCCACGCGAAAAAACTCGGCATGCTGAAACATAACCTACACACTTCGGGAGGGTGTACGTATGTGGTGATATTACGTCAAAGTGCAGTCAAATAAATAAACGATAATTACCGTCGAATTTACAGGGATGTGATTCAAATCGATTTTTAAGATATACTTTTGAAAGCGATTCATACTTTTTTAAGATAGAATTTATACTATTTTACAGATCTACCCATTTTGTATATCTGTATATCTTAATCAGAAAATCCAACGTACAGAATGCGACGAGATCCATCAAGAATTGTGTCGGATTCTATTCGATGATGTGGCACTCCTTTAGGATTTAAATTCGACTCGTACATTGGATTCCGAAAGAGAATCCCGATTAGAATCAAATGTACGAGCATGCCATTATAGGATGGGGAACCAATGGGGCGACCTATTCAATCCATATCTGGAAGTAGGGACCAGTATGGGAATCCAATTTGATCCTTACGTCAATTTCTGCACGGGAAGCTCGGAGTTTTTTCGTTCTTGTACAAAACTAATGCCATTCGCATCATTTTACAGGGGAAATTGTAGCTCGCTTCACTTCTTTGCTTACGATTGGATGTCTTTTGTATACATGTAGTATTTGCAGGTACATATTTTCACTCACATCGCCACGTCGACTACTCCATTTCGCGAATTATTTACCGTGGGTGGATTAACCTGAACTTGAGACCTCTATTTATGCTATATAATTTGTTTATTATATGTATAAATAGAGGTCTCAGGTATAGGTATAGTATATATATATATACTCAGGTATAGTATATATATATATATATATATATATATATATATATATATATACACATATAGGGTGTCCCTCTTATCTCTGTCATCCGCAATAAGTCGGTAATTATCGACGACATAAAAAAATGTTCCAGACAAAAGCTGTACGGTGTGAAGGGGGCCATCAAATACGACTAATTTCTTTTATTCCGGTGGAGGCGCTGACGCACGGTGAAGGTCCCCTCTACTTTTTTGAATGGAATGGTACATTTTTTTTCAACCATCTTGTAGAGCACCTCAAGTCACATAAAAACATCGGAGCGTCAAAGTCGTTCACGGTCATTCAAGGTCAGTATCGATGATACAAGTTTAAATATCTCGGATCAGTACCAAGTGATCCGAGAAATTTAGATTTGTATTTCATTTTAATATGTGACCTTGCATGACCTTGAACGACTTTGACACCTGAATATTTTTCATGCGGCTTAAGGTGCTCCACAAAATGGTTGAAAAAAAATGTACTATGCGATTTAAACAATTGGAGATGGCATTCACTGTGAGTCAGCGCTTTCGCCGGAATAAAATAAAAATTAGCCACATTTTATGGCTCCCTTCACACCGTACAACTTTTGTCTGGAATATATATACGAGGCTGGGGTGAAAAGTTTCCGGCCTGACCAAGAAAAACGATGTTTAAAATTTTTTTTGCTTTATATTTCAACATAATTTCCATCAACACTGATACATTTCTCATAACGGTGTTCTAATTTAGTTATACCAGTTTTAAAAGTAGATTCCTCAAGCTCCTCAAAATACTGATTTACAGCTTCGATAACTTCTTCGTTGCTCTTGAATCTTTTTCAGGAGTGTAGTGGTGGACCCATGTCTCATCGACAGTTATGAATCGACGCAAAAATTCGTTTGGATTACGCCTATACAGCGCCAAATTGTCGGTAGAAATGGTTTTTCGAAGCAGTTTTTGGTCGAGCGTTAGCAAACGCGGCACCCACCTTGTACACAGCTTTTCCATGTTCAAATGGTTGTGCAAAATATTTCGCACACGTTCAGCTGACATCCTACAGGTCTCAGCTATCTCATGCACTTTCAACGTGCGGTCTTCCAACACTATTTTATGGATTTTTTCAATCATCTCTGAAGTTGTGACTTCAACGGGCCGTCCTGAGCGAGGCTCGTCAGAGGTGCTCACACGACCCATTTTAAATTCAGAAACCCACTGCTTAATAGTTGGATATGATGAGGAGGAGTCTCCTAGTGTTGAATCCATCTCTTCTTTTATTTGTTTTGGTGTAAAACCTTTCAAATGGAAGTATTTGATGACAGCACGTTTTTCCAATTTTTCCATTTTTACGAAAACAACGGAAGCGTCTCGCGCAATGTGCTCTCAAACGCAAACTAACGTAGCGATTGGGCTGAAACTGTACATACAAGCTCGGTAGGAATGGTACTGTAGGACGCCGCTCCAAAACTAGACCTAGTGGCACCATCTCTTGGTCAGGCCGGAAACTTTTCACCCCACCCTCGTATGTATATATATATACATATATTTATATACAGGGTGAGGCGCATAAAGTGTCACAGAGCAATAGCACTCAAACTATCGATCATATCCAAAAATGTTTTAGACAAATTTTCAGTGTTCAAGAAGACCGTCACACTGGGCCACCCTATGTTTTTTATCGGTGGAGGCGCTGAAGCTACGCTAAGATCAACTCCACTTTTATATGGATACTTTGCGGGACTAGAATGACCTTGTGTTGGAGGTCGCTGAATTCGTCTTAAAATTGGTAATAATGTCATCGAAAAAAAGACATGGTTCCATTTTAAAAAATGGAGTTGACCTTGACGGAGTTTCAGCGCCTCCACCGATAAAAAAAAATAGGGTGGCCCAGTATGACGGCCTTCTCGAATACTGAAACTTTTGTCTGAAACATTTTTGGATATGACCAATAGTTTGAGGGCTATTGCTCTGTAACACTTTATGTGCCTCACCCTGTGCACATTGGGAGTCCAAATAAGTCTCCGCCGTTTGACAAAAGATGGCCCCACAAGGAGGTTATGGTTGAAATTATCAGATGTAAAACGTCATATCGTAAGGTTGGACATCTGGCAAGACCATAGCCTTGAAATATTGGCGATTTTGTATCGGCATCACATAATGTGTTTCGTGCGAAAATGTCGAGTTTCGAGCCGAATAAGCGTCATTTGCAGGAACTTTATAGCTCTTCTTTACGTCTTTAATTTGAAGAAATCTGCAGCTGAGGCGCATCGATTGCTTGTGGAAGCATATGGTGAAGCTGCTTTAAGTGAGAAAAGTTGTTGTGAGTGGTGTAAAAAGTTGAAGAACAGTGAGTTTGACGTCGAAGACAAAGAACATAGCGGAAGGCAGAAACGAAGACGCGGAATTGGAAGCATTATTGGAGGGTGATTCGTGCCAAATGCAAGAGTTCCCACAAATGACGCTAATTCAGCTCAAAACTCGACATTTTCGCACGAAAAAAATTATGTGATGAATTTCATTTTCCATGACATTTATATCTATCGATATGAATTTCATTTTCCATGACATTTATTTGAATCAACCTTAAATCTTTAATGGCATTTTTATTACGTAAATAAACATTCAGAGTTTTAATAAGGTAATGTCATGTCACATAAGCAAATTAAAGAAAAATTATCATTTAATTTTAATAGCTACTGTTGGTTTTGGGGTTATAAAATCTCTCACTTACAAATTTATAAAATAATAATAACAATATTGTTTATTATCATATAAAATTTCAAAAATTGGGAAACATTTTTATTCAATTTTTCTGAGACTGATATTTTAGAGATCCCATCTCGTTTAAGGGACAACACCACTGTGACCCCTTGTTTTTTTACCATTTTGCAAGAATTTTTTTTTGTGGGAAAAAAAAGAGATATTCGAAAAAAAAATTTTTTGTTTTGTTCGTTGTTTATTGAAAATACATAGAAAAAAAATTCAAATTTTTCACGCCCCATGGTGACGCTGGGGAAGCTCCCGCGTCAGGTACTGTTGCCTCTGCAGTGGTTCGCGGCACGCAGCAGAACTCTCTTCAAAGTCGATCTGAAAAAAAAAATACCGAGTGTTTTCGTTAATAATATGATATTTTGAAGAGAAATACATAGGGATTTGAAAAAATATTGATTTTTAAAAAATAGGCACGCTATTGAAATTAAAGGACGATTTTCGAGCAAAATTTCTCGTCGAAAATAGGCTATAACTTTTTTTATTATTGAGATATCGAAAAAATTCTATGTACTTAGTTAGATAATCTAGTTTTATTGATGCAGTCCAAATTTGAAGTC
>OZ023318.1:29311468-29406468 GCA_964007375.1 Ophion obscuratus | reverse complement strand
ACATGTTCTAACTAAAAAAATGTTTGAACTTTTTTACAAATCAAAGTCTACGGGATGCTAGACTGCACGTCGATTCGCAACTCTCGCGGCGACCTTGCTGTAACACTCTGCCACATCACCGCCATTTTGATAATGAATTAATTTTAAAAAATTATTTCGTATACTTAAATATACTAATACAGTATACCTAAAGTTTGATAATTGTAACATAATTATTTCTTAGTTTAGAAAATCGCTCAATATTGCTTATTTTTTTCCTGTCCATTTGTATATCTCGCCTTAATATCGGATAGTGGACTACCACGAGTTTTCCTATAGCCACATTTGTTTTTGATTTTATACATTAATAACTAGTTGTAAGATGCGTCCGCTGCTAAACTTTTGGTTGCCTAGCAACAAGAATGACACAACAGTTGATGTTACTTTTCGCTAGCGAGAAAAAATATGTTGTCTTAAAAAGTGTTGTTTTCATTGAGGTAAGTCCAAATGATTTATGTTTTTGTTGTTTTTGATGGACTATAGCATTTATTTTACTTGATAAATATACAATGTTTGCAAAAATTGCAATGTGTACTAAAATATTACTGTTCATATTCGGCCATGGCAAATCTTAATATCGGCTACTTGAGCGAGCCTAATATTGCATATTCGATATTAGGAGGCGCATTTTCACAGATCATTCATATTTTGTCGTCCATTTTAGTGAAATGTTTTCCAAATTCTATACGGATTTTCGTTTTTGTTATAGTTTAGCCATAGCTTCTAAACTAAAAAAGAAAGGCTGGGATCACGAATCCACGAAAAATTATATGTATAAGCTGCTAAAACGTACGGTGTTCCCAAAAGTACTTTAGGATACTATGTTAAGGGGTCTTCTCACTTTAGACGCCCAAAAACGGCTATTTTCATGATTTTTTTTGCTAGATTTATATTATAGATATTGATATAAAAGTTGTTACCCTTAATAAATACAATTTCGAAATGCATTTTAAAAATATGTATGCATTTATGTAACCAAAACCTACTTTAAACGCGCTTTCTCGAAACAACGTTTTTTGACGGCTTGCTGATAAATCTTCGAAACTATTGAACGGATCATTGTGAAATTTAAACCACATATTTTTGACAACTATAGCTATAGCGCATATCAAGGATTAAAAAAAAGTTGATATTTACTATTTTTTTTGTTGCCAAAAACGGTGAAAGAAACATGTTTTTTTTTTCGAAAAATGCCCGCCATTTTGTTATTTTTGCATATATAAAAAATCGTATAATATGCGCTTTAGCCTTTAACATACTGCATCTAAAACCGTTTAATTTTTTTGTTTCGGATGATTTATCTCCGAGATTTCATCAACAGCGCAGACCTACAATTGTGTAGGACATTTTTTCAACTGCCATTTTCGTTTTTAAATAGTGACTTAAATCAATAACTAATTTTTTAAACTGTATTTCGAAAGTGTATCTATTAAGTGTAACAACTTTTATATCAATATCTATAATATAAACCTAAAAAAAAACATGAAAATAGCCTTTTTAGCGTCTTAAGGTATTCCTTTCACGAACCCAAATATTTTACACTTAACTGATTTTCGTCTATAATGAAGTAAAAATATATTCCAGTATACTGGTAAAATTTCAAGCTAAGTTACCGAACCTTTAACGAAAATTTACGGCCCTAAAAATCGTCTCATTTATACAGCGCTTTATGGACATATCACGTTGGCCACATTTCTATCTAATAATTTGTACACTAAATAACTCTAGACACCTAATATAAACTGCTCGCAGGTGTAAAAAAGTCTAAAGATTCTGTAACGACAATAAAAACAGAGGGTCACCGAACGTTTAAAGAAAATATTAATGTTAAAACTTGGAAAAATGTGACTAGCAGACGAATTTTTGTAGCCGTGACGTTTCAAATAAATGTAAAAATGTCTCAATCTACTAAATTTGCGCGAATTTTTTTATTCTAGGTTATCGTTGTGTATAATAATCCATTGTAACTTATTTTTTTTATTAAGCGCAATTGTAATTTACCGACGATTCAGAAGGCCCTGCTTATGCCCCCACAAAATACGGCCCTCCGCGAAAGGAATACCTTAAGTGAGAAGACCTCTTTACGGTCCTAAGAATATAGACTGGAGTAGACTGGAGGAGAAGACAAAAATCTTATAGATTTTGCCTGTGATTTATGCCTACAAGAGAGGTACCTACTGACATAACTTATCATGCCTGTGATTTTCGACTTAGGAAAACAAAAGATGAAAGACTTACTTTTAGTTGCTATAAATACTTTAGGCTTTAAATTTTGAATAGGAATATTGTTACCTTATAGTTTAAGGAGTGAGATGCAGCCAGAGACGTGAAAAAACGAGAATTTTCAATCATTTTTTTTTTCATAGTAATTAAGTTTGTTTTACAAAAGTGATTACACAGACTTTTCATGTTATATTTCAACTTGACTTGTACAAAGTTTCAAAGAAAAATATTGATTATTTATAAAAAATATCGCCATCTTTGTCGGACCCTCTTCGGCATGTAGTGCTTTGCGGTGACCATCATAAAATTTGACTGGATCATCTGAAATAAAAAAAAACTAGAAAAAAATCATTACTTTAACAATAAATCTAGTCCTTAATCAAAGCTTTTTTTTCAAAAATTAACAAAATGGCGGCGTCCGACACACAACTTTCGATTTTCGACCAAAAAATCGTCCGTTTATTGTTAAAAAAATAGAAATTTTCAACAAAAATGAAAATGCTTCGATTAAGGACTAGTTTTTAATGCCATCCATAAGCACAACAAATTTCATCAAAATCCATTGAGTGGTTTTTGAATTATAGTGGTCACCGACTTGAAAAACATAGTTTCGAGAAAAACTCGTTTAAAGTTTTCCGATGTGGATACGGTATTATATGTGTGTAAAATTTTTAGCTCGATGGATGAAGCTAAACTTTTTTATGTATTTTGATCCGCTGAATCTGAATATCGGAATTTTTGCCGAAAAGTCGAGCATTTAATTTTTTACAGCCAATTGTTAAAACAATTTTTCAAAAAATTAAACTTTTTCGGGATGGATTTTTTAAAACATTTTGGGCAATTTTAAAACGAAAGTATTCTTTATCAAATTTTTCTGAAGTTCAGACTTTTTGAGTAATACATTTTTGAACATTTCTGAAGGAGTTTTCCAATTTTACACTTGATTTATGTATAGAAATACGAATTAAAAAATTACTTACATTGAATCATCAATTCCTGTCCCATACAATAGGGCTTTTGCGGATGTGGAAGCTTCCAAAATATCAATTTGTTGTTGTCTTCGAAACATTCTGCCTTCCCGGGTATTATCGTTTGCGCGTTCGTCAACCGCTGCCTGCCATGGAGACCCGACGCCCCTTCACTAATCGTGGGATTTGCTGGAGGCTATTTTAAATTACAAAATTACAAAATTAAAATTCGATTTTAATTTTTTTCAATTTCGATTAAAATTTCGATTGGAAAAAAAATCGATTTTTTTTTATTCTGACTGCATCTTATCCCTTAAGACTAATAATTTTGATTGGTTTGTTTAGTTTTGTAAGTTTTGTAGGTGAAATTTTTCAACGTTAGTGACAATATGTTCCTACCTAATCAAAGATTACCTCATCAAGACTGATTGTTTTATAATAACTACATAGTCAAAACAATCAACGTTTTGTCTTGTATTTATATAAAAATAGTCCCCTTATACCGGATATAATAAAAATGCCGTTTATTATATGGGATATCCGATTATAGGCAAGGGGCCATTCATAAAACACGTGATGCAGTGAGGGGAGTGGGGGGTTAGGCAAATTGTCACTTTGTCACAGGGGGGCGGGAGGGGGGTCGAGCAAAAGTCACGAGATGTTATAAGCATATTAAATCTGGAAAAGGGTGATACTGAGACGCTGAAAATTTTCCGTACTGCCCACCCAAAGTTCCGACTACGAAGAGGTCGCAACTTCTCTGAAATCGGTTGAGACTCACCTGAAGAATGCTCGGGAACACATTGCATTCATTGTGATAAAAGATTATCAAATTATTTATTATTGATGTTACATAACATAAAGATCATATTTCTTACTACGGGGGTCGTCCATTAATCACGTGAGGGTTTTTAGGCCACTTTTAGAGCCCCCCTCCCCCCCCGTCATTATGAAAAACGAAATAATAGTACAGTCGTGCTGTCTCCGAAAAACCCCGTAAGCGGAAAAAATTAGAAGGCCAGTTTTTTAACAGATGATTCTGTAGGTGCTGCGGGTGCTAAATCCAAATTTGATCAATGCCAAACTACAACCCCTACGAGATCGACGCCATGAGACAAAATGTTCAGGAAAATCCGGGGTTTATTTTTGTCGACAGCGTCAAAGTCAGGGAGGCTCATTTTGGGGGTGAAAAAGTAGGCTGAAATTTTGAAAGATGTTTTAATTCAATAAGTCTTTGGGAAAAATTAGTACAATTTTTGTTTAAATAGAAATCTTGTAGCCCTTGAAAAGACGCGTTGATCGAGTATTCGATCATCCCTCTCCGATAATATCTTCACCCCTAAAAAAATTGGTGAAATATTTTTTTAAAATTCGTTTATTGTATAACTAAAAAACAATTGAATTTTCGAGTATAGTTGAAATGTATGAAATGTATAAAATAATCTTCTTTATATTTTCGTTTCTATGGACCACCCTTGAATTTTGCTTTTTCCAACGCCTCTCGGGGGTTGAAAATACAAAATGAAATTCTGGAAAAACTATTGACCGTATGAATTCACCGCCGCGAAACGATTTGTAGCCTGAACCTTCCGCTACATTTTTGTCCACAGCGCCAAACTCGTATCTCTTTATTTTCGATTTCTAAAAGTGGGGGAACGTACCAAAAATCACTATTTTGAGAATAACTGTTCGAGAAATTTGTTTCTAACTTCATTCAAATGAAAAAGTTGTAGCTCTCAAAAATACGCGTCGATTGGGTATAAAATCATCTCTTCAGTACATGTACAGTATCCATAAACACCGTTTTTCTATAAAAAAATCCCCAAAAAGCCTATTTTTTCGACCTCTAGAGTGGCCTAAGGCTTTAAGGGCGGGGTAAAGTATTTAAATTTTTTTTTCATTTTTGTTTAATTTTTTAAATGAATGCATAATATATCAAGAATATTGTGTTAAAATTTCAAGTCGATCGGAGTAAAATTGACAAAGTTATGAGTATTTGAGCGTCTATTGCTCCATGCCATTCTTTTCTCTTCTGCGTTTTTCAAACCGTTTTTCTGAGACTTGTCATATTTGAAGTCCGTGTGCACGATAACTCAAAATCTACTGGACCAATCGCTTTGAAATTTTGCACAGTACTATATATATATAATTCACCAGGTATTGTCGAGAGCTTTTTTGTTTTTTTTAATAATTACTAATTTTTCAACAACAAATTAGCCGATTTTTTTAGCGAAAATCGGGTTTTGGCTCCCAAGTGCTACGAAAAATCGAAAAATCGAAGAAAAAAAAATCCTCCCGTCATTACCTCGAGAAACATCTCCTTTAACAAATGCATTTTGATTTTTTTGGTTCAAATGATTCTGTTGCGAGTTATGGTGACACCGCAAACCAACTTTTTTTCGAGGCGCCTCCGGGGTTTAATTTTCACTCGCTCAATTTTGAATATTTTGCAATGCAAATTTAGGAGAATGTTGTTCAAATGTTACTTTATTATATGTAATTTTTTCAATAAACGAACACTATTCGTTACGCAAAAAAAAAATCTTAAAAACATGCCTTTTTTCGCCGAATTAACTTTACCCCGCCGTTAACGGGCGACCCCACGTATACATTTTACGTTTTTATATATTACATATATATTTACCTAAAGTAAACAATATAAATTGTTCGTTCTGAAATAGCTTATTAAAATGGTTTTAGTATTTTACTTCCTTCTTTTTGTTGAAAATAAAACGAGAGCAGAAGGGGGGCGGGCTCCATGTCACGTCATTTTCAGAAGCGGCAGGGGAGGGCACGGGCACCCATCACGAAATGTCACAGAGGGGGGAGGGGGTCGAATATTCATAAAATTTTCGTCACGTGTCTTATGAATGGCCCCCAACTTTATCGAAAACCATGATTTCTGTAATTTTTGTACAATATAAAATACCTCAAAATATTCAAATATGATATATAAAATAATGGTTAGCATCTCATTGTATACGACATGTAGATCATATAAAATCGTATAATGTGACAGTCTTGGCAATCGTTACTTTTTTTTTCGAATTCAAACAAAAGTATCCAATATATGGTGCGTCTCCCCCAGTTACTGATCGAGAGAAAAATTCAAAAATTCAAAGTCCGCGGACGTTTCGGAGATGAACGGAAATATACATAGATTGTTTTACCAGGAGGTACAGTTTAATCTGACTATAGTCCGGTCGCGCTTCCGTAAATTTATTCATAGCGCCGCGACTAACTTCGTTACGGAATTTTCAGCGACCGCGCCACGAGGATGAGGCCAGCGCCGAGGACGCGGAAGAGCGCCGCCCATCGCCGGAGAGAGCTCGGTGAGTACGAAACATGTCTTGCTAACTCGTTCGCATGCCGCGAAACTTTTTCCATTTTTTTTCTTATTATTTTTCCTATTTTCTTGTTCTTGCTTAATTTTTTGCTCGTTGTCTCCCCCCCCCCCTCCCCTACACCGCTCGACTCTTTCTTCACCATCGCAACGCCTTAAAAGTGGATGCGCGCAAAGGCGCAAGAATTGAACTGGCCGAAGTGCAGCATCGTCGGGAATCTTTTTTTCCGCCGATACGATTATGAGTTTATATTGAACTTAAAAAAAATTCGTGTTTTCGGAATATATAGAAAACGGATTGTTCAATATAAAAGTATGACAAACCAGTTTTTTTAATGTATAGGTTGCGTCTTTTTTTTAACTATATCACGATATGAGTAAAATCCATTCCCAACGGACACGTGACCCAAATTTCCGATACGTACACACGACAAATTGAAAAAAAAAACACATACCTCTGTCGGTAAAAAATCGTCAAAAAATAACAGAAACCATGATTTTTATATAATTGAAGTTGCAGATAAAGGATGTTCAAATTTCGTTCGTCCACTTTGGAGCCACGAAAAAAAGGGTATTTTCGCGATTTTTTTGGTGGATTTTATAAAAGATATGAATATAAAAGTTATTGGGCTTGATAAATAAAGTCTTGAAATACATTTAAAAAGAAATTTTTATTCATTTTTATTCATTTTTAAGTACAAAAACTATAGTTTAACGTAATGCATCAACAATAGGTGGGCTAGGTAGATCCACCACAACTCGGCAACGGCTTTTCTTAAACAAAAAAATCGCAGTCCATTAGATTCAGTATGACACCAGCTACAAAATGACCCTCGGATATAAAGTTGCATCAAAAAATAAAAAAATGCCAGATGAAAAACGAAAAAAGTAACAAAATACGCGTTGTTCCGCAAAAAAAAGAGAATATAAAATTTTTAAAACCATCGAGGGTCATCTTGTTGCGAATCATGTTTACAATACGTGGTTCAAATTTTAAGAGAACCGGGTTATTAATTTAAGAGATACGATGGAGCTAGATTTTGAAAACGTTGTTTCGAGAAAAACGCGTTTGAAGTTTATACTATGATCGGCCGAGCGCGCTATACGCTCAGGTAGACGAAATGAGGTACTGGCGTTCTGGTAAAAAAAATATCAGGTTGATAAAAAAGTTTTGTCGCAATAATTTCAATATAATTTATTTATTTATATGTCTTATACAAAACATTTCTAATCAACAATATATTCGCCATCGACTTCTATGACACTCGACCATCTAGTTGGCAACTCATTTATTCCCTTGGCCCAAAACTGCGGCGGCTGGAACTCAAAGAAATTTGAAATATCCCTTTTGAGATCGTCGACGTTTTTGAAAGTTTTGTTTCTCAAATACGCCTTCGAATGTCTGAACAAATAGTAGTCAGATGGCGCGATGTCGGGAGAGTATGGTGGATGAGGAACGGTATTCCAGTGAAGCTCAGTGATTGTTTTGTGGGTTTCCTTTGCGACATGGGGTCTCGCGTTGTCGTGGATAAGGTGCACAGTCGCGCGTCTTGGCCGTTTTTTCTTATAGCTTTTGCCAATTTCTGGAGATTCTCGATGTATCGTGTAGAGGAGATCGTCTTACCTACAGGGAGAAAATTGTGAAACAGCATTCCCTTTACGTGCCAGAAACAGCACAACAAAACCTTTTGTGACAATTTTTCTCCGATAGGAAGCCAGTAGGCTAAACGCGTTCTGTTATCATACAAGACCCAGCTTGCATCTCCCGTCACAAGATCTTCTAAAAACTCCTTGCGATGGTGGCGAAGCAGGAGAGATTGGCAGATGGTCACGCGACAGTTCTTATTGTCGTCGGTGAGACGGTGTGATATCCATTGAGCTAGAACCTTCCTGTATTCCAAGTTGCGTAAGTGATTGACTATTGACGGTTGGGTGCAGCCAAGTTCTCTTACTAGCTCGTCTGTACTTGCTTCCGGTTTTTCTTTGATGCAGCGGAGTAATGCTTCATCATCGATGGTCGACGGTCGTCCGGAACGTTCCTTATCTTCAAGGCTTGTATCTCCGGATTTAAAACGATTGAACCAACGCTGGACTGTTCGATGAGAAACTACATTCTCGCTGAATGCATCCTGTATATTTTTAGCAGTTGTGCTTGCGTTCGTGCCGCGCCGACACTCGTAAAAAATGATCGCTCGAAGTTGCTCCCCGGGAAAAAAGTTCATGTCTGAGTGGATATGTTCATATATGTTTCAGATATTGTCATACATATATCAGATATATTTATATCTGACATTTTACAGTATCATATATGATTAGGCCTGATCATATTCCACATCACATATGCATATAGATCATATCTGATCAAATACAGTATCTGGCCTGACCATATATGAACTCATATCTGTTTATATCTGGCTAAGTATCAAGGCGAGTTGGTACCGTAAATTCGTATCTGAACATACATGATGTGACATGTGAACGTATCCGTTCGTATAAGATCATATCCGATCAAATACGGTACCAGACTCTGCTATATAGATCTAATATATGTTTTTATCTGGTCAGGTACCAAGGCGAGTTGGCAGCGTGAAACCATATCTGAACATATATGATGTAATATATGAGCAGGCACGTTCACATAAAATTTTATCCCATCAGATACGATAGCAGACTTGGAAAATATACGAAGTCTTATACACTCATACCGTGTCGTATATGCAATTCAGTTGTTCACACATGAAAACATCTGAATATACGAAACGATATATGAGAATATGAGACGATATCCGATCAGATATGGCACCTCACCTGACTGTATTATATATAATCATGTGAGTTACTATAATATTATTAATTATTAACACGTCAAGTGATGACGTGTTAATAATCCCGCTCTATATATGTAAACATATTAATATCTTCATGACTGCACTAACAAGATTTGATCTGTCTCAACAGGATAAGATTTGCTTTGATATAGTCGGAATCATACCTGGTCTGATGATTCAGATAAACCATGATTCTATCATATGGGCAGGTCTAGTGTTCATAGATGTCCAGGTCTACTGGGATCCACGGTATTTTATTCTTATACGGACAGACAGATCTGGTCCAATAAGATTAGATTTGCCTGACATGATCAGATCTGGTCCAATAAAATCAGATCTACCTGACATGATTACATCTGGCCCAATAAAATCAGATCTGGTCCAACAAGATCAGATCTTGCCTGGGGATTGGATCTGGTCAGACCTGCTGCGATATGGACGGGTCTGCTCTCAAAATTATCAAAATGGCTCTGACATGATCATACATGCTCAGATATAAGCATACATGATCTGTCATGACACTACATGAACAGATATTGCCAATTTTCTTGTCTGATCATATCTGATTCTACGGATATAATTCAGATATATTCAGATATGAACTTTTTTTCCCGGGTCCTGCGAGATCGAAGCCATTTCTGTCCACTAGAACGCGCGCTCGCCCTTTTATACCCTGTCACGCGGAACATTCTAGAATATTCTCGACACAGCTCGATGTCATATTGCGTCAATACGTAAAAAGACATTTTTTAAATTTTTGCGACAAAACTTTTTTATCAACCTGATACTTGGAGAGTTCCGATTTTCATAAAATTTTGACACAATATTTCTTAATGTATGTACTTTCGAAAACAGTAAAAAAATCGATTTTTTGAAATTTCCAAAGCGGACTGGCCCCTTAAAGCTCCGCGTTTCGTCGAGCCCCTCCCCCCCCCCCCCCCCTGAAGTAGATGAATACAGCGCTGCCTGAGCCCGAGCCGACGACGACGGCTCACCGGGATCGGAAACGATTTTTCTCTTGCGCGCAGGTTTCGTAACGTCCAGAAAAAACGGAACTCTCAATTTTTCTTCGTCAAGGAGACTAAAAATAAAGCTATAAGATTGATGGCTCATTAGGACATGTCGCTGTCACGAAAATCGAGGGAAAGATAGGAATTTCGAGGTAAAACCTCAATTTGAAGCGAGTGTGCACGCACGTGCATATGCGTACGTGCGTTTAATGCATCACAGCTGTATCTTTTTAAGAGCTTGGAGTTTCATCTCGATAAATTTGATGGCCTTGAAGCAAAGCCAGGAGCTTCCGTGATAGACGCGAAGCAAAAAGATTTTCTAAACATCCCCCACTACCCCCGCTCTTGTACACTCTTACTGTCGAGCGAGACGCCGAAAGGTGGAGAGACGGGAATTGAAAGAGGGCGACCATCAGCGGAAGATAGACAAGAGAAGAAATAAAACGAAACACACATGCGCATGTGAACTGCCTCTCTCTCTCTCCCCCCTCCCTCCCGCCCTCTCCTTCGTCTCTCCTTCGTCCCATCGTCAGAGTTTCTCGTTTCCCGTTCGCCGTTTCCTCGTTCTCTCGACGACGAACGACAACGTCGTCGTCGTTCGTGCTTTCGTCGGTTCTCATCGCAGATGCTGGCGCACTCACGACGAAGCTGCACCGCACCCGCACCAGCAGCAACACCGTGGGGTCGTTAGAACAGGAAGGAAAAGACGGAGACGGAGAGAGAGTGCGTATATGTGTATGTGGAAGAGTGAGGGAGGGATGGAGGGAGGGAGGGAGCGAGGGAGGGAGAGAGAGAGAGAGAGAGAGAGAGAGAGAGAGAAGAGAGAGAGAGAGACAGAGAGAGAGAGAAAGAGAGAGAGAGAGAGAGAGAGAGAGAGAGAGAGAGAGAGAGAGAGAGAGACGTGCGAGTAGCGAGAAACGCGGAAAGAGAAGAGCGATGGAAAAGCAACAGCGAGGTGGAGAACGTGCGACACAAAGTGCGTTCCCAATCCCGCTACAAAGCGCTTGAAGCAATTGAAGCGAGGGTGCACCGCTTCAACCGTTTCGTGACTGCAATTCGCCCGTTTTCTCTCTCTCTCCTTCTCCTTCTCTGTCTCACTCCCTCTCCTTCTCACTTTCTCGCTTCGGGTCCTCTTTTCAACCCTTTGGCTTTATTCGCGAAAGCGAACGAGATGTCGTATGTCGTATGTATAATATATATACACGCAAAAAAGATATGTTCAACTTGGTCTGTCTATGTAACGTTGAGTATCGGTACACATGGCTGTTCTGAACGCGATTCTTCAATTTTCTTAATATGAATCCTTGATGCTGGCGCCAGGACGTTTCCCGAAATGATCTTTGCATAAATATTCTTACTTTTATTTAAAAGTGGGATTGGACGTTGACGTTTACATGATGCCTGATCGGCATCGGGCCATGATCCAGGTGTGATACGGGTAACACGTTTCACGGACAGACTGATTCTGCCTCGATTGGGCCGTAAGTATTTAGGCCCGAAATCAGGCAATACTAAAATGGCCCTCCCTAAGGCCGTCCCTGATAAGATCCCTACTATGGCTTTTCACAATAAGTAGCAAGGCTTTCCTGATAAAACCCTACTGAGGCTTTCCCTGATAAGGTCCTACTAAGGCTTCCCCTGATAAGGCCCTATGCAGGCTTTCCCTGGGAAAGCCATAAACAGGCTTGCCCTATAACTGCCTCAGCAGTCAATAGGTGCACATAACCTCTTATGTTCCACATGGAAACTTTGATTCGACAGCATCGTAGCTTTGGAATCTCGATGTATTCCTGAATTACATAAAAATATGTTACGGACTGTCACGATAAAAAACTTTATGCAACTCGGATGCGTGTAGGAAGATTCCCGCAGCTTTGGCATAATATGCGATGCACGTAAATGCTCACGAAGCGTGCAGGTTATGTTTCAAAATGCCGAGTTTTTCTCTCGAGACTATTCACATATTTTCGATTCGAACGTGGTAAGATTCGAGAAGAACGTGAGAAAAAAAATTGGATTCCAATGAGGACTCACTATGTGAGGTGTCCCAAACGAATCCCTCTAGAGATGGGGTTGCATCCTGGGACTCCTCAACGAAAGAGATCACAATGGGATATTTTTTTGGGAGATCCAACAAATACCAGCTGACAATTTCAGGGAAAAAATTTTCAAATGCCTTTGATCGGGAAATAGCGCGGAATCCACTTGGATGTCAATGTGGACGCCCTACGTGCGACGTCCCTGTCAAATCTCTATAGGGAAGTAGCATCGAGGACTCCACAACAAATTTCTGCATGGGTACAAAGAAAATCGTGTGGCGGTCATTAGTGCTTCACGTGGCCGAGTTTTTCTTTTCCTTAAGGGGTAAGGCCACGGTAGAATTTTCAAAAAAAAAAATGTTTTCTTCGCTAAAACGATACTTTATCATCATAAAATAAGTTACTATTCGATTTATAGCAAGAATTTTTTTTTCCACCGACTTTGAGCGTATCACGTAAGCCCACCTCTGGCACGGCCATAGAGTACCTAAAACTTTAAACGCGTTTTTCTCGAAACAGCTTTTTTCCAATTGGCGTGACAAATAACTTCAATAATTTTCACTCGATTTACTTCAAATTTAAAAGTTATGTTCCCAATTGCATTTCGCAGAGAAGTAAGTACGGAATTTCTGATTAATCGAACACTTTTCATTTTATGAGCAGTTTAATACGAAATGTTTCACTGAAAATTCATTCAAATACCTACAACTTTTGAATAAAACAATATTTTTTAAAATTCCGAACGCACTTCTCTAGGTATTTTAATGTAGATTGAAGAGAATTTTTGTTTTTTTTTTTCTAGGTAAAAAATTGTGGATGCTAAATGTCACGCCGCGGAGCGCCTAAAAAAAAGATAACAAAAGAAAATATTAGTAGTCGGCCATTTTGTACATAAAAAAATATATATATATTTTCTAACAGCTTGATATTGATACTAAATAGATGTGTAATTAATTTTATGAGTGAATCACTTTTACATACGAAAAAAATTGTTAAAATCGCACATGATTTTATATCCGTTACTGTGGCCTAACCCCTTAAAAGGGTTGAGAGGGCTGGCTACTAATGCGAAATCAATGGAAATAAAAGTACAGGGAGCTGCAGGTGCTCTTACATGTGCATACATGAAAATACGAAAATGAGGGTTAGCGACCCTTTTCAAGTGTGTATATATATATATATATATATATATATATATATATATATATACATACATGAAGAGACGTGATCTCTAACGATACAAGTTTCGGATTTATATACATAGACATATGCATATAGGGAAAAGGAAGGGTCGCGTAGAGAAACCATGGGTACCGAAAGGACGAGGACAATCCTCGTACGTACAGAATGGAGAACACGGTGTGGCCCATGTCGCGTCGTATACTCTCCTGCAACAGACATGTATTATTCAGTCTGACACTCGTGTAACGCTGGGGAGGATCCGTCCGACCAGGCACTCCTGCAAATAAAAAATAAATAAAAATAGTATCGAGCGGCGAACTAAGCATTGCACGGCGAAGGAAATACGGAAACAGAGGAGAGAAATATTCGGTACATGGTTAGCGACCGAAAACGAGAGACAGAGAAAGGGATGAATTGGGAATGAAAAGGTCCCGCTATGCCACTAACCGCGAGGGTTGCGAGTACACCCTCGATGGAAATAACCACTTACCGAGGTTTCGGGTTTCCAGCGCGTGGAGGAGCACCGTTCGCAGTCCTTCTTCCGTAAGGAATATATTTGCTGTTTAACTCTCTACCCTCCTCCCCCCTCTCTCTTCCCTTCTCGCTCTTTCGCCTTCACCTTTTTTCTTTTGCATGTTGGACCTGCTGCATCCGGTTTTCACTAGTCTCCGTAATTCAATCCGGCCTCCCCGTGTTTATAATTGTCCTTTGAGATTACGAAAGGAAAATCCATGTCACGAAACAATCGTAGATTTAGGATTTAATTTCTCGGTGTCGATGTTTGCAAAAACTTCAGTCGCGATGACAAAAAATACAGCCGCAATTTTTATCGGTGAGGACATTCAGTGGATTGACAAATGTGAAGTAAAAGTGTTTGGCTGTACGAAAGACCGTGCAAGTTTTTTTCTATAATATTGGCGTAAAATTATTTCGGTGTGTGTTTAAATAAAATTTCAATTTTATTTTTATTTTTTATTTTATATGATTATATACAATTATTTTATTTTAAATGTTAATGGACTATACACAATTATTACTGGAAATAATCACCATTGCTTTCGATTACCTACTTGAGGCCACATGAAAAAAAAACAGCGAAAATCACAGTATAAACCGCATAAAAACAGGGTGGCATATTTCATTTTACAGTAAAACAGAGTAATGTAAATCCTGTACAATAAAAATGACGAATTTTCCTGTCCACTCTGAGATTTTTACAGTTACACTGATTTATTTACAGTTTGGTATTGTGAATAAATCAGTGATTTCAGTAAATATATTCAACAGTAAAATTTAAGTGACGTCACTGATTTTTATACTGTACGTAAAGTGCAAGGATTACAGTGTACACTGTATTGAGTACAGGCTGGTTCATTAAATTTCACGATGTGGCACGGTAGTTTTACTCTTCTTTCGACAGTTCGTGACGTTATCTGTGCACTCTGAAATTTTTACAGTTACACTGGTTTATTCGCAGTTTGATATTGTGAATACATTAGTAATTTCAGTAAAAATATTCATCTGTAAAATTTAAATGCGATCACTGATTTTTATACTGTACGCAAATGAGGCACGAGGTGAGGCACGAGACCAGGACACAAAGGATTGCCAGTTAGTAGTGCGTGGTTGATGGGACGAGGACATCGAAATTTGTGCGACAGAATTCAAGAGATTACAAAGAAAGAGAGAGTTTTTTCAAAGGTACGTTCTTGTCTAATTAGGACTTGTCTCGCGCGTGGGGTGAGGCACGTGGCCAGGACACAAAGGATTGCCAGTTAGTAATGCGTGGTCGATAGGATGCGAACGTTGAAATTTGTGCGACATAATTCAAGAAATTAGAAAAAAGAGAGAATTATTTACAAAAAGGTACGTTCTTGTGTATGTGACGGATTTTTTAATATTTTCTGCACATTTTTTTCAAACTTCATTTATGGATAAACTTTTTTTCGTGTGTCTACATAAACTTTGTCGATATAACTGGCGCATTCATTGTACATAATACATATTAACCAACTGTCACATTACAAGTTTTGTTAAATTTATATTGCAGTGTTGGACTGTCAAATTTTACTTTTGCCTACACTGTATTTTGAGCACTGTGTTTCAGCAAATGTCGTTGTGAAATCGCTCGAGTCCAATGCGAACTGTGCAGCCCCTGTATTTTGTACTATTTATTTTTTTCCGCGCATCTTTCAAGCGGCTGAAGAATGCCATCCCGAAAGAATTTTGACGTTTTTGACTTGATGAAATCTTCAATGCTATTTCGGACATCATCAACAGTTTTAACAGACTACATCTACCTAGGTGGATCAAAAAGTTGTATTTTCCAAAAATATTTTTATTCGACAATAATATTTTTATTTGACCTTTTACCTGTATTGCCTGAAAGTTTCATTGAAATATTCCTAAAATTGAATGAGCTACAGCTTTTAACAGTCGGCCGGGCGAACGCTAGCATCATTATACTTCAAACTTTAAACGCGTTTTTCTCGAAACACTGTTTTCAAAGTCGGTGGACATGATATCTCGAGAACCACTTGATGGATTGTTCCCAAATTTACAGGAGATACGATAAGAACCATTTATAGGTCGTTGATGATGTCACTTTTTTTAAATCGATCTTTATTTCTTAATAGTTGCGGTAAAAATGATGCCTTTTTCCATAACTTTTGTATGCTCGAGTTTCAATGCGTTGCCACGTTGTTAAAAAAAAGATTTTAAAAATCGACGATCGTCAACGTCTCATTTATTATTAACTTGAATAACCCGTTTGGTTTTTCGATTTTAGATGGACCGTTTAAACTGGAAAGTGTCCACCGTCATACAACGCAAAAAAAATGTAATCATCCACCGGCGGCCATGTTTGTGTTGCTTTTCTGTCTTTTTGGTGATTTTTGTTAACGGCCCCCAATATATGTACCTTTGTATTTAAAAAAATGCGTTTTTTTCATTAACCCAGTTGCCCTTCCCCCAATCGAAATTGGGCAATTTTTTCGAGCCTTTAGGTAGATGTAACTCATTAAAGTTCTCGTCAGCGAAATGATGTTGAAGTGTTCGAAATAGATGGAAATCCAATGGAGGGAGATCTGACGAATGAGCCGTGTGGGGGAGAACTTCCCAGCCCGAACTATAGATGCCATCCAGAGAGTCCCTTTTGAAACATGTGGACGAGTATCGTCCTGATGTAGAATCACCTCTTGACTTCCTCTGCCAGTATATGGTCTTTTTTGCCTTAATGCATCACTTAGACGAATAAGTTGTTGTTGCTAGATGTCCGCAGTAAAGGTTTGGCTAGGACCTAACAACTCATAATGCACCTTACCTTTATATGCCACCAGATCATTCAGCATCACTTTCTTTGTGTAGATATTCGGCTTTAGAGTCGACGTTGACGGTTTTCCTGGAGTCACCAATGTTTTGTTACGTTTAGGGTTATCGGACAAACAGAAAGGAATTGGAAAGAAGTTTAAAACAGTCATAGAAGAAAATAGAGAAAAAAAACCAAAGGCGTAAAGGCCAAAGGAAAAGGTGGGGCTGAAGCGAAGAAGAAGCAACCATCAACTCAAATATCGAATATAAAAACTACTTGCGTAGGATGCCTGGAGGACCACGAAAAAACCTGTATGCAGTGCGCCAGCTGCCGTGGATAGGTTTATGAACAATTTGCAGACATCCCTAAATGTTCGAAAACTTACATATGCGATTGATGTACAATGTTCTGAAGATATCCGGCGCTGGGGGCTCGAAGTTAAGTCTGTCCGGTAGTAGGTGTCACTTGCAGTGACGGCAATTTTTTGTACTAAAGTTTTTAATAAAGTTTTTAATTTCGTTTATTGCCGAGGTTGCATTTTTATTAATTTACTTTGGTTTTAAACTTTGTTGACGTAATTATTTTTAGAAAAATTACATTTCTCGAAGCAGTTTTTTTATTGTCCCCCTATCCATAAGTCAAATATCCATATGTGAGTATAGAGTAGAAATGAATGCCAGAAATGACGGGAGGTAGAGATAAGTGAGTTTGTTTGGTTTGTTGGATTCGTTTGGGTTCCCTCTATACTCACTTTTCCTCTACCTCCCGCCATTTCTGGCACTCATTTCTACTCTATAATAACTTATGGATATTCGTACTTATGGATATTCTACCCCAATCGAATTTTCAGCCAAAAGTTGCTCGTAGCCAAGTCATCAAATGTTTGCGGTTGACTTAGACGTTCTAAGACGATCCAAAAGATCAAAATCTCGAATCCGAAATCTTTTATACCACTTCTTACAGGTTTTATGTGTTACAGCATTCTCCCCCTGAGCAGTATAGATAATTTAAGTTGCTTTAGGGGTATTTTTGTTCAATTGAAATGCGAAAAGAATGCATGGTCTTACAATTAGTTGTTGCCTTTCGACAGCCATTGTGTTCACCACTGTTTTTGAGGTTATGTCACTTATTTCGTTCAAAATCATTCGAAACGAATGATTTTGTAAAAAAATCGGTGTTGACACTTTGTAAAATTTTTAATTGACAGAACTTTGGTGAATTTATCACGCGGTTAACAAACAATTAATTCATTTGTACACCTAATAATTCGCTCATAATTTCTTTCGAATATTCCTTTTTCAGACGCATTCCGTAATTCCACAAGACACGTTCGTATTTTCGTTTTGTTTTGTTTGTGAACGATAGTCAACTTGGTCGATTTTTTCATCCACATAACACGAGACAGGCTCGAAATATATTCGGGTATCAAGTTGTCCGTTCCAAATGACCTGGGGGAGGACGTTTCCTCTGGAGGAAACGTCGCTCCTCGAGTCTGTATCACGAGATACGCATGTGTGTATTGTGAGTGCGTGGTTTTTTTTGGCAAAAGAAATTCGCGGGCTTGCCTTTCCCGTTTGACCAATCATCTCTCTCGTGAGACGTGCACTCCATCCCGCTCGACCCAGCCTCCTTTTTTCTTCACCTCTCGAAGCCCCTTAAAATGCTTTTCTCACGTACCCCCAGAGAAATATTATTTCTCCGAGTGGTAAGTGACAGACGGACGGACGTTCCGAGATATTCGTCGCGAGAGAGGGGGGGGGGGAGAGAAAGATTAGGAGAAAGAACGGCTTTGCGATAATAGGAGAACGTCGGCTGCAACCCTCGCTGTTTCTCATAATTCGCTCTTCAGTCTTCCATCGAAGGGTGCCCCGAAGAAATTGAACGTTTTCATTTCTCTCTCTCTCTCTCTCTCTCTCTCTCTCTCTCTCTCTCTCTCTCTCTCTCTCTCATTCTCCTTTCCCCCACTTCTTTGTCGCTCTACCTTGAATATTTTATTTGTCCTTCCCCTTCAACCACCAGATGAAAGCCTTTCTTTTAGGACAAATTATATCCGCGCCGGAGTTCCAGGCTGATGGACACATATAATGGATACATAAACGTCCGGATGCACCGTTAAAGAAATATCGAAAAGGCGCTCATCGCGAGGACGAACGCAAAAATGTCAAATTTATTTTTCCGAGTCCGATTCCTTTACCTTTCATGGTTCCGCAAAATGGAACATTGCTATTTGGCAACTGTCGGGCTTTTCATAGGGCTTAGGGCAACTTTTCATAAGGCAACTTTCCCTAGGGAAACTGTTCATGGGGCACCTTTTGGCAGGGCAACATTCCATAGGCCCACTTTTCATGGGGCAACTTTTTATATGGCAACTTTCCATAGGACAACTTTTCATGGGGCAACTTTTCATAGAGCAACTTTCCATAGGCCAACTTTTCATGGGGCAACTTTTCATAGAGCAACTTTCCATAGGCCAACTTTTCATGGGGCAACTTTTCATACGGCAACTTTCCATGGAACAACTTTTCATACGGCAACTTTCCATAGGGCAACTTTTCATAGAGCAACTTTCCATAGGCCAACTTTTCATGGGGCAACTTTTCATACGGCAACGTTCCATAGGGCAACTTTCCACCTAGCAACTTTCCATAGGCCAACCTTTCATGGGGCAACTTTTCATAGGGCAACTTTTCATGGGGCCGCTTTTCATAGGGCAACATTTCATAGGCCAACTTTTCATAAAGCAACTTTCCATAGGCCAACTTTTCATGGGACAACTTTTCATACGGCACCTTTCAATAGGGCAACTTTTCATACGGCAACTTTCCATGGGGCCACACCGAGCAACTTTCCATAGGCCAACCTTTCATGGGGCAACTTTTCATAGCGCTCTTTTCATAGGACAACTTTTCATAGGGCTTTCTTGAAATAGGGCTTTCCTAGAGTTCCAAAATTTTATTCACATTAGCGTACGCTGCAAAGCCGCTAGAAGTCTCTATCCATTTGAACTTTAATCGCTCTCTGGAAATTGCATCTCGAGAATTTATTGTTCCGAGTCCGATTCCTTTGCCCTTCATACTTTCTCACAATGGAACGTTGCTATTTGGCAACTATGGAGCTTTTCATAGGGCTTAGAGCAACTTTTCATAGGACTTTTTTAGGGCAACTTTTCATAGGACTTTTTTCTTAGGGCAACTTTTCAAAGGTCGTTTTTCATAGGGTAACTTTTCATAGGGCTTTCGTAAAATAAGGCAATTTTTCATAGGGCAACTTCTCATAGCGCTTTTTTCATAGGGAAACTTTTCATAGGGCGTTCTTAAAATAGGGCTTTCCCAGAATTCCAAAATTTTACTTACATTCGCGTACGTTGCAAAACCCCTAGAAGCCTCTACCCGTTTGAACTTTAATCGCTCTCTGGAAATTGCATCTCGAGAATTTTAACGATGCGTTAGTACGTGGCAATGCTGAATCACGAGCTTCTTAAATTTTTCAGGCACCAGCGACAACTTTCATACCGTGGATAACGAACAGAAATGCTTTCGCTAAAAATTGAAGAAAAAAAAGGTATGGAGAAATACACGGAAGAGAGTCAGACGAGTAATTTAGCGGAGAGAATTTGAGAAATGACGAAAGGAACAGTCAGACGTGCAAAATTGAAGAAAGGTCGGCGCAAAATGGCTGATGTTGGCCCACTGCTTTCGTAATCCTCGGTAAGACCCCTCACCCCCGGTACTCTCGAACGTTCTTCAGGGTTGAAAAACTTTTAACGATAAATCCTCGTAACTTGAGTTTTCCTCAGTCTCTCCCTCTCCACCTCTCTCTCTCTCTCTCTCTCTCTCTCTCTCTCTCTCTCTCTCTCTCTCTTTTTCTTTTCGTTCGGGATCCGTTTTACGACACGATAGTACGGCCAGAAATGAACAGAAAAGACCGAGAGTTGGAGATATCCACGTAAAAAGTAGAAAGCAAAGTCTGAATGCCCGAGGTATACGAATCCCGAAGGTTTTCTCCGCGTGCAGCGTGTATATATCGTTCACGTACGGTTATTACGGACTTTTCGGTTCCTTTATAGCGCAATGAGCCACGATGGCCGTCGCCCAAGCCGATTCGTTTATATAATAGGGAAGCTCAGCGTAAGCTTCCATGTATTGGCGAAAATCCTCTTTTTCCCATCCACGCAGGAAGACCCGCGTGTCTGCACTCGCAATCGTCCAGACTTATACATACAATGTAAAATAAATCTCAATTCTTATTTTTCCATCCTTTATTCACAAGCCATATCGAAGCTGCAAAAAGTAACAGTCAGGATCGTTCGATATCGATTTGCCATTATCGTTCCTAATTTCTCGATCAACTGGACGAAAAAAGCAAGTGCAAGGCTTATTCCGGCCAGTGGATTCATCGTAAAGCCAATTGCGATCCTCATTGTCGATATTCGATATTATTGTCCGGCGGACAAATGAAACGGATTTTATTGCCACTGCGAAAAAAGTATTCTCAAACAATTGCACACGTTATCGGACTGCATGACAGTCTCGACGAATGAAGAAAGATAATTGATGAAGCAGTTAATTGGTGATCTCTCGTTTTTAAGCATCCTTTGCCGGGGTCAGTACTCGGATGGGTGACCGCTTAAACGTCCACCGGCTTGACTACTGAGCGGCAGGCGGTTTTACTGTTAAGGAACATCCCTCAGGACACCCTTCGACTTTGTTGAAATTTGGATATGTTATAAAGCACCGAAAAGTAAGCGATACCTATTTTTTTATTATCGGCGGAAAAACGGTTTTAAGGGGTGAAACCACCCCTCGAAAAAAGGCATCTCTATGGGTAATATAGCAGTTTCACACATAAGGAGTCTACCGATTTTAATAAAAACAAAAACGAAAATTCTTCTAATCCGAAGCAATGAAAAATCCACTACAGTGACATTGCAAAAAAAAATTACCTCTGTGTCCACAGAGGTAGCCCGCAGTTTTCCTGTGCCCTCGTGCAAATACGATACAGTAGCGCATCGGAAAAGAGTAAAAGGGATAGATCGTAAACGCCCAGAAGGTACAGAAGGGAACGTTGGAGATATTCGTGAAAAAAATTCTTACTCACAAGGAAAGGATGCGAAATCGATCTCTCCGATTTCGATTAAATTTGGCATGCTTACCATCTGCGGAACCCGATTTTTAAGGGTCGAAACGCACCCTCGAAAATTTTGGTGTTTTTCATCGATAACGTTTTAAGGAATGAGATACAGTCAGAGACCTGAAAAAACGAGCATTTTTCAATAATTTTTTTATAGTATGTTTGGGTTTCAAGTTTGTTTTAAAAAAGTGGTTACACAGACTTTTTATGCTATATTTCAACTTGACTCGATAAATTTTCAAAGAAAGATATTGTTTATTTATAAAAATATCGCCATCTTTGTCGGACCCCCTTCGGCATGTAGTGCTTTGCGGTGACCGTCATAAAATTTTACTGGTTCATCTGAAATCAAAAAACAAAAAAAAAACATTAGTTTAACAATAAATCTAGTCCTTAATGGGAGTTTTTTTTTCAAGAATTAACAAAATGGTGGTTTCCGACAGATAATCTTTCATTTTCGACCAAAAAATCGCTCATTTATTGTTAAAACAAAAAGAGAAATTTTCAACAGAAATGAAAATCCTTCGATTAAGGACTAGTTTTTAATGCTATCAATAAGCACACCAAATTTCCTCAAAATCCATGGAGTGGTTTTTCAATTATAGTTGTCGCCGACTTGAAAAACATAGTTTCGATAAGTACGCGTTTAAAGTTTTTCGATGTGGATACGGTATTGATGTGTTCCTAAAATGTTGAGCTCGATGGATGAAGCAAAACTTTTTAAATGTATTTTGATCCATTGAATCCGAATGTCACAATTTTTGCCGAAAAGTCGAGCATTCAATTGTTTATAGCCAATGGTTAAAACAATTTTTCAAAAAATTAAAGTTTTCGGGATGAATTATTTAAAAAAAAATTTCGAGAAATTTTAAAACGAAAGTATTGTTTATAAAAATTTTGCTAAAGTTCATAGTTGTTGAGTAATACATTTTTGAAAATTTCTGAAAGAGTTTTCCAATTTAACACTTGATTTATGCATAGAAATACTAATTAAAAAATTACATTGAATCATCAATTCCTAGCCCATACAATAGGACTTCTGCCGATGTGGGAGCTTCCAAAATATCAATTTGGTGTTGTCTTCGAAGCATTCTGCCTTCCCGGGTGTTATTGTTTGCGCGTTTGTCAGCCACGTATATACGTTGAGAATAGTCGTGGCCCCTTCACTAATTGTGGGATATCCTGGAAACTATTCATCAGATTGACTTGAAATTTTCAGGGAATATTTTCGAATCATCATACTTCAACAAATTGTTTAAAAAATCGATTTTTTGAAAATTCTGACTGCACCTCAGTCCTTAACGGTACGAGATTTAAAACATTAAAATTGCAACAATGTTGGTTTTTTCCTGTACTATATATTGGAAATGAGAACGATAACGTTATCGACGAACAACGAAAACTATCCCAATTAACGAATATGCTTTTCACCCCTTAAAAATCTAGTTCCGCAGATATCAAAAAATACGTATCGCTTATTTTTACCCACACTACAAGCATGCCAAATTTAATCGAAATCGGAGAAATCGAGCTCGCAACCTTTCCTTGGCAGCTATACATTAAGGTAATTGAAAAAAAAACTCTATGACGTGGAAGGTACAATTTCAATTTTCAGCGAAATAACCATTTTCCCAGCAAGAGCGTCGAGTACTCTCACAACTCGACCCATCACGAAACGTTTGAGAGTTCAGGGTGCTCGAGCCTCCTTGAGAACTCGTCACCTACCCTTCCGCCCGGTGCTCTCAACCCCCCAATCGTCGAACGAGCCAAAAAGAACGCTAAACTTTCAAAGGATCGGGGCTGTGAGGGAAAAGCAGATAAAAACACCCGACGAGCGAGTGGATCGTAATTTCCCGTAACTAATTTCCCACGAGATAAATACCGCCCAACGTGTAACGGGTTGTACCGAATTTACGAGCACCAGAAACTTCGGGATCGTTCGGGCCGATGATTTCCTTAGCGCGCGCCCGAGTGCACGAGAAATAAAATGAAGAAATTGTAAATACGAGAGGTAGATTAGGCAAGTGGCTTAAAAAAGCTGTAAACCTCGAAAGGAAAAAAATCTTACTGCATTAAAAAAAGGAGTTGAAGGACCATCAAAGCACAGTTGTTTCGTGGTCCCAAGACACTCGCCCTGGATGCTGGCAGGAAAGTTAAATCTCTTTTCTCTCGATTCCACATGAAATATACCTTAAGTGTCCGCCTTCGATTTAGTTAAAACTCATATAAGTGATAAAGCATTGAAAACTAGTAGACAGGTATTTTTTTTTTCATCGGCGGAAAAACAGTTTTAGGGGGATAAACCACCCCTCAAAGAAAGGCGTGTCACCCCTTAACTTTTTTCTTCAATACTTCTATAGTATATTTTTCATCGCTTTACATTAGAAGAATTTTAGTTTTTGATCAATACAAAGCGATGGACTGCTTGTGGGTGAAACTGCAAAATCATCCCTCCACATGCCGTTCTTTGGGGGATGGTTTCTCACCTCAAAACCGTGTTTCCGCCGCTAAAAAAAATATGCGTGTAAAAGATTTCAATGTATATTGAAACAATGCATATTGAACCTACACATATATGAGTTTTAACCAAATCGAAGGCGGCTACTTCGGTGATGTTCCTTTCCACCAGACTGGTAAAAGTACTTAACCACCGTCAAAAGACGCATAGCTACTTGGCCAACAGGAAAAATATAATCTGAGCCCCTATATCCACGTAACGTTGGTTATCAGCACATTTGGCTCTTTTGAAGACGACAATAAACGTTTTTTTTCAGCGCTTTGTTGATTTTTCGAACATACACTGCAAATTCAAATGTGTTGTTTTGTTACTGTGGCCTTAGGCCACAGTAACGGGTATGAAATCATGTGCAAATTTAACAATTTTTTTCGTATGAAAAAGTGATTCACTCATAAAATTAATTACACATCCATTTATTATGAATATCAAGCTGTTAGAAAATATATATTTCCTTTTTCGATGTACAAAATGGCCGACTACTCGAAACTTCTCGAAACAGCTTTTTTCCAATTGGCGTGACAAATAACTTCAACAATTTTCACTCGATTTACTTCAAATTTAAAAGTTATGGTCTTAATTGCATTTGGCAGAGAAGTACGTACGGAATTTCTGATTAATCGAAAACTTTTCATTTTATGAGCAGTTATAACGAAATTTTTCACTGAAAATTTATTTCTCAAGTTCAGATACCGACAACTTTTGAATAAAACAATATTTTTTTAAATTTCATACGTACTTCTCTAGGTATTCTAATGTAGATCGGCGAGAATTTTTATTTTTCGTTATAGGTCAAAAATTGTGTATGCTGAATGTCACGCCGCGGAGCGTCTAAAAAAAAGATAACAATAGAAAATATTAGTAGTTGGCCATTTTGCACATCGAAAAAAATATATATTTTTTTCTAACAGCTTGATATTCATACTAAATAGGTGTTTAATCAATTTTATGAGTGAATCAAGTTCAAATACCCACAACTTTTGAATAAAACAATATTTTTTAAATTCCTTACGTACTTCTCTAGGTATTCTAATGTAGATTGACGAGAATTTTTCTTTTCGTTCTAGGTACAAAATTGTGGATGCTAAATATCACGCCGCGGAGCGCCTAAAAAAAGATAACAAAATAAAATATTAGTAGCCGTCCACTTTGTAGATCGAAAAAAAAAAAATGAACAACTTGACATTCATACTAAATAGATGTGTAATTAATTTTATGAGTGAATCACTTTTTCATACGAAAAAAAATTCTTAAATTCGCACATGATTTTATACCCGTTACTGTGGCCTAAGGTTGTAAACAGTGTTGCTTTTTCCCGTGTTATTTTTGTTTGTGTGCTGCTCTCAGCGTATGTTGTTGAATTCACTGTGTGTAAATATGCGTCTTGTATGTTGATTCTACACGCTTTATTTGTGTTCGAATAAGCGTGTTATTGATGGGGAAAGCTACGAAAGTGTGTAATAATTCAATGCGTAATTATAACGCATTACGTGTTACCAAATGCAAAAGTGTGTAGAATCAACATGGCAACGCGTCTTTATGTTATGTTACTTCTACATACTTTGACCACACGTCAAACACGCCTAGTTTTTGCAACGCATTGGGATTTTTAAAGGCATGTCTTTGAAGTACCGTCTATGTGAATGTTCAACAATTATGTACAGCTGATTTCAAAAACATCGCGGTCAACGTAGTATTGAGTTTGGGGACAACGATCTGGATATACATATCCATGTAGAAACTCAGAGGGATATATTCAAACACACGTACTTGGCACACATACACAAAAAGGAGAGTAACGATGGTGTAGCGTTGTAGAAAGAGGGTTGGAGGTACGAGGAGGTTGAATCGAGAAGGTGGTAGGGGGTTGTAATTAAAACCGGTCGGTATTTACTCGGGGGTAATGAAGGGGCAAACACACAGTTTGTCTCCGTTAGTTGTATCCACCGACCAACCCTGGGATCTACCCACCTACTTTATCCACCACCATCGCGATCCCTCTTGCAGACCGAGCACCTTCTCCGTTTCCCTCGCGCCGTCCACCCGACTCTCCAGGCTTAACCGAACCTCCACTTCCCCGCGCATACACCACCCCCTGAACCCCACCCGCAGGTTATCAGGAAGTCTGGCGGTTGAAACGCAGCTTCAAGACCAGCAGGTACCCCCTACGTGTCTGCCTTTCCCTAGGTGTCTTTTCAAGCCTGTGTGAGTTCGGGTATGCGGACGGGAGAATACGTCGATACACGTGCGTCCAAGTGTACACCTGTATTCGGCTAACTAACCGGCTTAAACGAGGAATCAAGAAGTCTCGCGTGTACGTTAACAATCGCGAAACATTTCGCCAACCAGAAGCAGTTGCAGCAGCTCGTTGGAAAGTTCAATCGTTACACACGGTCTTTTCCGCTGGGGGCCTTCATCTGTCCGTACGATCTACGTGACCACGTACATTTAAACATACTTCGACTCGACACGCGAGGGCAATGAACTTGATTGATTTACTCGATGATGTTGATGATGACATGAGTGATGATAACATGAGTTTTCTCGTTAAAGGCTTGCTTTTGGATCGAATTATATGAATTTATATTTCAGATATAGAGAGATATGTATATTTATAAATTGATGTGTATGCCGAAAAATGATTTTGGTAACATTTAACTTCACAAACCATTCTCACACAGAGATAAAAAATCACTTGGGTCGACAGAATTTTTCATTCACAGATGGCCAAGGAAATATTGAGATGAGAGATTAAAATATTTTATTAGTCCGAGTATTCGTTGGTTCGATGGAATTAATCATTCTCAAAAGAACCTGATATTCCATTTGTTCGATAAACACTTTGTTGGCATCTCCCAATGAGGGATTCAGTTGGCCTGAGTCCTATTTTTGTGTCAAAAGAGCCAAATGTGCTGATAATCATTATTGAACGAATATAATGACTATAAAGTTCTGAATATCCTTTCCAGCGGTATATCTCAATTAATATACGACTTTAATTATTTAAATTATATGATTAAAATTATAATTATCGGATCATGCAATAAGAATTTGCATGAAGAATTTGAAAATATAGTTATATTTGAATAAAAGGCTAAAGATATAATAGTTATAAACACTTTTCGGACGATTAAAAAATATATTGAACCAGCACCATACTGAGATCTATATTAAGGAGTCCACTTTGGAGCCACGAAAAAAGGCTATTTTCGCAATTTTTTTGAGGATTTTATAAAAGATATGAATATACAAGTTGTTGGGCTTGATAAAGTCTTGAAATACATTTTTTTTTAATTTTATGCATTTTTATTCATTTTTAAGTACAAAAACTATAGTTTAACGTAACGCCTCAAAAATAGGTGGGTAGCTCCATCACAACTCGGCAACGGCTTGTCTGAAACAAAAAATCGCAATCCATTAGATTCAGTATGACACCAGCTACAAAATGACTCTCGTATATAAAGTTTTATCAAAAAATAAAAAAATGGCAGATGAAAAACGAAAAAAGTATTTAAAAACGCGTTTTATTCACATTTTTTCGGGGAAAAAGAGTAAAAATAAAATTTTTAAAACCATCGAGGGTCATCTTGTTGCGAATCATGTTTACAATATGTGGTTCAAATTTCAAGAGAATCGGTTTATTAGTTTCAGAGATAAGATGGAGCTAGATTTTGAAAACGTTGTTTCGAGAAAAACGCGATTGAAGTTTATGCTATGAAAAACTTACCTAAACTCAATCGGCAATTCCTGCACCGTACAAAATCTCTTCTGATTGCTCATCATCGACGATTTGTTCAAGTCTTGCTTGCTTTCGATATTTGAAATTTTCAAAGTGGACTGGCCCCTTAAGCGAAAAACAAAACAGAAGAAATAAAATCTAATGAACCGGAATGAAACTGTAGATAAATGAAATGTGAGATATTATTTATTGTTGGGGAATTTCGCGTACCAGAAACTTTTTCATTTGCAATTGTTTCTTTTTCTCAAAACAAGTAACAACGATCCTGGCGATTTCAAAAATATCTCTCAGCCGAGAATTGCATATTATTGTACGTGAAAAGCCGCATGGACTAATATACGATTCGATAAAATCGGGTTTTAAAATCCTCTCGAATTTCATGGATGTACGAAAGCTTCCGAACCTCAAATCCCCGCTTTTATACGAGCCCACGTTCGTCTCCGCATTCGCGTATACACGCATTCATATATATAATATTGTCCGGCACGAGCATTCAATTATTGAGTAAAAGCTGTTAAAAAATATTCTATTTCCATACCGGAAAAGGGAGAAGGATCATTTTTATTCGCAGAAGGGAAAAGCTCAATTGAAAAATTCTCATTTTCTCTTTTTCCTCGAAAAATCTGCCTCGGTCTGTGAATACTTTTGAAAAATGGAATCATTTCAAACGTATATTTATACAAATGCGATTTTCGACATTTTGTAAATTCAACGAAATTTCCGTTAAAAATTCCTCTTTTTAAAACGAGAATAATACGTTCTTCGTGAGACAAGAGGAAAAAATGGAATAACTCAGCGTGTAGAGTGGCGCGAGATTTATAGGGAAATCTTTAAGAAATGACGGTAATTTTTCTCGCTCTCCTGCAAGACAGTGTACTCCACTCCTAGCGCGATATGATGATTGAGCTTCCTGCTCTATTCCTCTCGTTCCTTAAAAACGGAGCCATTTTTTACCTATTCTGCCACTGTACCTATCACGATGAGAGACCAAAGAACGAGGGCAAGGACAGGAAGCCAAAGAGGAGATGAGTAACACGCGAGAACATAATCAATCTAGTACAGACCGTGATTACCTTTTTATCCCTGCACCCTTTGAGCTACAAACCTTTCCCTGTATACATGTGAATTAAGGTGCCTCGAAAAAAGTGTAAACTCTCTCAAGTCTACATGGCAGCACTCAAGAATTTATTTTCTTTCGAATCCTACCGAAAAATTTGCTCGTTACGTTGAAACATGAATACCTTAAGGCGTTAGGCCACAGTAACGGGTATAAAATCATGTGCGAATTTAACAATTTTTTTTCGTATGAAAAAGTGATTTAATCGTAAAATTAATTACACATCTATTTAGTATGAATATCAAGCTGTTAGAAAATATATATATATTTTTTTTTTCGATGTACAAAATAGCCACCTACTAATATTTTCTATTGTTATCTTTTTTGTCTTTTTCTTGGTCATTCAGGATCGACACTTTTTTACCTTGAACAAAAAACAAAAATTCTCGTCAATCTACATTAGAATACCTGGAGAAGTACGTACAGAATTTAAAAAATGTTGATTTATTCAAAAGTTGTAAGTATTTGAACTTAAGAAATGAATTTTTAGTGAAAAATTTCGTTATAAGTGCTCATAAATTGCTCATAATATGAAAAGTTTTCGATTAATCAGAAATTCCGTACGTACTTCTCTGCGAAATGCAATTAGGGACATAACTTTTAAATTTGAAGTAAATCGAGTGAAAATTGTTGAAGTTATTTGTCACGCCAATTGGAAAAAAGCTGTTTCGAGAAGTTTTGAGTACTCGGCCATTTTGTACATGGAAATAAAATTCCAACAGCTTGATATTCATACTAAATAGATGTTTAATTAATTTTATGAGTGAATCACTTTTGCATACGAAAAAAAATTGTTAAATTCGCACATGATTTTATACCCGTTATTGTGGCCTAACGCCTTAACAACAAATGAATATTCTCCACCCCGGTTGAAGATTTTTAAAGCTGATCTCTACAGCTTTAAAAACTGTTTTTTTTTTCTCGATATCATTTTTTTGGCACAAATTACAGGTATTTGGAAAGTACTATTTTGTATTTTTCAGCAGACACATGTATTTTTTTAAATAACTCTAGTTTATTTAAAAATAATTATATCGATTAAAACATTCCAGACAAGTAAGCTTTAAAACCAAAAGTTATGTCAAATTTTGTTCGACTGGACTCTCCCGATTTTCGCCTCCATGTGACAACTCTAATCGCCGCTGCTGATCTTATTGACAATCTAGCAGGCTTCAGACGTTGATTCATCCAGCTACTGATTCTACTCAATCCGCTAGAGACCTCCAAAATCGGATCCTCTTATTCCATTTTTTTAAATCTTTTTTTCAATTGGTACTATAAAATCTCCGGAAACTTTGTTAAAAACTGTTATTACGAAAGTTAATATTAAAGTCAAGTTATGTTAGCAAAGTGAAAATTGAGAAATTTTGTAAATAATAGATACATCAGAACTATGCTACTGCACTGTCCAATTGGAAATACTTATGCGCAAAACGAAGGACGTCCGCGCAACGTTATTATATTATCAGTTCTAGTGATCCAAAAAAGGCAATAAATTCCTATTATAATAGAAATCAATAGAAAAGAGTATGAAAAAAATGTAAAAGTTTCCATCCGAATGATACGCCATCGGAGAAGCTTTATCGTTACTCGATTCTCATCAGAATCGATTTCTATCATTTATGATATTGCACATACATGTACACCAATAATCATACATATATATATATAGTTAAAAACGTGATAAAAATAGATCTTCCTCTGTGTAAACGTACAACGTATATTATTGCTTCAGCGCTTGTTGCTTGAAGTGAGTTGAGCATTTTTCCCAGTGTAGAAACAACAATAGGTCCGAAGCAATCCAATAAATATAATAGCGTGGCTGAGCCGAGCTTCTTACTCGCTTTTCGCTCGTCTACAGTCGCGGAAAAGATCTTGCGGACGCAACGTGGAAGAGTATGGAACATCGTTTTTTTCTTTTTCATATGAGACGTTCCACGCAAGCTATACGAGATCGATTGTCCCTCAACGATTCGGAGATTGCACGAGAAACAATGTTTTGTTCTGCCACCTCGGGAGAGCCATATTGCGATTGAAATGTCAAAAGATTTCCTTTGGCAGACATACAACATTGATAAAGATTGTTAAAATCATCGACTTGCAATCGAAAGTGCATCGCGGCTGTACGGAAACGTATTGAGTGTACAAATATGACTACGAATTTTTTGATAAAATACCACGTTGATTTGAAACATGAGAAATCTTTACAATTATACCACAGCACCTCACTCCTGTACGGATACTTTGCTCATACGATGATTCATAATTATTGAGGATGTTTGAAAAACCAGAACTCTTCCGGAGCTTGTGTGACGGACCTCTACCCGAGCAGAAATCTAATCAGGCTGCTTGAGGATCCATCAGGCCCGGATCAGGGATCAATAAGGAGCCCTGACCAGGTACGCCTGATTTGCGCCAGACAGGGGCCTGATCGGGCATTAATAAGGCGCCCTGATCAGGCACGCCTGATTTGCGCCGGACAGGAGCCTTATCAGGCATCAATAAGGCGCCCTGATCAGGCATGCATGATTTGCGCCGGATAGGAGCCTTATCAGGCATCGATAAAGCACCCTAGTCAGGCACGCCTGATTTGCGCCGGATAGAAGCCTTATCTCGCATAAAGCTCATCACTCCGTAACCTCTCCTCTCTAGGACTAGACAGCGCCTCTGTCGGCGAAGCCTCACGAAATATTTTGACAGCTGCCACGCAGGCACGCGAAATATATGAAAACAATGGTTATCAACCGAAAGTGCGTGTCGTCAAAATTTGTTTCAAAATATTTTTTATCATAAATAAATATTTATGTTAATTTTTTTGTATTATTGTTATATGGAATCAAAACTTTTGTATATAATACGGGTAGCCAGTCCCGTATTATATACGTAGAAGAAAGCGCAACAGCCACGCCGTAGCGACATCGACACATCTCGTTCGGTTCATCAATTTCTCCCGAAGAAAGGCAAGCCCTTCAATAAAGTGCAGTGCATACAAAATCTCAGGTAAAGTATATTTGCGATTATACTGTGGATTATCTACACATGAACAGTGATAATATATAAAATACGACTTGATGGGCGAAGACTATGCGGCGTAGCTTAACCTCACTTTGTCACTTTCGCACCATTTGTATATATATAGTGTGATATATTTCGTATCAAGAAAAAATGTTCAACAGTACAAACATACGTATATGTACATAAATGTACTCATACATACGTGCAAGGACCAGATGACGAGAAATAATTGCGCAAATTGCATTTTGTACCGTCGAACATTTTTTTCTCAATAATATATATACAACACTATATATATACAAATGATGCGAGAACGACGAAAAGAGATTGAGGTACGCCACTACGAGGTACACCATTTTTAAATAATTATTAATTATTTAATTATCTCAAGAGAATATGTCAGTCGGAGCCTATATCGCTCACTTTTCCCTGGTCGAATATATCTATACTTATGATAAATATAGATATACCCGACGGGGGAGCGGTGGCGCTCCCTAGGTCCAACTGATATATGCTCTTAATGTAAAGATGTGATTTTTCTATGTATATTTACTAATTTTTCTATGTATTCAAAATATTTCAGATGCAATCTTGACAAAGTATGATGGTACTCCCCACGCAGGTTCTATCAAAGAGAAACAAATTTCGGATGGGCTAGCGGCGGTCATAAACAGTGCGAAAGATTGGAACGGTCGTCGCCAAAACCGGAACAAAAAGTAAACGATCAAGTCAAATAAAATAAAAACTTAAACTTTAAAAAAATGTTTCCATATTTTTAACAACGTTAGTAAACTTGATAACGTATAACTGCGATAATAATTTAATAAATGTTGATCTATTGTTAAACAAAAAATTAATCAAATGATTGAGCCAGATGACACGTATGCCTCAGGCTGGATGAAGCACCTGATCCGAGCCAGATAAGTTGCTTGATCCGAGCCAGATATATAGTGCCTAATCCGAGCCTGGTAAGGTGCCTGATCCGGGCCAGATATAGTGCCTGATCCGAGCCGGATACGGAGCCTGACCCAGGTCTGATAAGATGCCTGATCCGGGCCAGATAAGTTGCTTGATCCGGGCCTGATCAGAGCCTGATAAGGTGCCTGATCCGGACCTGAATATGCAAAAGCGTTACATCCCTGATCAGGGCCGGACTAAATTTGCCTGACCCGGCCCGGATTTGCTATTGTGGCAGCCTGATCCGGTCCGGATTTCACCCTGAACAAATTTCTGCTCGGGTATTGTTATTTCAAAATATTAAGTTTTGTGAAATTTACATATAGTTCTATAACATCCCGAGTAGAAATTGTGCTGCTAGGCTGCCTGAGTTATGACCTAGTAGCTGGCTCGCCCAATTGAGTTCATACGAACTGACCAATGGTTGGCTCACTATGAGCTAGTAATATTGGGAATGGTTTGTTATCCAGCCCTTGTCTAGTCACTGCCCAGCTGATCTTGATCACAAATGACAAAGTGAGGTTATGTGACTACGTGTAGTTCCATCGAGCGAATGACTCATGGGTGGCTAGCCAACTTAAGGTTCAGATGGCTTTGTAAAAGAAAATAATTCTCAAGTGGGCATGTCACCATGACCTAGCCAATACTAGCTAACTGCGGCTATACACCCCTTGACTATTCACTGCCCAGCTGATCTTGATCACAAATGACAAAGTGTGGTTATGTAACTACGTGGTAGTTCCATCGAGCGATTGGCTCATGGCTGGCTAACCAACTTGACTTACAGATGACGTTGCGAATGAAAAAAATCCTCACGTCGGTATCTCGCGATGACCCAGCCAACACTTGCCAACTGCGGCCGCACTAGCCGGAATAAATGATCGGACAAATACAATTTAAGGTTATGTAATTCTATGCGATTATCGCTCTCAATGCGAACGCAATTGAGTCATTGATCCGATAATGTTATTTACATTTGATAATCCACCCATTTTTCAATTATCTAACATTGTGTAGTGTAACATATGTAGACGATACGAAAATTCAGAAATTAAACAAGTAGAACTGGCTCAGTGGACAACGGTACAACTCATCACCCGGAGGTTCCAGGATCGAAACCACGTTACGGCGTAAGCGTTTGTCTGAGATAATTTAAAATTGAACCATTAATATGTTTACAGCGCAAATATCATAACCCTAATTAATGAACAACGAAGAATATCGTAAAAGGGTCCATTGATGTAAATAATGTGCAAAAAATCACGTAAATATATATATATATATATATATATATATATATATATATATATATATATAGCCGCAATTTTGTTTTATCTAATCGCCACTTAATTTTTTGTTCCCAGTCACTACCTGAAAAAACTAGGTCATGGCTATGCCAGAATAATATTTCTGCCGTGAGATGTTTCTTTTCTATTACAGCCGTGAGATATTCATTTCTATCTAATCATCATGTAAGGTTTTGTATTCAGTCACCAAAGGACCAAAGCGCAACAAGGCTGGGTAGGCAATAGCTAAGACGGCTAGCTAATGGCGATTCGAAACATAACTTTACGAGCTTGTGGCTAGGCGGTGATGAGTTACGTTTACCACTTCGGATCCAAGATAGAGGAAATGTATAATTTTGTTTATTTACTCTTTTCTGAATTTCATATAGTAGTAGTAATGTTTTATTTCTTGTATACCTTTCTTAAGGATGTTTACATCAATGCGACTCCCTTCTCATTTACAGCAATTATTTTACATTGTTTTTTTAAAAATATATTCTAGTTGCCAGTTTCTCAAATTGTCTGATGTAATCGCATAGTTGCTTTGCCGGTTACTTTTTCGGTTGCGCTTCTAATTTCCGGTCAATTTCTAACCCCCTGATATTTTCCAACCGTTGGTTCAGTTTATTTATTATTCCATAGTTTAGTTTTTTCTTGACTTCCGTACCCTTGCAAAAATGTCGCGAATTTTCAATTTCCTTCTTGCATATTCTACATTTGGCGTCTACATACCCTTTTTCCCGTCTTTCCCAATATTTCCACATCTTATCCTGTTTTGTTTAATTCTCCGCTAATCATCTTGTCCTCCCAATACCCGAGCAGAAATTTGTTCAGGGTGAAATCCGGACCGGATCAGGCTGCCACAATAGCAAATCCGGGCCGGGTCAGGCAAATTTAGTCCGGCCCTGATCAGGGATGTAACGCTTTTGCATATTCAGGTCCGGATCAGGCAACTTATCAGGCTCTGATCAGGCCCGGATCAAGCAACTTATCTGGCCCGGATCAGGCATCTTATCAGACCCGTATCAGGCTCCGTATCCGGCTCGGATCAGGCACTATATCTGGCCCGGATCAGGCACCTTACCAGGCTCGGATTAGGCACTATATTTGGCTCGGATCAAGCAACTTATCTGGCTCGCATCAGGTGCCTCATCCAGCCTGAGACATGCGTGTCATCTGGCTCAATCATTTGATTAATTTTTTTTTTTAACAATAGATCAACATTTATTAAATTATTATCGCAGTTACACGTTATCAAGTTTACTAACGTTATTAAAAATATGAAAACATTTTTTTAAAGTTTAAGTTTTTATTTTATTTGACTTGATCGTTTAGTTTTTATTCCGGTTTTGGCGATGACCGTTCCAATCTTTCGCACTGTTTATGACCGCCGCTAGCCCATCCGAAATTTGTTTCTCTTTGATAGAACCTGCGTGGAGAGTACCATCATACTTTGTCAAGATTGCATCTGAAATATTTTGAATACATAGAAAAATTAGTAAATATACATAGAAAAATCACATCTTTACATTAAGAGCATATATCAGTCGGACCTAGGGAGCGCCACCGCTCCCCCGTCGGGTATATCTATATTTATCATAAGTATAGATATATTCGACCAGGGAAAAGTGAGCGATATAGGCTCCGACTGATATATCCTCTTGAGATAATTAAATAATTAATAATTATTAAAAAATGGTGTACCTCGTAGTGGCGTAGCTCAATCTCTTTTCGTCGTTCTCGCATCATTTGTATATATATAGTGTTGTATATATATTATTGAGAAAAAAATGTTCGGCGGTACAAAATGCAATTTGCGCAATTATTTCTCGTCATCTGGTCCTTGCACGTATGTATGAGTACATTTATGTACATATACGTATGTTTGTACTGTTGAACATTTTTTCTTGATACCAAATAAATCACACTATATATATACAAATGGTGCGAAAGTGACAAAGTGAGGTTAAGCTACGCCGCATAGTCTTCGCCCATCAAGTCGTATTTTATATATTATCGCTGTTCATGTGTAGATAATCCACAGTATAATCACAAATATACTTTACCTGAGATTTTGTATGCACTGCACTTTATTGAAGGGCTTGCCTTTCTTCGGGAGAAATTGATGAACCGAACGAGATGTGTCGATGTAGCTACGGCGTGGCTGTTGCGCTTTCTTCTACGTATATAATACGGGACTGGCTGCCCGTATTATATACAAAAGTTTTGATTCCATATAACAATAATACAAAAAATTAACATAAATATTTATTTATGATAAAAAAGATTTTGAAACAAATTTTGACGACACGCACTTTCGGTTGATAACCATTGTTTTCATATATTTCGCGTGCCTGCATGTGCAGCTGTCAAAATATTTCGTGAGGCTTCGCCGACAGAGGCGCTGTCTAGTCCTAGAGAGGAGAGGTTACGGAGTGACGAGCTTCATGCGAGATAAGGCTTCTATCCGGCGCAAATCAGGCGTGCCTGACTAGGGTGCCTTATCGATGCCTGATAAGGCTCCTATCCGGCGCAAATCATGCGTGCCTGATCAGGGCGCCTTATTGATGCCTGATAAGGCTCCTATCCGGCGCAAGTCAGGCGTGCCTGACCAGGGCGCTTTATTAATGCCTGATCAGGCTCCTATCCGGCGCAAATCAGGCGTGCCTGATCAGGGAGCCTTATTGATCCCTGCTTAGGCCCCTGTCTGTCGCAAATCAGGCGTGCCTGGTCAGGGCGCCTTATTGATCCCTGCTCAGGCCCCTGTCTGGCTCAAATCAGGCGTGCCTGATCAGGGCTCCTTATTGATCCCTGATCCGGGCCTGATGGATCCTCAGGCAGCCTGATTAGATTTCTGCTCGGGTACTCTTCCATGCGTATACCCGGTTTCCTATGTTCACATTCCTTGCAGTATGTTGCTTTCCATTGCTTCTTTTATTTCTTTTCGCCATTTTTATCGGTTACCATTTATTACTTTTTATTACTATATTTATTTTATTACTATTTATTTATTACTCTTACTTCTTCTATCAGTCTTGGGAATTTTATATATATATAAAAATATATTATACATAAAACCATATAAAAAATACAATGGAGTTTATATAAATTTGTGAGTTAATATTTAAGAACAGGTACCATTTGCACCAACATTATTAATAACTTATAACTGTTATGAAAGAACCGAATTTTTTAAATTTACCATACTCGCGTTCCCTTCATGAAGCCAATGAAATATTCAAATTCTTATCGTATTGCTATTCTCGAGCTGCGATAATATTGCTATCATCTAAATACCGTCGAGTACACAAAAAGAAAGACAATTGTCATATGAGCAGCTTTTCCGAACTCATTTATAGAGTTACGAATACAAACTGGCATTATTCTCCTGGTGAATGAACTTCGCTGTGTGACATTTTCATGTCTGCGCCAATCAATGAAATATTTCGTCAGCATCTATACCGATACAGCGGAGTTTTAATATTTTAATCGCGTTCTTTTCGACGCCTTTGCGCGACACGTACGCTCAAGGGTCCTTCTTCTCTCTCTATTTTAGCCTCGTTCTCTGACCAAACAAAGTGCGGATGAATAATGAAAAAGGATCCGAACGTGGGGGGATGAAGACGCAAAAAAGAAAATAGACATGAGGAAAGAAAGCGAAGAAAAAAGGGGGCGAGGCGGGGAGAGAGAGAGAGAGAGAGAGAGAGAGAGAGAGAGAGAGAGAAAGAATTGGCCCGTACTAATGAAGGGAAAATAACGAGGTCGAGATGTGGACGGGGAGATGAAGGGATCCGGCTACGGAAACCTCTCGCAGGCTACCAGAAAATAAAGGAAAAAAGATAGAGAAAGAGCGAGGGTGGCAAGAAGTGGATAGCGGTAAAAGCGTACACTTGTATATGGGGATACCGGCGCGCGAAAGGGACCCAAATCAATGTTGCGCGAACAAGACGAAAGCGAAAGGAAGATATAAAGCCAGCAAAAGAGATGGACGAATTTCGCGTATGAAGGGAGAAGATGGAAAATCAAAGGCTCCTGTTAGATCGAGCAAAAAGCTCGCCTTTGTGAGTCAGCGATGCATGTACAACGTCGGTTTTCATTTTGCCCTTCGATCTCTAATAGCCTACCGTAACTTTTCTCCAATGAGGTTTCTCCGAGGTTTTAGCATAACATTAAAGATAAGTCGCAACGAACCTGCCGGTGATGTTAATAAGGACAACGATGCTGAATCGAAAAGAGGCAGCAATAACGATGCGAATAACGACGTCGACAACCATATCACGGTGGATGTATTACTTCCGTTCTGATAGAGATCATAGAATTAGAAAATATATACACGAGCAAGTAAGCCATAAAATTACCTGCAAAATCCTTCTCTGCAAAATCCTTACCTGCAAAATCTCCAGGACATTCGGTCCATACGTCATATCGAAGGCAGGCCCGGAAGGGGGGAGCCGGGAAAAGCCCTCACGAGCTCGTTGATCGGATCGGAAAATATATATTATTAATAAGAAGGAATAAACGAACGATCAGTGAAGGGTACGAAAGTCTCACGTATATACAGGGTGTCTCTCTCATCTCTGCCACCCGAAAAAACTCGGTAATTATTGACGTCAAAAAAAAAAAATGTCCCAGACAAAAGTGGTACGGTGTGAAGGGGGCTATCAAATGCGACCAATTTTTTTTAAATTTCGGTGGAGGCGCTGACGCACCGTGAAGGTCATCTCCACTTTTTTAAATTGAATGGTACGTTTTTTTTCCAACCATCTTGTGGAGCGACTTAAGCCGCATAAAACACATTCGGGGGTCAAAGTCGTTCAAGGTCATTCAAGGTCAGTATCGGTGATACAAATCTAAATATCTCGGATCACTATCAAATATTTGGTAGTGATCCGAGATATTTAGATTTGTATTTCATTTTAATAAGTGACCTCGAATGACCTTGAACGACTTTGATCCCCTAATGTTTTTTATGCGGCTTGAGGTACCCACAAGATGCTTGAAAAATAATGTACCGTTCCATTAAAAATAAGTGGGCGTGACCTTCACTGGGAGGTGACCTTCAAAAGTCCGGTGGACTTTTTCCCTGACCCCTGCCAATTCGATTTATTTTTTTAATCTGATTCCATTGACCCTAAAAGACATCCTGATTTGTTTTACATTCTCCGAAACAACCCTTAGTCAAAAACATATTTTTCTCCGAAAAAAAACGCCCTGATTTAAAAATCTGAAGAAATTCCCAAAAGTGCGTGATTATATGTAAAAATTTTCAAACTATCACCCGCAGTGGAAGTATGACTTTTTCTGTGCTTACTGAGCGATTAACGTTGACAAAATCCGAAAAATTCAACAACCACTTACTTCGGGCGAATACTTAAATATTTTGATACCCACATTGAATTTTTTTGACCATTTTTTGAAGAACCAAATCTCAATCATAGACCTTGAACAGTTAGCAGTCAATTTTTCGGATTTTTTAAAACGTTAATCGCTCGGAACGCACCGAAAAAATCATACTTCCACTGTGGGTGATAGCTTCCGAATTTTTACATATAATCGCGCATTTTTGGGGATTTTTTCTAATTTCTAAATCGGGGCGTTTTTTTCGGAGAAATTTTTTTTTTTACCAAGGGTTGTTTCGAAAAATGTAAAAAGAAATCAGGGTGTCTTTTAGAGTCAATGGAATCGGATAAAAAAAAGTAAATCGAGTTGGCGGAGGTTAGGGAAAAAAGTCCACCGGATTCAAGTGGAATACCTCATATATAGGTAGGTATACTTGTGAGAAGCAATATAAACAAAAATTTATCGACATCGATGGCGGCGGCGAAATAGACGAACGAGAAAAACCCGAGGCAACACGCTCGGAAGAAAAGCTCACGAAAATTTCTATTGTACGTACGATCTATCGAGGCTTCACGTTGTATCTCCTCGGTCTCGGGTACAAAAAAAAGCGATAGCGGAAAGTAAGAGTAGGAGCGGGGCAACGCGCCAAAATTAATTTGATGAGAGAGACCGCAAGAAGAGCGCGAGAGAGATAGACAATGAGACAGAGCATGAAAAAAGCCAAATTGAAACTAAAGAGCAAGGAACAAAAGTTGATAGAATTGTAGAATTATCATGTGTAAATGTATTAGATACATATATGTATGTAGTACATATGTATGGATGTATGGTGTGGTAGTAGTTGTTCCCTGGTTGGCCACCGTCCAATTTCGAGCGTGTGGATTCTCCGTGTTCGCGCCTGACGCTCGCAAGAAATCTCTCCCTGACGTATAGAAAGCGAGAAGGAAAGCGAAGAGTGAGCAAACTGCTGAGAACAAAACGCGAACACGAGATCGAGTGCACGAGGTAAAATCAAGGGAATTACCACCCCTAGTGAAGAGAGGAACGATGAAAATATACAGAGCCGAAGAATGAAATCGTACAGCAGGAAAGTCCAGGACGTACTAATATGGGGCACGAAAGCAAAGAGATCTCTGAATCAATTAAAAAACTATTGGCTTCGGTGATTTCCCGTGTCAAGCTGCGTTGGCCTGGGCCAATACGTGGATGGGTGACTACCCATGCGATTTGCTTTTGGGCTCTTCTAATCTGTATTTATTTCCCCAATTTTTGCCCCGCTACGGTGAATCGGGACGATGATATCCGGAATCCAATCGACAAGCGAGTGCTTGAATAAATAAAGAGAGGATAATGCGAATCGACGCGGATTCGAGTCTATCGAATTTTCGATGCATCGGAAAAGAACAATGAGTCCTGCGTGACAGTTGTCATCGGTGCATGAATACTCCGTAAATGAGATTCAACGTGTCTATACACAGGGTGGCTGGAACAGTGACGTCCAAATGAAACATTTAGATGCCTCGGATCAATACCTATCCGAATCAAAGTAGTAGAAAAAAAAACAGTTATTAAGTTATTCTCTTCTGTGTATGTACATTCCTCGCGATTTGTTTTCTTTGTGTTATCGTTATGAAGTGCATCGGTGAGCAATAAAGAAATCACCAGCCAAACACTAACGTAAGGACCGTAGGTTTTGATAAAAAATGTTTTAAAAAGATCTGAGGGGACCATTCATCAAAGTTCAAAAAAAGGAAATTCTTACACTAGTCCACATGACTCTCAATTGGCTTGAAAAACTTCCAAGAGAAAAGTAAATACACAAGAGGCAAAAATAAAAACCTATCCTACCGAAAAATGCGGAAAATATGTTCAATGCTTTTTTACGAGTCTACCGGACAATGTGGAAAAAATGTAGGTAGGATAGGTTTCTATTTTTTTCTTTTTTGTACATGTACTTTCCTCTTAGAACCTTTTCAAAGCAATTGGGAGTCATTTAGACTAATATAAGATTTTTTTTTTCATCTAAACTTTAGTGACTGATCCACTCGGACCTTTTAAAAAATATTTTTCATCCAAATTTAAGACACTTACGTTAGAGTTCAATTGATTATTTATTTATTGCTCAACAATGCACTTCATAGCGATAAGGCAAGGAAAACAAATCGCGAGAAAAGTGCACACGCAGAGGAGAAAAAATAAAAAATCCTTCTTTCTCGAAAACGAAAAAAGGTCAAAAATATATACATGGCGATGATTTGGATAGATATCATCAAGGTATCTAGATTTTCCTTTTGTACGTCACTTTTCGAGCCACCCTGTATATACACGGTTGCATTGTGCTTACAATTTTTCCGAACGAAATAAATCGAATTCGGCTCGGCTGCCAATGCGTCTCGGTACTTGAACTGCTTTAAGCACATAATGAACTTTGATCATTGATCGAGCCGGCAATTATTCTTCTACAGCGATCCACCCCCCCCCCCCCCCCCCCCCCTCGCCTCGCTACGAAACCGTGGCGAACGTAAATATACTAACGTTCTTCGTGGGCGATTGAAAAGCTCCACGTTGCTTGACGAACAAACAGGTGTGGCGGAGGGCCAGGGGGACAGGAAAGCCTGCAAGTTCAATATGATACAATGGGGTCTGCACGGTTAGAGAGTACGGATTGCGGTGAATGGTTGGATATAACGCATTGTCAAGTTAGCGATGTGTTAACCCGTCATCCATTCACCAACACCGCTGGCTTCGTCGATGATCCTCACACGCAAATCTCTCCTCTCTCTCTCTCTCTCTCTCTCTCTCTCTCTCCTTTGCTTCCCCTTTCTATTTTCCTAGCCACCTGCTCTCTCCATCTCCCTTGCCCTCTTTGTATGCGAATGTGGAGTCAAATCGATCCGGCAACGATTATCGACAAAAGACATTGTTGGCTGACTAATTGGATCGACCGCAGCTCGCTCGGACGTAACGCTGTGTCCACCACCGCCGTCACCACCATCACCCTGAAAATACACGCCCCTCGCGTCCCCCGCATGGCTGCAAACACACATTGAGCGCCATCAACCGAAGGGCCGTTAATCTTCGACACTTTAGGCCTTAAAATGGTGTTTTTTAAGCTATTGGATCATGCCCCACACGAGCTTGCGGTAAGAGAGAAAGAGAGAGAAAGAAAAGGAAAAGGGAGAAGAAGAGAGGGAAAAAGAGCGGAAGAAAGAATTAGCCGGGCTGAAAGGGAAATCTTGGAAGGGACTCTTCATTCGAGTTCCCAAAGCAAGTTGCATACGTTTACACTCAGGAAAAAGATTTATTATGTTCTAATAAATTGGCACATTAGAGCATAATTTATTGGAAATGAATAAATGTTTACTCGTATGGAGACAGTTTTTATGTGATTGTAACTACAGCATTTATGTGGCGTCAGTAAATATGTTTTTTTACGTGCCGGTTTTTCACATCAATTAAAAGCCATATTTAAAATAGAACATCTGAATAAATATTTCCTCAAATAAAATAAATACTACTTCCCAATCACGAAAACCTCTTATTTCCGTGACTATGATACTAATTTTTTTAAGTAAGTCTTAAACATAAAATTCAATAAAAAATTTCTTCGCTGTTAATAAAATCGTAGTAGGCCGACATACGAATAAGAAAACTTATTCGCCGGAAGACAAACTTGTTTGTCCTTAATAAATCTTTTTTCTGAATGTAGAAGAAGCCCAACTGCTCGTTCGTTGGGGAGACCTAGGAGGGTTTACACAGAGATGAGTTGAAACAATGTCAATGTCTCGGTTGATGTGATTGTTAGCGAGCTGGCAGCAATGTCATTCTTCCATTCCTACGACACGCGCCACTTGTCAGTTCACTCCGGTGCTCTGGTGAGTTCAGTTGCGTCACGTCGACACTCGCGCCAAAAAAATTGGCAACAGTAAGTATTTGTCGTACTTTTCATTAAGCTTTAGTTACCTTGTTTATATATTTGATGGCATGTGATATGCATTGTTTGGAAGCTAACTTAGCATTCCATTTGTCATATTGAATTTGTTGTTTTGCAATACTCTTGATCAGTAGTAAGTTCTGAATCAAGTGGCATCGCATTTTTGACAACTAGGAGGGTTGAAACAAGGTGTTTCAACTTACCTCGATTGCAGTAATGTTTTCACACGTTTATATTTTGTGGTGTGGTTTGCTTGTATTTGTTTTATTTCAGATGCCGAATAAATATATTAGGAAAACGGAAGCAGGCATGGCCCGCCGAGAAATATATGAGCTCGCCGCTGAAGTGGTTACTCTACGGGACGAAAAATCAAGCAGAATGAGAACGTGGAAAGTGAGGACGCGGAAGAGTAATTTTGCGGGTGTTGTATGGAACCGTATTCAAACAGCAGGACAAATGAAAAGTGGGTGCAATGCCTGGAGTGCAAAGCATAGTCCCACGAAGCCTCCCGAGCAGAAATCTAATCAGGCTGCCTGAGGATCCATCAGGCCCGGATAAGGGATCAATAAAGCGCCCTGATCAGGCACGCCTGATTTGAGCCAGACAGGGGCCTGAGCAGGGATCAATAAGGCGCCCTGATCAGGCACGCCTAATTTCCGCCGGATAGGAGCCTGATCAGGCATTAATAAGGCGCCCTGATCAGGCACGCATGATTTTCGCCGGATAGGAGCCTTATCGGGCATGGGCCTAATAAGGTGCCAGACAGGGGCCTAAGCAGGGCCTAAGTAAGGCGCCCTGATCAGGCACGCCTGATTTGCGCCGGAAAGGAGCATGATCAGACATTAATAAGGCACCCTAGTCAGGCACGCATGATTTGCGCCGGATAGAAGCCTTATCTCGCATGAAGCTCGTCACTCCGTAACCTCTCCTCTCTAGGACTAGACAGCGCCTCTGTCGGCGAAACCTCACGAAATATTTTGACAGCTGCACACGCAGGCATGCGAAATATATGAAAACAATGGTTATCAACCGAAAGTGCGTGACGTCAACATTTGTTTCAAAATCTTTTTTATCATAAATAAATATTTATGTTAATTTTTTTGTATTATTGTTATGTGGAATCAAAACTTTTGTATATAATACGGGCAGCCAGTCCCGTATTATACACGTAGAAGAAAGCGCAACAGCCACGCCGTAGCTACATCGAAACATCTCGTTCGGTTCATCAATTTCTCCCGAAGAAAGGCAACCCCTTCAATGAAGTGCAGTGCATACAAAATCTCAGGTAAAGTATATTTGCGATTATACTGTGGATTATCTACACATGAACAGTGATAATATAAAATACGACTTGATGGGCGAAGACTATGCGGCGTAGCTTAACCTCACTTTGTCACTTTCGCACCATTTGTATATATAGTGTAATATATTGCGTATCAAGAAAAAATGTTCAACAGTACCAACATACGTATATGTTCATAAATGTACTCATACATACGTGCAAGGATCAGATGACGAGAAATAATTGCGCAAATTGCATTTTGTACCGTCGAACATTTTTTTCTCAATAATACCCGAGCAGAAATTTGTTCAGGGTGAAATCCGGACCGGATCAGGCTGCCACAATAGCAAATCCGGGCCGGGTCAGGCAAATTTAGTCCGGCCCTGATCAGGGATGTAACGCTTTTGCATATTCAGGTCCGGATCAGGCACCTTATCAGGCTCTGATCAGGCCCGGCTCAAGCAACTTATCTGGCCCGGATCAGGCATCTTATCAGACCCGGGTCAGGCTCCGTATCCGGCTCGGATCAGGCACTATATCTGGCCCGGATCAGGCACCTTACCAGGCTCGGATTAGGCACTATATATCTGGCTCGGATCAAGCAACTTATCTGGCTCGGATCAGGTGCCTCATCGAGCCTGAGACATGCGTGTCATCTGGCTCAATCATTTGATTAATTTTTTGTTTAACAATAGATCAACATTTATTAAATTATTATCAAGTTTACTAACATTATTGAAAATATGAAAACATTTTTTTAAAGTTTAAGTTTTTATTTTATTTGACTTGATCGTTTAGTTTTTGTTCCGGTTTTGGCGATTACCGTTCCCATCTTTCGCACTGTTTATGACCGCCGCTAGCCCATCCGAAATTTGTTTCTCTTTGATAGAACCTGCGTGGGGAGTACCATCATACTTTGTCAAGATTGCATCTGAAATATTTTGAATACATAGAAAAATTAGTAAATATGTATAGAAAAATCACATCTTTACATTAAGAGCATATATCAGTCGGACCTAGGGAGCGCCACCGCTCCCCCGTCGGGTATATCTATATTTATCATAAGTATAGATATATTCGACCAGGGAAAAGTGAGCGATATAGGCTCCGACTGATATATCCTCTTGAGATAATTAATAATTAATAATTATATAAAAATGGTGTACCTCGTAGTGGCGTAGCTCAATCTCTTTTCGTCGTTCTCGCATAATTTGTATATATATAGTGTTGTATATATATTATTGAGAAAAAAATGTTCGACGGTACAAAATGCAATTTGCGCAATTATTTCTCGTCATCTGGTCCTTGCACGTATGTATGAGTACATTTATGTACATATACGTATGTTTGTACTGTTGAACATTTTTTCTTGATACGAAATATATCACACTATATATATACAAATGGTGCGAAAGTGACAAAGTGAGGTTAAGCTACGCCGCATAGTCTTCGCCCATCAAGTCGTATTTTATATATTATCACTGTTCATGTGTAGATAATCCACAGTATAATCGCAAATATACTTTACCTGAGATTTTGTATGCACTACACTTTATTGAAGGGCTTGCCTTTCTTCGGGAGAAATTGATGAACCGAACGAGATGTGTCGATGTAGCTACGGCATGGCTGTTGCGCTTTCTTCTACGTATATAATACGGGACTGGCTGCCCGTATTATATACAAAAGTTTTGATTTCATATAACAATAATACAAAAAAATTAACATAAATATTTATTTATGATAAAAAAGATTTTGAAACAAATTTTGACGACACACACTTTCGGTTGATAACCATTGTTTTCATATATTTCGCGTGCCTGCGTGTGCAGCTGTCAAAATATTTCGTGAGGCTTCGCCGACAGAGGCGCTGTCTAGTCCTAGAGAGGAGAGGTTCCCGAGCAGAAATCTAATCAGGCTGCTTGAGGATCCATCAGGCCCGGATCAGGGATCAATAAGGAGCCCTGATCAGGCACGCCTGATTTGAGCCAGACAGGGGCCTGAGCAGGGATCAATAAGGCGCCCTGACCAGGTACGCCTGATTTGCGCCAGACAGGGGCCTGATCGGGCATTAATAAGGCGCCCTGATCAGGCACGCCTGATTTGCGCCGGACAGGAGCCTGATCAGGCATTAATAAGGCGCCCTGATCAGGCACGCCTGATTTGCGCCGGATAGGAGCCTTATCAGGCATCGATAAGGCACCCTAGTCAGGCACGCCTGATTTGCGCCGGATAGAAGCCTTATCTCGCATAAAGCTCGTCACTCCGTAACCTCTCCTCTCTAGGACTAGACACCGCCTCTGTCGGCGAAGCCTCACGAAATATTTTGACAGCTGCCACGCAGGCACGCGAAATATATGAAAACAATGGTTATCAACCGAAAGGTCGTGTCGTCAAAATTTGTTTCAAAATCTTTTTTATCATAAATAAATATTTATGTTAATTTTTTTGTATTATTGTTATATGGAATCAAAACTTTTGTATATAATACGGGCAGCTAGTCCCGTATTATATACGTAGAAGAAAGCGCAACAGCCACGCCGTAGCGACATCGACACATCTCGTTCGGTTCATCAATTTCTCCCGAAGAAAGGCAAGCCCTTCAATAAAGTGCAGTGCATACAAAATCTCAGGTAAAGTATATTTGCGATTATACTGTGGATTATCTACACATGAACAGTGATAATATATAAAATACGACTTGATGGGCGAAGACTATGCGGCGTAGCTTAACCTCACTTTGTCACTTTCGCACCATTTGTATATATATATATAGTGTGATATATTTCGTATCAAGAAAAAATGTTCAACAGTACAAACATACGTATATGTACACAAATGTACTCATACATACGTGCAAGGACCAGATGACGAGAAATAATTGCGCAAATTGCATTTTGTACCGTCGAACATTTTTTTCTCAATAATATATATACAACACTATATATATACAAATGATGCGAGAACGACGAAAAGAGATTGAGGTACGCCACTACGAGGTACACCATTTTTAAATAATTATTAATTATTTAATTATCTCAAGCGAATATATCAGTCGGAGCCTATATCGCTCACTTTTCCCTGGTCGAATATATCTATACTTATGATAAATATAGATATACCCGACGGGGGAGCGGTGGCGCTCCCTAGGTCCGACTGACATATGCTCTTAATGTAAAGATATGATTTTTCTATGTATATTTACTAAATTTTCTATGTATTCAAAATATTTCAGAAGCAATCTTGACAAAGTATGATGGTACTCCCCACGCAGGTTCTATCAAAGAGAAACAAATTTCGGATGGGCTAGCGGCGGTCATAAACAGTGCGAAACATTGGAACGGTCGTCGCCAAAACCGGAACAAAAACTAAACGATCAAGTCAAATAAAATAAAAACTTAAACTTTAAAAAAATGTTTCCATATTTTTAATAACGTTAGTAAACTTGATAACGTGTAACTGCGATAATAATTTAATAAATGTTGATCTATTGTTAAACAAAAAATTAATAAAATGATTGAGCCAGATGACATGTATGTCTCAGGCTGGATGAAGCACCTGATCCGAGCCAGATAAGTTGCTTGATCCGAGCCAGATATATAGTGCCTAATCCGAGCCTGGTAAGGTGCCTGATCCGGGCCAGATATAGTGCCTGATCCGAGCCGGATACGGAGCCTGACCCAGGTCTGATAAGATGCCTGATCCGGGCCAGATAAGTTGCTTGATCCGGGCCTGATCAGAGCCTGATAAGGTGCCTGATCCGGACCTGAATATGCAAAAGCGTTACATCCCTGATCAGGGCCGGACTAAATTTGCCTGAACCGGCCCGGATTTGCTATTGTGGCAGCCTGATCCGGTCCGGATTTCACCCTGAACAAATTTCTGCTCGGGTTACGGAGTGACGAGCTTCATGCGAGATAAGGCTTCTATCCGGCGCAAATCAGGCGTGCCTGACTAGGGTGCCTGATCGATGCCTGATAAGGCTCCTATCCGGCGCAAATCATGCGTGCCTGATCAGGGCGCCTTATTGATGCCTGATAAGGCTCCTATCCGGCCCAAATCAGGCGTGTCTGATCAGGGCGTCCTATTAATGCCTGATCAGGCTCCTATCCGGCGCAAATCAGGCGTGCCTGATCAGGGCGCCTTATTGATCCCTGCTTAGGCCCCTATCTGGCGCAAATCAGGCGTGCCTGATCAGGGCGCGTTATTGATCCGTGATCCGGGCCTGATGGATCCTCAGGCAGCCTGATTAGATTTCTGCTCGGGAAGGAGTGAGGTCTAGTTGGAACGTTAAAAAAAGGCCTTTTTTCCGATTTTTTTTTTTCGGCCAAACGATAAAATAATTTACAACAAAAGTTCTTCCGTTTGAAGGATATATATTAAATGTAAACATTATAATTTTTTTAAAGAAACATATTTCAAAATAAGCCGATACGTATCAATGGCCGAGGACGCTGCAAAAAAAACAGGTTTTGCGGTGATCACTCTCACGCTGTAACGGATTATCTGAAACCAACAAAACAGGGGGGAATCTTTAGTTAATGATATAATGCTCCGGTTGAACGAAGGGTTTTGAAAAATTTCCATTTTTCACAAAATGGCGGACGTGGAAAGACAGAAGTGTTGTTTTGACCAAAATTTCACTTACAAAAATTGACTATAAAAAAAAATAATTGTCCAAAAAAATCCTTCGTTCATCCGGAGGAAAACTATGTATAGAAGAAGTGATATAAATTTCAACCCGATCGGTAAAGCCGTTCTCGAGTTACATTGATCACCGACTTCGAAAACATGGTTTTGGGAAAAACGAGTTTAAAGTTTTCAACACGATTTGCACGCAGCGTCCACGGCGTCCTTCAAAGTTATGTATTTCGGCGAATAATGGTCTGATTTACATTCAATTAGTCGGAAAATACTCGTAAGATATTATACTTTTAGAAAATGAAAAAAAATCGATTTTTTGAAAAGTCTAACTAGACTTAAACTTTTCCTTAAACTTTTAAGCGCGTTTTTCTTAAAACTGTATTTTTCAAATTGGCTCCCATGATATCTCAGAAACGATTGAACGGATTTTGCTCAATTTTTTATGGTATATTCAGCATATCTATAGTTCTCACCTGAACTAGAATATTTCTGATATCTCTCAGAGTTTTTTCAAGCTGAGGAAGTCGAAAAAAGTCACGAAACTTGGAACTTAACATTTAAGATCGTGCCAAAAATGTAATTTTCGATATTTTTACTTTACTCTAGTTTCGGCGATGGCCTCAGATCTACAAATTAAAATGCCGTTTGGTTTTTGTATTTCGGATGAGCCAACCCTCCGAAATCGTGGCAGCCGTCAACCAACTTTTTTTTTACACATGAGTGTATTCCGAACAGTGTCAAGTCGATTCAACTCGTTATTTTTGTTTGAAATAATTCTGAGGGACTGTAAGAATGTTAATAAATGTGTTAATAGTTCATTAAAAAAATCCCCAAAAAAGCGAGAAAAAGCTGCCACATGGGGTGACCCGGTTGAGGGACAGACACGTAATTGTGAATATGTTGGCCATCTGCGCTGTCGCTCAAGGCAATGGCGAAGGTCCAATTGTTCCTCGTCCCTCCACTGAGCACGTCGGCGGCAATAGCGGACTCGCAAACTCACACACGTTTGTATATGTTTATATGTGTGGAAGAGTTGAAGCGAATTTAACTATACCGTTTGAAATGAAAATTTTAGTCACTTTACTCAAAGCGCATGCATGTATATATTTATATATAAATGTCCGCCAATTGTTTTCGAAACGTCCATTGCATAACCTGATTTTTCCAACTATTGGCCTAGCCAGGAGGGGGCTCAGGTGGGATGCCCCCCCCCCCCCAAATCCCCAGAAAAAAATCGATCCAAAATAATTCAACAAAAATAATCGCTTGATTCTTTTTACCCAATCAAGCATAACAAAATAATTTCATGAAACTTGAAATATTTTCTTCATCGTAATTTCGGTATTTGTATAAAGAGTAGCTATTTCATTACATAAATTAAATAAATATTCAAATTTCGACCTTAGAAGCTGAAGCGATGGTCATAAAAACCATACTTCCACTTAAAAAATGATGAAATAAATGCTGGAAATTTAAGAAAGCATGTTCAAAAGGAGTACTGCCCTAACTTATATAAACTTTTCCAAGCAGCAATAATACTGAATAGTGAGCTCCTCCGGCTGTGAGAGGAGTTTTTCTGCCACGAGGTGGATAAAAACGTGGCTTGGAAGTACAATGCGTCAGAAACTATTCTCTTATATGTTACCGAAGGACACAGATAATGACATTATTACAAAAATCCCACGAAAAAAAATGTTGAGCCGATTTGCAGAAAAAGTAGAAAGCCAATACTTATTTACTAGGTGCGCAACTACGTTCCTGGGTTTCACACATGGATGGCGCTAGCGACACATGTAGTCGGCATACAGGTCTAAAATTGTGTGTCTTTATAGCTTGGACATCTGTTAAGAATACCCAGTCGTGATATAAACAAATATCGCAACACAACGACCTTCTTTCTAACCTCGAAAATGTCAAAGTTTGTGCCAAATAAACAGCATTTGCGGGAAGCATTGCTTTTCTGCTTCAACCTAAAAAAACAGCAGCTGAAGCACGTCGGTTACTTCAGGAGGCCTACGGCGAACATATACCACCAAAAATAACAGGTGAAGATTGGTTCAAGCGGTTCAGACGTGACGATTTTGAGACTGGCTCGGGAAGACCGCAAACATTTGCGGACGCCGATCTGCAAGCGTTATTGGATGAAGATGACACTCAAACGGAAGATCAACTTGCCGAGGCACTAAATGTGACTCGGCAATGTATTTCGAAACATTTGCATGCCATGGGGAAAATTCATAAGGAAGGAAAGTGGGTGCCGCATGAGTTGACTGACAAGGAACATCCCTCAGGTGTCCGCCTCCGATTTTGTTGAAACTCATATATGTGATAGAGCATCGAAAACTTTGAGACACGTATTTTTTTTATCGGCGGAAAAACGGATTTAAGGGGGGAAACCGCCCCTCAAAGAAAGGCGTGTCGAGGGGTGATTTTGCAGTTTCACCCAGAAGCAATCCACCGATCTGAATGAAACAAAAACGAAAATTCTTCTAATGAAAAGCGATGAAAAATCCACTATGAAGATGTTAAGAAAAAAATAAATTAGGGGGTAAAACACCCCTCAATTTGCCTTTTTTCACCCCACACTTAAGAGGGTTGTATGCAAACTAATAAAACAGGTATCATTTTGAAGGGCAATTAAAATTAAAGTTGACGGGTCTTTGCGTTTGGGCGGCATAGCAAATTTAAGGGGGTAAACCGCCCCTAACATAAATTTATTTATGATGGCCGTTTTTTCTGTGTTTAAAGTATATCCGCTGATTTTAAATATTTCTATAAGCTACAATTTAATGTTTTACCATATGTCAAAATTATTACATTCGTCTTAAGGGGTAACGACCCCTCTGACGAGAAACATCATTGAAGTTTCCGCTTTCGATATCGTTGAAACTCATATATGTGGTAAAGCATTGTAAACTATTAAACATGTTTTTTTTGTATCGGCAGAAAAACGGTGTTAGGGGATGAAACCACCCCTCAAAGTTTCTCCCACAAGCAGTCCACCGATCTGAATGAAACAAAATCGAAAATTCCTCTAATATTAAGCGATGAAAAATCCACTACAAGAGTGTTGATTAGACATTTAATTAAGGGGTAAACCACCCCTCCATTTGCCGTTTTTCACCCCACGCTTAAGAGGGTTGTATGAAAATTAATAAAACAGGTATCATTTTAAAGGGGAATCAAAATTCAAGTTGACGCTTTTTTGCGTTTCAGCGGGACAGTACATTTATGGGGGTAAACCACCCCTAACATAAATTTGTTCATTTCCATTCATTTAAAAAATCAGAAGATTTTGAAAATCCTGTTACCTTTGGTTTTGGTGAATCGAACACACATTGTGAAATACCAGATTTCAATAATTTGGCCATTATCAGATGTGCATGGTGCAAAAAGTCGTTGTGTTTAAAGCATTTTTTTGACGATTATCATTATTGCAGGAATTATGAGCCATGATTGTTGATGGTTGATAGTTGATAGACTAGAAAAAAAAAGTATATATCACAAGAAAATGATTTGACGGCATATGACTGCAATACTTTTCATAAGTACTATTAATTAAATCAGCTGATATGATTACCAAATGAAATATGTCAAAATATATTAAAAACATGTTTGTTAACCTACTGTAAAACCCTCAGTTTCATTAATATGTTTAATTAAATTAACGGTAAAATAATGAAAATATACATTCCTCCACAAAACTACGTCGCTGGCTAAATTATCGCTTGATCCAGGCGCATCATCGTCCGAAATATGCGAAGTGAGCCTTATAACTTATTCTGGAAATTATTATAATTAATGATATAGTAGAAGTGTATGTTTATTCCTATGGAGATGCTTAATGGACGTGCATATTAAAATCGGAAGCGTTTCGACACGAAAATATGAGTCTTATGAGTAAGGGGTAGCCCCACGTCCCCACTCCCAAAGTACCGCTCCTAAAGCTCAAAACGACTGCACACAAAACATAAAATTAATATTACCGATGGAATGAAAACACTTTTAACGAAATTCGTGAAACCTTTCGCGAAACTTCAAACGAAAAGCAATTAGAGGGGGTAGTTTACCCTGAAAATGTAAAAATTTAAAAACGTAATAATTTAAAAACGCGGGAGAATATTTTGAATCCGCGGATACATGTTAAACACAGAAAACACGACGGTGATGAACAAATTTATGTTAGGGGTGGTTTACCCCCATAAATGTACTGTCCCGCTGAAACGCAAAAAAGCGTCAACTTGAATTTTGATTCCCCTTTAAAATGATACCTGTTTTATTAATTTTCATACAACCCTCTTAAGCGTGGGGTGAAAAACGGCAAATGGAGGGGTGGTTTACCCCTTAATTAAATGTCTAATCAACACTCTTGTAGTGGATTTTTCATCGCTTAATATTAGAGGAATTTTCGATTTTGTTTCATTCAGATCGGTGGACTGCTTGTGGGAGAAACTTTGAGGGGTGGTTTCATCCCCTAACACCGTTTTTCTGCCGATACAAAAAAAACATGTTTAATAGTTTACAATGCTTTACCACATATATGAGTTTCAACGATATCGAAAGCGGAAACTTCAATGATGTTTCTCGTCAGAGGGGTCGTTACCCCTTAAGACGAATGTAATAATTTTGACATATGGTAAAACATTAAATTGTAGCTTATAGAAATATTTAAAATCAGCGGATATACTTTAAACACAGAAAAAACGGCCATGATAAATAAATTTATGTTAGGGGTGGTTTACCCCCTTAAATTTGCTATGCCGCCCAAACGCAAAAACCCGTCAACTTTAATTTTAATTGCCCTTCAAAATGATACCTGTTTTATTAGTTTGCATACAACCCTCTTAAGTGTGGGGTGAAAAAAGGCAAATTGAGGGGTGTTTTACCCCCTAATTTAATTTTTTCTTAACATCTTCATAGTGGATTTTTCATCGCTTTTCATTAGAAGAATTTTCGTTTTTGTTTCATTCAGATCGGTGGATTGCTTCTGGGTGAAACTGCAAAATCACCCCTCGACACGCCTTTCTTTGAGGGGCGGTTTCCCCCCTTAAATCCGTTTTTCCGCCGATAAAAAAAATACGTGTCTCAAAGTTTTCGATGCTCTATCACATATATGAGTTTCAACAAAATCAGAGGCGGACACCTGAGGGATGTTCCTTGTGAGAGACAAATGGAAAAGCGAAGAGCTACTTCCGAAATTTTGCTTTTGCGGCAGAACAGAAAGAGTTTCCTGCATCGAATTGTTACTGGCGATGAAAAATGGATATATTTCGAGATTCCAAACACAGAAAATAGTGGCTTTCACTTAGCGAAGCGTCAACATCGACGGCACGGCCAAATCGCTTCGGAAAAAAGACAATGCTCTGCGTTTGGTGGGACCAGAAAGGAATCGTGTACCACGAGTTGCTGAAACCGGGCGAAACTGTCAATGGGCATCGCTACCGACAACAACTAATCAATTTGAACCACGCATTGCTCGAAAAACGGCCAGAATGGGACACGAGACACGAAGGTGTGATATTGCAGCACGACAACGCTCCGTGCCATCGCAGTTCCATCGTCCAGGACACCATAAAAACACCGAAATGGGATCTGCTACCGCACCCGCCGTATTCGCCAGACCTGGCCCCTTCAGACTATCACTTGTTCCGGTCGATGGCGCATGGCTTGGGTGGGCTACACGTGGCCAAGTACGATGCAGTATAAAATTGGTTGGACAAATGGTTTCAGTGCAAAGACGCGTCTTTTTATGCTAGCGGTATTTATGTATTCCCAGAGAGATGGCAAAAATGTGAAAATAGCGAGGGACAATACTTGGTAATTAGGCATAATCGGGGCATCACCCTAATTTCGATGGCACTATTTTTTTTTCGCCATGAAGTTTTTGATTCCATTGATATGATAGCAAGTGATATGACGTTGGGGAAGGCGGACATTTCCTATTAATTCCATAAATTATGGAGTTTTAATAAGTTCCCGGAAACATGTGATGAGATAGGGCATTTTCCAACATTTCAACGCCTATGTTGGGGGTGAGGGTTTGGGATTCTTAGAAAAAGCCTTCCCGAATACCCAAACACACATACACACAGCACACATAACCCAAACCAACCTAAACACACAAACACACACACGCACGCACACAGCACACAGAATCCAGACAAACCCAAACGCACACACACAGCAGTTTTCCACACGCTATGCAAATGAAAAACTGCTGTGCGTGTGCTCTATTCGTCGTCATACCCTCCGACACGTAATGGAATTCTGGACACCATGTGTTTCCGGAAACTTCGAAATCCCCATAACTTATGTAATTAATGAAAAATGGCAGCCTCCCCCGCCAAAATATCATTAACGGTGACCAATTACAGCAGGTTAGGCAAAAAAAATGTTGCCATTGAATTTAGGGCGGTGCCCCGATTACGCATAATTACCCAATACTTCGAATGAACCATTTTTTGTATTTGTCTTGAAACTTTAGATTTTTTATTGGTAAAAAAACCCGGAAACTTCGTTGCGCACCTGGTAATTAAGTGCGTACTGAAAGTAAAGTTTAAAGACTCCTCACTGGATTAAAGAATGATGAAAAATTAGTTGATTATGTTTTGAGATATTGCAAGTGTTTGATAGTATTGTCAACATGAACGTGTGATTAAAGATGCATATTTTATGTGCGTTACGTGATTATCGACTATCATGTAAATTTTATTTAAAAAAAATATGATTGTGAAAAAAAACATTTTTTTGTAAAAAAAAAAATAATATCTCTACAGGAGTGAGATGCTGTGGTATAACTGCGAGTTTTGGGTCGTATAAAGCTTTTAACCCTCCGTGGGCGACGTATGACGATTTTGTCACACTTGACTATGGTTTGACATACCCGAGCAGAAATTTGTTCAGGGTGAAATCCGGACCGGATCAGGCTCCCACAATAGCAAATCCGGGCCGGGTCAGGCAAATTTAGTCCGGCCCTGATCAGGGATGTAACGCTTTTGCATATTCAGGTCCGGATCAGGCACCTTATCAGGCTCTGATCAGGCCCGGATCAAGCAACTTATCTGGCCCGGATCAGGCATCTTATCAGACCCGGGTCCTGCTCCGTATCCGGCTCGGATCGGGCACTATATCTGGCCCGGATCAGGCACCTTACCAGGCTCGGATTAGGCACTATATCTGGCTCAGATCAAGCTACTTATCTGGCTCGGATCGGTGCCTCATCCAGCCTGAGACATGCGTGTCATCTGGCTCAATCATTTGATTAATTTTTTGTTTAACAATAGATCAACATTTATTAAATTATTATTGCAGTTACACGTTATCAAGTTTACTAACGTTATTAAAAATATGAAAACATTTTTTTAAAGTTTAAGTTTTTATTTTATTTGACTTGATCGTTTAGTTTTTGTTCCGGTTTTGGCGATGACCGTTCCAATCTTTCGCACTGTTTATGACCGCCGCTAGCGCATCCGAAATTTGTTTCTCTTTGATAGAACCTGCGTGGGGAGTACCATCATACTTTGTCAAGATTGCATCTGAAATATTTTGAATACATAGAAAAATTAGTAAATATACATAGAAAAATCACATCTTCACATTAAGAGCATATATTAGTCGGACCTAGGGAGCGTCACCTCTCCCCCGTCGGGCATATCTATATTTATCATAAGTATAGATATATTCGACCGGGGAAAAGTGAGCGATATAGGCTCCGACTGATATATCCTCTTGAGATAATTAAATAATTAATAATTATTTAAAAATGGTGTACCTCGTAGTGGCATAGCTCTATCTCTTTTCGTCGTTCTCGCATCATTTGTATATATATAGTGTTGTATGTATATTATTGTGAAAAAAATGTTCGACGGTACAAAATGCAATTTGCGCAATTATTTCTCGTCATCTGGTCCTTGCACGTATGTATGAGTACATTTATGTACATGTACGTATGTTTGTACTGTTGAACATTTTTTCTTGATACGAAATATATCACACTATATATATACAAATGGTGCGACAGTGACAAAGTGAGGTTCAGCTACGCCGCATAGTCTTCGCCCATCAAGTCGTATTTTATATATTATCACTGTTCATGTGTAGATAATCCACAGTATAATCGCAAATATACTTTACCTGAGATTTTGTATGCACTGCACTTTATTGAAGGGCTTCCCTTTCTTCGGGAGAAATTGATGAACCGAACGAGATGAGTCGATGTAGCTACGGCGTGGCTGTTGCGCTTTCTTCTACGTATATAATACGGGACTGGCTGCCCGTATTATATACAAAAGTTTTTATTCCATATAACAATAATACAAAAAAATTAACATAAATATTTATTTATGATAAAAAAGATTTTGAAACAAATTTTGACTACACGCACTTTCGGTTGATAACCATTGTTTTCATATATTTCGCGTGCCTGCGTGTGCAGCTGTCAAAATATTTCGTGAGGTTTCGCCGACAGAGGCGCTGTCTAGTCCTAGAGAGGAGAGGTTACGGAGTGACGAGCTTCATGCGAGATAAGGCTTCTATCCTGCGCAAATCAGGCGTGCCTGACTAGGGTGCCTTATCGATGCCTGATAAGGCTCCTATTCGGCGCAAATCATGCGTGCCTGATCAGAGCGCCTTATTGATGCCTGATAAGGCTCCTATCTGCCGCGAATCAGGCGTGCCTGATCAGGGCGCCTTAGTAATGCCTGATCAGGCTCCTATCCGGCGCAAATCAGGCGTGCCTGATCAGGGCGCCTTATTGATCCCTGCTTAGGCCCCTGTCTGGCGCAAATCAGGCGTGCCTGGTCAGGGCGCCTTATTGATCCCTGCTCAGGCCCCTGTCTGGCTCAAGTCAGGCGTGCCTGATCAGGGCTCCTTATTGATCCCTGATCCGGGCCTGATGGATCTTCAGGCAGCCTGATTAGATTTCTGCTCGGGTATATATTTTCTATACTTTTAATACACATGTAGCTGTAAATTGATGCAATTCCACATACTGTTCTTGAGAATAATGAATAATGTACGTATCGGTAAGTTGTAACCTTTCGCAAACAAATTTATCGCCGTTGGTTGGTGAACGTGCCGGATTCCCCCTCGGCCCAAACCCGCTGAGCTAGTAATTTTGATATTAGTCGAGCAAGAGTCGTAAAAGAATTACAAGAAATACTCGAATACGAGCGACTAACTCGTGTTATCCAAGAGGGGCTGTTACGGGTCCGATATCGATTCTCCGTTATATCGCTGGTGACCTGGCAACATGAATTTGCTCTTAGGATGAAAAAAAATAATAGCGTGTTTGTGCGCTTCCCATATTTATACGGATAAAGCTTTGGCTGCGTGGGCGTCAGCGCCTCGGCCCGCGGCGTCTGACTACTCGCTGAGCGATTCTACTAACTCCTCATCTCGACAACATCGTTTTCTTTGCTCGAGCGATAATTTTCTCCCAAATTGATTTTGGCAGTATGAATAGCTCAAAGAAAAAGGTAATCCGCGATACTCGTACCAAAGTTAAATATAACCATTGTTTTTAAGGAGCTACGTCAACGTAGAGACCCGAAAAAAACGGCCGAACTCCGATTTCTTTTTAACAGAGAGGTACATATATTGAGAGCCTTAAAAAAATCACCAAAAAATACAGAAAAATAACAAAAACATGGCCACCAGCAGATGATGACATTTTTTCCCGACGTTCGGCGGTGGACATTCTCCAGCTTAAACGGCCTGTCCGAAATATAAAAACCAATCGGGTCATTCCAGTCAATAAGAAATCCAAATCGTTGACGATCGACGGTTTTCAAAATAATTTTTTTTAACAACGTCGCGACAAATTGAAACTCAAGCATACAAAATCTATGAAAAAAGTCGTGGTTTTTACGTAACTGTTAAAAAATGAAGATCTATTTTTAAAAAGTGAGATCGTCAACGACCTTTAAATGTTTGTCATCGTATCTTCTGTAAATTCGAAAACAATCCGTCAAATGGTTCTCGAGATATCATGTCCACTGACTTTGAAAACAGTCTTTCGAGAAAAACGCGTTTAAGGGGCTATACCAGTGCGGGATTTTTTTTGAAGAAAAGTACTTAATTAAATGTTTGGGAAAATTAAGAATATATTCGGCTATATTTGACCTATATTACATAATTGTTTCATAGACAAATATTGAGATCCAAGCAACTTATGCGCTGCCTTCGGAGGCGCCAAAAAAAAATGTCCTCCACTGCTGACATGATTCCGGCCGATTGAGTGGCTGAAACCGAAAAAGGAAAAATTGTCGTTAAACTGGAAAATATTTCCTGTACAATAACGTAGGATTTTTCAAAAATATCGAAATCTAACAAAATGTAGTTATAAAAAAGTCAGTTTTCTTGCCTATAAAATGGTTGGTTTTTTCAATGCCAAATCGTCAATTTTCATCCAATCAAAAATATTCTACGCCATTGTAGAGTAAATATATTCAAGAGTACCCAGTTCAAATTTCAAGTCAATCGGATAATTGCTCTTTGAGTTACAATGTCAGCAAATTAAAAAATCTCATTTCGAGAAAAACGCGTTGAAACATTTAACTATCGATTTTTGCAAGATAAAATGATATTGACATAAATTATATAAATGATAATGATAATGAAAGTATAAACTGTCAAAAAAGGCAAAAAAAAATCGATTTCTCAAAAGTGTCACACTGGTATAACCCCTTAAAGTTTGAACCATGGTGCTCCTACCACTTTCCCGGTCGCACTATTAGAAGTTGTAGCTCATTCAATTTTAGCAATATTTCAATCACATTTTCCGGGGTCATAGCGCAGATGATACCATCAAATACAAATATTTTCAGAAAATGCATTTTTTACCCACCTAGGTAGATGTAACCCGTTAATAAACGTTCATAAATCTTTTTTTTTTAACTAACCAAGTCGGAATGACAATCAGACGTGAGACGTTTCAGTGTGTGTACTCGTTTCGGTAAGATCGATCCGACGAATTGGATCCCATTACGGATATATACATATAAAGTATAGGGGAGTAAGAAGCAGCAGAGGAATGCGACAGCGTTATTGATAACGGTCAGGATTTCGCTCGTTGGGTAATCCACCGTGGGATATAGCGAGGGCGTTAGCGATAAAGGGATCACCGAGGATTTCGGGCTCGTGGTGTCTATGCTACGGTCACCCGCCCTTCACCACATAGAAAACCCGTCACACTCACACACACACACACACACACAACGCGCGCGCGCGCACACACACACACACACACACACATATATATATATATATATATACATATTAAGATGGCTCCTAGAACAGCGCAAATCCTCAAGTTTGATCGCGAGTTCTCCGACGATCGTGTGCAACCTCTATACACTGTACCCGAGAGCATCTTGCTCCCTGAGCTCCTTCATTCTTGCTTCTATATAACGTTTGTATGCTGTTTCAACGTCGATATGGACCGGTCCTTGATACCTGGAAACCCTCGACTATAAACCGCCTGGTGGATCATTATTTTTATCATTATTATTATTTCCAGTATTCGCTTGAATTGGGGTACAACGAATCGTTGCCGATGGTCGAATCTTCAACATTGGTAACGTAACTAAAGTTATGCAATAAAAGTGTAGTGTCTGTGGGTTCTTTTCTTTAGCCTGACATTAACGTGGTAGGGTTAGCATAGGATGCTGAAACGAAATCTTTAGTGTTCAGAAATTTCGTCTGTCCGTTTGATCGAAGTTGGCGTTAAGGGGCTATACCAGTGTGACACTTTCAAAAAATCGATTTTTTTGCCTTTTTCGACAGTTTATACTTTCAAGAATATCCTATAAACATTTCAAGGGCGTAGCTATAATCATTTTATCTTGCAAAAATCGATAGTTAAATCTTTAAACACGTTTTTCTCGAAATGAGATTTTTCAAATTTTCTGACATTGTAACTCAAAGAGCAATTATCCGATTGACTTGAAATTTCAACTGAGTACTCTTGAATATAGTTACTGCACTATGAGGTAGGATATTTTTGATTAGATGAAAATTGACGATTTGGCATTGAAAAAAACGACTATTTTATAGGCAAGAAAACAGACTTTTTTTCATGACTACGCCATTTTATTAGATTTTGATATTTTTCGAAAACCCTACGTCATTGTACAGGAAATACCTTCAAATTTAATGACACTTTTTCCTTTTTCGTTTTCAGCTACTCAATCGGCAGGAATCATGTCAGTAGTGGAGGAACTTTTTTTTGTGCCTCCGAAGGCAGCGCATAAGTCGCTTGAATCTCAATATTTTTCTATGAAAAAAATTGGGAATATAGGTCAAGTATAGCCAAATATATTCCTAATTTTCCGAAACATTGAATTGAGTACTTATCTTCCAAAAAATTCCCGAACATCATCCAAATTTTCAGCGTTCCCACAGGTATAGCTCCTTAAGGCGAGAGCCTGAATTAGTAGGATCCAAGAAAGCGTTATTTGGGAATTTTTTTAGAAGGGAAAAAAACAAGTGAGACCAGTAAATATTGAGGTATCTTTTCATGGATATTTGAAATGTATAAAAAAAATTTTCAACATGAAACAATAAATTGCTGCTGATTTGTCAGCCTACTCCATGTACGTCTTGCCACTGTAGTCCCCAATCGGCGGGAAAAATGCAGCTCGTAATTCTTGACTGAACCAAATAAACCTATCAAATGTTCAATCGTCATGTATTTTTCTTCTCGGTGAATTAAGAACAAGCTAAAAAATCCCGAAATTGAAACTTTTTTGGGGTCAGAAAAAAAATGTGTTAAAAAATACATTAACGTGCTATAAACCTGATTTAAAAAGACTTTTTCAGCAACTTTTGAAATTCACTTAGAAAAGATTTTCATACTAAAGAAAATAAACTTTTGTTTGATTCAATAGGTCGTTGAGTTTTTTGCGATCACGCCCGCCAATTCGCAAAATTCGTGATAATGAAAACTGAGGAAAACGCGCTTCAAAGTTTTCAGTAGGAGGAAATATCAATATCAAATATCAATCGCTTCACTGCTTTTGGCCTTGTATCTTCGAAAATATTTACAATTGGCCTCGGTAACTTTATAAATATATTCTTGGATAGTTAATCTATTGATATAAGCAATTAAAAAAAAACGTTTTTTCGGACCTTCCAATTCAGGCTCCCGTCTTAAGGGGTTATGCCTAGCTGCAAAAGTCGAAAAATCAGTTTTTTTTCAAAACCAATATATTTTGACAATATATCATCTTAGAAATGTTCCCTGAAAATTTCCAGATCGGATCGAAATTGACAGATATATAAGCTGTTATATTGACGCCCGTCGAAACGCTCACAGCGTCGTTCGAAACTATAAACGCTTATTTCGGGAAAGTGCGTTTTCAGAGTCGGTGAGCAAAATATCTCGAATACTACTGCATCAATGTTTCTGACATTTTTAGGGCTTTTTCTAGATGTAAAAATATAGTATTTGATTGCAGGATTTTTTCCTATGTTCTTTCGATTTGATGAACGAAAAATGGCCATTTTATCGCAAAAATCAACACTCACTTCGGACACGCGCCATTGTCTTTTAATTTGATATTTCCTAACTAACCAATATACTAACAAAATCTGTTTTATTTGTTCATATTAGATAACCTGGTTCAGAAGTAAATCGATTATAACTAAATATATTTACACAAAAAAATTAGTGCTCTTCAGATGCTACTTTTTCAAATACATAATTTTTGTATAAATTCATCATTACGATTTTCAAACAAAACAAAAACCCCCAAAAACAAACTGCTTTCGACTGTTACAAATAGTCATAACCCGTTAAGGCAAATGTGAAAATAAACCAAATTTTTATTACGGGAATATTTTATTCCCATTTTTCCGATGGATTTTCCAACAACGTGCAAGCAATTGTTCACGAATGCAATACCGAATATTTCAATATTAAAAAAGGAAAACACATATTTCGAAATAAATTTCTATTTTACATTATAGTACATATCAAATCAGAAATTATTATTTCGGCCGGAGGAATCTGAATTCTGGTAAGCTCATTTGTATACTCGAGCACGTTCTCCCGAACGTTGAGCAGCGTAGTAAAGAATCTGCGCGTCTGACTACGCGCGAACCTGTTTCACTGGGACAATGTTGGAGCTGGTGAAAAAAAAAGAACGGAGGCACAGACACAGCCGTGGCCCAAACGGGCAAGTTCATAGCAACGTAACATGCCTTCGGTCTCGAGTATAAAGACGACCGTTATCTCCGGCGTATAATCTAAAGCCCCTCGTAAAACCAACTCCCCTAGAACAGGGGAGGAGAAAAAGCGCCACCGCATGAGCAAAAGGAGAGAGAGCAAGAAAGACGGCAATAGTCGTCGTGCGTTCTGTACAGTAACGAAAGCGTCACGCGAAGATGACTGAGGCGAATACGTGTTTTGTGTTGCTACGGTGTAGTACCATGGACCGCTATACTTGCCCACGGGGCACGCCTCTTCGATTTATACCCATGTATATCAGTATACGCGGCATTTTAAGAGTTCGGGGCAATATGGACCACCGGGAACGACAAGCGGATCTTTCATGGCGAAAATCGGATATTTCGAGGCAAAAAAAGTGGATGACATTCAGAAAGGGAATAATGCTTGTGAGAACTCATTTCCGAATCATTTGATTCGAAATGATTTGAAATGAGTCGAAAATGATTCGAAAATTTTCAAATCACTAATCTTTTTGGATTTTGCATTGATAGTAACGTGAACCATCTGATGTCAGAGCGTCCAACTCACTGCATACTTGTTACAGCTGATCATCCGGATTGGCGTTGCAGCATCAGTCACCCATAATGTACTTTGCATAGCCAGGGAAAAGTTATTTCTTGCGAAAACGCACTACGCAAAGATCAGTGGTTGCTCGTTCTGCGCACAGGCCAAATATAAAAGTAATTTAGAATTTTATCCTGCGCAATCACTCTTTACGAGGACTACTCCTTGTGACGATCAGTTATGCAGGCTAAAAATAGCGCTCCGTTGTATAGAATTATTTTTCACCGGGCATCGTCATGCAGGGTGATTTAAAAAGCAAAAGGAATGGGAATATCCTCCCCTGTAGGTTACCAATTAGATATGTATCGCCAAAAGTTACCGGTACGGAAGTAAGGGTCTCTTTGCGAGATAAGCAACCCCTTAAGTTGCTGGTAAAAAAAAGTAAGGATAGATAGTCAGACCCTGCCAATCCAACCCCCAAACGAATTGTTTCTTCCAACTCACTGATTTTCCCCATGCAAGCGTGTTTTCAATCGATATATGAATATTCTACGGAAATGTTGTATTTTTCCTCCATTCGTAACTGTTCTAAATAAATAACCCTCGCAACGAAGGAAATATTGCACCGCTTTCATTTGATTAGCAAAATTATATTTCTGAGAGTGGTCCATTTTGCCCCACATGCCTCTATTTTGCGTGTAATCGGTCGAATAAGTGTGTCCACACAAATGTGCCATGTGGGTCGCGTTCTACATGTATTATGCAGTTCACATTTCACCATGGAACGCGCAGTGACCGTGTATCACGTTATGATGAACTCACCCTCGTTCGCTAAGTAGCGTTATCGTACACACAAACGTCATTTCAGCTGTGGAAAATTAAACCAGACGTATACATTTGCTACGATGTACCATCCGGAAGAAGCGAGTCTGAGTACGTTCGCCATGCGTTTTTCGACACGTTCCGCAACATATGCGAGTTACGTATATGGGAGATCGGTGAGCACTCTATTTTAACATTATTCGCATCACGTGCGAAACATCCACTTAACAATCGGTTAACTAAGCGAGGGAACCTGCCCATCCACGACACACGGTACGAAGAAACGTCCTGCGAGTGTCCGTGCTGTAACGAATCTCTTCGACCCTCGACCGAAAAAGGAATCTACCCCTGTTGGGCGTTTGACTTTATCGTCGGGCAACGGAGCGATTCACTTATTGCAACGTCACAATGGTCCTGGAAAGAAATGGCACACGAAGAGTTTCGACTCGCAGCAAAGCACGTACGATGGGATTAGGTGATCTTTTTTCCGCCTTAAGGTATCTGCATAAGCTTGAAATTTCGAAAATACGATTTTTTGTTGCATTTTTTGCAACCTAGGGTGTTGAGTTTAATTTACTACGAAAATTTAGAAGAAATTCCAAAAATTGACCGAGTCATGTTTTTTTTTCGTTTTTTATCCATTTAATAATAATAATAAATTAGTAGTTTTTTTTAATCGACAATCGAACTTTTTTCGACGGCTTGCAATTTTTGCATTTATGAAAATTTCGACTATGAAATTTGATTATGAAAATTGAAGTATCTGCCCATACGAAAGTTTATTACTATACTAGATTCAATTTTTTTTTACTTTCCATTTTGCATGACCGTAGTTAGCAGAATTACCTAGACCGATTGGCCATGCAGCAACAACAGCGCTTTGTTTAAATAATAATAACGCGATGAGTTACCAATATTTTTCAATGAAAAAAAATCTCAACCGTGACAAGAATATGTATAAATTGTGTGTAAAATCTCGACCTCGCCAACCCAATACTAGTGCAGTGGTACTGTCGCTGAAAAAGCCTGTAATCGGAAAAAATTAGAAGGCCAGGTTTTTGACAGGTCATTCTGTAGGTGACGTGGGTGCTGAATCCAAGTTTGCGTAGAAATCGGGGTGCAGGGTTTTTTTAGGGGATGAATGGGTATGGAGATGGATTGATACCAAACTACAACCCCTACGAAGTCGGCGCCGGGAAACAAAATGTTGAGAAAAATCCGGGCTTTAGTTTTGTCTACAGCGCTAAAGTCGAGGAAGTTCATTTTGGAGGTGAATAAGTGGGGTGAAATTTTGAAAAATAAGTTTTATTTTTTTTTTATATTTCAATTCAATTTTTTTTAGAGGTTCGTTCAAGGGCTACAACGTTCCTATTTGCACAACAATTTTAAGAATTTTTCCTAAAATGTTATCGAATTAAAACTGATTTTTCAAAATTTCATCCCCAAAATGAATTTCCACAACTTTCGTGCTGGGGACAAAAATGAAGCCTGGATTTTTCTGAACATTTAATTTCACGGCGCCGACCTCGCAGGGGTTGTAGTTTGGCATTAATCGACCTCCATCCCCCTTCATACCCTAAAAAAACCCTACACCCCGATTTTTAGGCAAACTAGGATTTTTAGGCAAACTGGATTTAGTGGAATCTACAAAATCATGTGTAAGAAAGCTAGCCTTCTTCTATTTTTTTCCGATTCCAATATACAGCACGACTGTACTATACTTTCATGAGAAAAAAATATCGAAAATCATCTTATTTTTGGGTCTCAAACTTATGCAGACCGGTTAATGTACGTGCAGCTCGCTCGATGCGAATAACACCACGTAAATGAAAGCTCACTCCAAGTGAACTGGACGTTCCAGAAGTCGCGCGAAGGATCGTTAATTCAGTTTGCTCATGCCGCAGGAAATCAAATGAAAGCGGGTACTTCAATTTTCAAATTCGAAAGCTTGACGGTTTCTTTTTTATTTCGTACTTTTTACAAGTACGACCCTCGTTCCGCGAAACTTTCCAGAACGTTGAATCTACCTTGCCGATTCACTCGACTCAAAATAAAGTACGATGTGGACGTGGGAGAGAAAAACGGAAAGAAATGTGCTGGGTCGCGAGGCTATTTTCGCCCCGTTGGTGTGATTGCACTCGCTGCAAAAGACTTGTTCGTTCGAGGGATGCGGGTAAAAATCTTCGATCGTCCCCTCACGCTGCGGGTTCGGCGGAATTTTCATGGCTAGCCCCGATAATTGAGGGAGAAAAAAGAGACGAGGAATAGAACCTACGTGTATGGTGAGCAAATCCGGACGAGGTCGAGGATATTTTTCTTCGCTAATTAGTCCCGTTGCTCTTTGAAGTTGAATTCGTTACTAATCACGAGGGCACGAGGATCGTAGTCGACCATGATTTCAACTTTCTTCTTTCTCAATCCCACAAAAATGTAAAAGTGAAAGGAACTGTGTAAAAAAAAGTGAAAATCAACAATAACGAGCGCGAGATTTGTGAGAGGCTTCGACGATCTCTCACGTTAAGGGGGGAGAAAAGGCGAAGAAAACATTTGATGATTTTCTTGATTTTTTTAAAAGGAAAGATTTCTTCGTCATTATTGACTTAGGGTATATTTTATTACTACTATAGGCTGTTACCAGGCTTGTTTAATCTCTAAAAGTGGCAGAGGTATGGCACGGTCTTCCAAATCGCATTTTAAAAACTGGCGTAACGTATAGCTAAAAAACTAACGGACCGATTCTGATCAAAGTCGGTATACGTATTTATAACCTTATTGTCTAAAACATGAACCTAAATATTTTTGACATTTAAAAAAAAAGAATTTTTTGAGTGCAAAATGTAGGCATTTTTTCCGGAAAATTCAATCTTTTTGTTTCATAGCGTAACATTTCGTCGATTTTCAACATTTCTCACTTTTTCTTGGTTCATATACTACGTGTGAGTGTTAAGGGGTTACCCCCACTTGCGATTTTGAAAAAATCGATTTTTTTATTGCATTTTTTTGAAATATAAGTATCTGAGAATATGTCCTGAAAATTTCAAGTCGATCCGAACAAAAATTGACTGAGATATGGGCATTGAAAGAGAAGAATCCGTTGTGTAAACGACCGGAAATTGAAACTTTAAACGCGTTTTTCTCAAAATGGCATTTCTGAAGTCGGTAACCAAGATTACTCGAACACTAATGAACCGATCTTCTTGAAATTTTGCAGGCTTATTTAATACATAAAAATGTAGTCTTTAATCGTTCGATTTTTTTTTTTTTTTCGAAAAAAAATGGCCGTTTTATAGCAAAAAAACGGCCGTTTTTTTTCGTTAAAATCGAACCATTAACTTTGACTGTCCGCCATTTAGTGAAAAATGAATATTTTTTAAAATCCTTTGATTAAAGACTAGTTTATACTTATATTTGACTAAATCCATCCGCATTTTTTTTTCAGATGATCCACTTCGCCGTAATGTTGGTCACCGCAAACCGTGTATATAAAAACATTATTTCATTGACGGCCATTTGCCACTAAACAATGTAATATTTTTCAATAAAAAAATTACTGAAAGTTCTTCAAGATGTGTTCTTTAAGATGGTATATTGATCGATTGATTAAAAAAGTTTTGTAGTTTTCTTTAAAAAAATTCATGAAAAAGGTCTTTTGTGCGCTACAAGTGGGGGTAACGCCTTAATGAAAGAAACGTCTTCGCTGGTTTTTTTCGGATTAATCCCGCCGACGCTACGTGTCACGCCGTCTGACAACATCGGCCACAACCCATTAGAAAATGCCATACCTCCGCCATTTTTGAAGAGTAATTGAAAAAAAATACTATGTAACAGCCAAAAGTAGTAATAAAACATACCCTAAGTCTAAAAGATGGTGAAGAAATCGTTCTTAAAAAAAAAGATCATGAAAATCAGCAATTTTTTCCTCGCCTAAAGGTATCTTCCTCCTTCCGCGGCCGAACTCAATACTCGGACGGGTGACCGCTCAACCGTGCACGAGCTCGCGCGTCGACCTTCCGATGATAACGCAACTAAAACTAAAAAATTTTAAAAATCGTTTATATATTACGCAATTTTCCAATTATCCGTCACAGTGAGAAAACCCCTTCTTCTCACTTTAGACGCTAAAAAAGGCTGTGTTCATGAATTTTTTTGATAGGTTTATATTATAGATATATAAAATATAAAAGTTGTTACACATATTAAATACACTTTCGAAATACATTTTTTTAAATGTTATTTATTTAAGTCACTATTTAGAGACGAAAAAGATGTCCTAAGAAATTGTAGGTCTGTGCTGTTGATGAAATCTTGGAGATGGATTAGCCGAAACAAAAAAATCAAACCATTTTAGATTCCGTATATTAAAAAATAACAAAATGGCGGATATTTTTCGAAAAAATAACAAAAAAGAAACGTTTTATTTCACCGTTTTTGGCAACAAAAAATTGTAAATATCAATTTTTTTAAATCTTCGTTATGCGCCATAGCTATAGTTGTAAAGAATATGTGGTTAACATTTCATAAGGATCGGTTTAGTAGTTTCGAAAATTTTATCAACAAGCCGTCGAAAAACGTTGTTTCGAGAAAAACGCGTTTAAAGTTTGTTTGAGTTACATAAATACATACATTCAAAAAAAATGTATTTCGAAAGTGTGCACTAAAAAAAAATTCGTTCATCCAACCAAAATTCAGTTGGTTTAACAAAATGTATCTTTAAATACGTTCAACTTGATTTTTGATTGGCATAACAAACGTTTTGTTAATCTAACTGATAGTTTCAGTGGTGTGAACTGTAGCTTATTTAGCATGTCTGAGCAACTGTTAAAACAACAAAATTTCGAGACAACAAAATGCATTTTGCACATTCAACGATTTCTTTTTCTCAGAGTATTTATTAAGTGTAACAACTTTTATATCAATATCTATGATATAAACCTATCAAAAACATTCATAAAAATAGCCTTTTTTAGCGTCTCAAGTGAGAAGACCTCCTTAAAGATTCATTATTTATTCAATCTGAAATTGACTATAAAAATCATGAGACTTTTAATTATAATAATTCGGATCAAGAATTTTGTTAAATTCAAATTGTGTTTTCTTACTTTGAAAAAATGATTCATCGATTTCAAGTCGCAGCAATCTTGAAGCTTTTCGCGCCAGCCTCGTTATCGAGCATCTCGACACAAGTGTCGAGTAGAAAAAAAACGTCGCTCGCACTCTGCTGTTGCAAGAACAAGCGTGCGACTAGGAGCTCTACACTCTTTTTCTAACGAAAGCTGCCTTTGAATGTTACGACCGATTCAAAGGTAAAAAAGGGAATAAAGGGAGATGGCGAGATGGCGACCGAGGGTGATGAGAAAGAAAAAAGATCGAGAGGGAGGAATAAGGTGGTAGGAGAGGCAAAGAGAATTTACACGTTACGTAGATCAGCAAGAATATAAGCCGTGCGGGAGCCACATGCCGGTCGTTTTATTGGCGCAATCAGTACAAGTCACGTCAGTACTTCCGGAATTGATTGGGAACCTTAGAGCCTGAGTGAAAGACGCGATGTGCCGTTACACCACCGCTCGCGCGGTTTTATCGCCGTACGCGACGGGGGCGAGGAAAAAATGGACCATCGGCGAAGATGACGTCGCGTCAAATGAATCGATACCATATTTTTTTCCAGACCGTGTGTGTACATTAGATTCAGTCAGTGGAGCCAAAAAGTACGCTCCACGAACTGCCATTCTACAAAAGCTCGTGTAAAAAAAAAACGCACGCCATTGCAGGCCTTCTCCTGAGTCAATACTTGGATGGGTGATCGCTCAGCCGTGAACTGCTCTGCACTCTGACAACCGATCGGGTAGTCTCACCGGATGTCCGATGGAGCAACTGAAATGCAGTGAACAAATTTCCGCCTCTATTGCCGCAGGTTTTTCGCACTTTCCATGTGCCTTCGTACAACCGCAATAAACACGTTCAACGGGACTGGCTGTGGGCGACATCCCCCCTGGGGTACCCCTCAACAAATAAAAATACTAAATGGACGTTTGTTGAAAATGGATCTAGGGGGACCGCAAGAGCTTGCAATGCGTATCACTGCAAAAACTAGGCATGTCTGACGTGTGTTTAAAGTATGTAGAAGTAACACAACATAAAGGCTAGACACGCGTTGCCATGTTGATTCTACGCACTTGTGCATTTGGTAACACGTAATGCACTAAAATTTCACACGTGAGTGTGACATTTTTACGCATTAAGGAGTGAGATGCAGTCAGAGGCGTGAAAAAACGAGCATTTACAATCAATTTTTTTCATAGTAATTAAGTATGTTTTACAAAAATGGTTACATAGACTTTTCATGGTATATTTCAACTTGACTGGTACAAATTTTCAAAGAAAAGTATTGATTATTTATAAAAATGTCGCCATCTTTGTCGGACCCCCTTCGGCATGTAGTGCTTTGCGGTGACCATCATAAAATTTTAGTGGATCATCTGAAATAAATAAAAAACCCAAAAAAATCATTGGTTTAATAATAAATCCAGTCCTTGATCAAAGCTTTTTTTTAATTAACAAAATGGCCGCTGCCGACAGATAATTTTCGATTTACGACCAAAAAAGCGCTCGTTTATTGTTAAAAAAATGGAAATTTTCAACAAAAATGAAAATCCTTCTATTGAGGACTAGTTTTTAATGCTATCAATAAGCACACCAAATTTCATCAAAATCCATCGAGTAGTTTTTACATTATAGTGGTCACCGACTAGAAAAACATTTTTTCGAGAAAAACGCGTTTAAAGTTTTTCGATGTGGATACGGTATTATATGTTCGTAAAATTTTGAGCCCGATGAATGAAGCTAAACTTTTTTTATGTATTTTGATCTGCTGAATCCGAATATCACAATTTTCGGCGAAAAGTCTAGCATTCAATTGTTTATAGCCAATTGTTAAAACAATTTTCAAAAAATTAAAGTGTTTCCGGATGAATTATTTAAAAAAATATATATTTCGGGCAATTTTAAAACAAAAGTATTGTTTATAAATTTTGCTAAAGTTCATAGTTTTTGATTAATAGATTTTTGAAAAATTCTGGAAGAGTTTTCCAATTTTACACTTGATTTATTCATAGAAATACTAATTAAAAAATTATTTACATCGAATCATCAATTCCTGTCGCATACAATAGGGCTTTTGCCGATGTGGAAGCTTCCAAAATATTAATTTGTTGTTGTCGTCGAAGCATTCTGCCGTCTCGGGTATTACCGGTTGCTCGCACCTGCCGTCGGCTATCTGCCATGGGGACCCGACGCCCCTTCACTAATCATGGGATATCGCAGAAACTATTCATCGGCTTGACTTGAAATTTTCAGGGAATATTTTCCGAACATCATACTTCAAGAAAATCTATTTAAAAAATCGATTTTTTGAAAATTCTGACTGCATGTCACTCCTTAATTTATCACACACCTCCATAGCTATCCCCATCAATGACACGCTTATTCGAACACACATAAACCGTGTAGAATCAACATACACGACGCAAATTGACACACATTGGGCTAAACAACACACGTTGATAGCAATACACGAGCAAAAATAACACGGAAAAAGCAACACAGTTTAAGTGTGTTAATTGCGAGTTATTGATCATATGTTTTAAAAATCACCTTGGCTACGGCATCACCTGAAAATCATTAGTTGATTTGACATCGATTGATTAACCGGTTAATTGAAGACCACATTTGGTCATAACTTTTTGTTTCATTTATAGATCATTTTTGAGTTTGTCACGTGGAAGGACCTGTAATCGGAATCTATTTTCCAAAACCTCGATAGCTGCATTGAATCTTTAGCGACGTATTTTTGTTTCGAGGCCATCACCGGCGAACAAAAAGCGGTCGTCATCGTGAAGCTGTATGAGAACCTAGCCTATGCGAAGGCAAGAAAAACAGTGACACTTCTCATGCATACTACAGAGTAATATATAAGTACCGTTGAGTTCGGTTCTACAAGTGCATATATTTTGACGATAAAAAGCTTTTGTTATTCAATTTATTATTCCGGCGCATCCCATGTATATACAGTACCGCAATAATAAGTGGTGTTTTTACACACTTTGAGTGTGTCAATGGTTTTAGACACTTATTGTACGTTTTAACGTGTATAAGAAAATTTTGCAGTGTAGGGGGAGTTGTGCTCAAGATGACCTAGTCAGATGAGACGACACACCCTCAATATCTTTTCAAATATTCGCACAATACGAGTAACGATGACGTTCTATGGTCGGCTTATAAGTGTTGATAGTAGCCAAATATAGTATAGCCATCAGCGAACGCGAGCTTTTACGTAGTGAATATTTTTGTGATTTTGAAACGCAAAATAGAAACTGGCAACTTTATTATCTGGTGCTAAAAATACTCGTCGGATGAGAATTTTTCTAGTTGTCAATTTATTCATAATCTAGGGTCATTGTACTTCACAAATACTGCACACCGGATATTCTAACTCCAAAGCTTTTGTCACAACAAATAAACAAAATCTGCATTAACTTATGGGTAAGTTGACGTACTAGACGACAGTGTAAGATGACACACTATGTCATCTTACCCTGCTGCGAATCAAACCGGATATAAAATTAGATTTTTTGGCTTATCGTTATAGGATGCCTGGCTGTTACTAACGAACCTCGACATGGAAGAGCTAGTCGCACGAACACATGACGAACAAGGAAAGGTTGCGAGGTCGATCTCTCCAATTTCGATTAAATTTTGCATGCTTGCAGAATGGGCAAAAATAATCGCCACGTATTTTTTATATCTGCGGAACCCGATTTTTAAGGGTTGAAACACACCCTCGAAAATTGGGGTGTTTTACGTTTTTCGTCGATAACGTTTTAAGAGGCCAGTCCACTTTGAAAATTTCACAAAAATCCCAAGCAGCAAGACTTGAAGAAATCGACGATGATGAGCAATCCAGAAGGGATTTTGTAGGGTGCAGGAATTGCCGATTAAGTTTCAGTAAGAGTTTTTCATAGTATAAACTTCAAACGCGTTTTTCTCGAAACATCGTTTTCAAAATCTAGCTCCATCGTATCTCTGAAACTAATAAACCGATTCTCTTGAAATTTGAACCACATATTGTAAACATTATTCGCAACAAGATGACCCTCAATGGTTTTCACATTTTGATTTTTACTCTTTTTTTCGAAAAATTGCGTTTTTTAATTACTTTTTTCGTTTTTCATCTGCCATTTTTTTATTTTTTGATGAAACTTTATATCCGAGGGTCTTTTTGTAGCTGGTGTCATACTGAACCTAATGGATTTTGATTTTTTTGTTTCAGACAAGCCGTTGCCGAGTTATGATGGCGCTACCTAGCCCACCTGTTTTTGAGGCATTACATTAAACTATAGTTATTGTAGTTAAAAATAAATAAAAATGAATTAAACATTTTTTAAAATATATTTCAGGACTTTATTTATCAAACCCAACAACTTTATATTCACATCTTTTATAAAATCCTCAAAAAAAATCGCGAAAATTGCCTTTTTTCGTTGTTCCAAAGTGGACTGGCCCCTTTACGGTATGAGATACGAAAAAATTTCAAATGGCAACAATGTTTATTTTTTCGTGTACTATACATTGGAAATGAGAATTAGATCATTTTGACGTTGTCGACGTAAAACTAAGAGCACCCGTATTTTCGAGGGTGCGTTTCGCCCCTTAAAAATCGGGTTCCGCGGATATAAAAAAACACATGTCGCCTATTTTTATCCATTTTAGAAGCATGTCAAATTTCATCGAAATCGAAGAGATCGACCTCGAAACCTTTCCTTGTAAGACCACTGAAGCTGTAGAGAAGAATAGAATAGCTTGGCTTTTAGCATCCAAACATTTGTACATGCCCGAGGCACGTACAAATTCAGGCCTTCATCATCACTACAATAATGTTGCAGTAAATATCGGTTGCTACAAACTAATCTTAACCCAGAAATTAATGTATCTGAGCATAATTCGATCGACATGTGTAAGACACCATACATATGTCATCTTCGACTGAAGTTTGTCGTCTTACCCACGTCGACCTACATGTGGTTTGCGATTTTTTTTTAATTCAAGTAACTAATGTCATGAAACTGATTCTATTGCATTATAGTAATAAACTTTTATGGATCTACGCTTGGCTTCCAATTCGTACGACGTCATTCATTTACATATTCATCATCAAAGAAGTAGTATGTCATCTTAATGGGTTAGGCCACTCTAGAAATTTCGGAATTCCAAAATCGATTTGTTTTTAATGGTCCCCGAAGACCTCAAAAATGATGTCCCAAAAGATTATGGCCGGGAAAAATCTCTAAGTACTCCGTTTTCGAATTTTAGTACAAGGCCGCCTGGTCCGCAGCGAGCGGACTCAAAACTTCAAACGCGTTTATTTCAAAACTGCATTTTTTAAGTTGGCCGGAAACATAACTCAGACAATTTTCAACCGATTCACTTTAAATGTTGAATATATCTTGAAAAATACATTGTCTGCGGAAGTACGTAGGATTTTTTTTATATTGCATAGTTCATTTGTTATTAACAATTATCTGACGATTTTTCAGGCAAATTTTTCACTTTCCACTTCAGAAGTGCGCCTTTTGGCCAAAAATAAATATATCGAAAAAATCCTACGTGCTTCTATAGCAGTTATTATATATAATCGCAAAAAATTCACTGGCTCATTATAATTCAAAAATTACATGAGTTGTTTGTCCGGCCGTGGACCCTGGAAAAACGGAAACGTCATCGCAAAAACGCTGCACAGCCGCCATTTTTAAACCAATCGCTTCAAAAAAATTACCGCATACAGTCACTGATATATATGACAAACACCCTCTTTTGTAATCTCGATTTATTTTGTAATTTTTGTGAGGAAAAAAAATCCCCAAAAAGCCTACTTTTTCGGCCACCAGAGTGGCTCAAGGCCTCAACTCCCACGCGAGGTGGCACAGAGAAATATCCAAATGAATATCGCCAATCGCCCAACGCAACTGAAGCTCCAAGTATGCCAAATTTGCCACCCCCGTGTTTGAGACCACCATTTTTCAACGACCGCAGTCGCCCGGAATGTCCCGTATACGCACGTATAGCCGTATCCGTGTAGCTACGAGGATAAAATGGTTCTGTATGAACAATGGTGGGGCTAACAATGCCCCGTGTACGGGGCGAAACGCCGCGAGACAATGCCAGCCCGAGTGGCCAGTAGCAGCAATCCACTGAACCGGTATGAAGGCGGAATCTCCGCAGCAACAGCCAATAGGCCCTAAATCAACGTTCAGCATAATAAAGCGGCGAAGAGCTGCATATACGAGGCGCATCTACGCCTCGTGCCCACTCTTGAAAAAAAAAAAACCCCCCCTCAAATGGCGTCAACCAGCCAGGTTTCGATGCGTAAATCCATACGTGTTACGCCCTTCTGATCCCACCAGCCTGGTCGATGTATACCACTGTCCGGGCACACGGACACCCAAGGGCTGTAATGAATTGCGACTTGCCTATGGGCAAAGAGAACGCGTGTCGAACAAAGCCTCGTGTATCGAAGTCGACTCCCTCTATGTACAATCGCCCTCTATACAAAGATTCATACCCTGCCAAAGTAACGTACATGTACATATACTCCCCCGCGCTTGATGAGGGTATAAAATACTTTTGAACTTCTCGAGAGATTAATTGAAACGTTGCAGTGCCAGAAGTTCACACGAAAGGTCTTTTTTCAACAGTGGTCTAACAAGGAACCTCCACGTACGAGGAAATCTAAAGAGGCGGAGAGAGAGAGAGAGCCATTGAAGGACAAGGAAAAAAGGGACAAAGAGAGAGAGAAAAAGAGACAGGGAAACGAAAGAGTAGTGGAGGAAGAAAGATCAGCGAAAAGGACGAAAAGGGATGGGCGGAAAGGTTGAAGAAAGGGAGGAGATGCGGTGCAGTAGTAAAGTCAGCTGCAGTGTCAGACAAGAGAAAACGGACCGGGAGGAGTTTCTCGCGGCCTCTACCGTAGAACCGAGTCTGTTGCCGCTTCTGTGCTTTTCGGAGCAGAGAAAGGATGGGAGGCAAAGAGCGAGAGAGAGAGAGAGGCAGATACAAGGCACGCTCAGCCGTTCCTAAGCCCCAAAGCTTACAACGAAGGGACGACCGACAGAGCGTGCAAAACACTAGAGGCAACTCTCTTGCTACACACACACGTATGTGTGTGTGTGTGTAAATTGTGTACGTGTGTGCCTCGCCTATGTGCTCTAGCCAACCAAGTTTTCGTCGTCTCTTGTGGACTTTCCTTTTTCTGCTTCGTCCCTGCACCCTTCCGGCTCTTACGTCTGAACCACCGCAGCTCCTTTCCACTCTCGGGTTCGCGGTGACCAAGTCTGGCCCTCTCGGTCTCGTACTATTCGTACTACTCGCACGACCTACCTGAGCAATCTATATATATGTTGGGTGGAACGATAATTTTGAAACCGTTACAGCTGCATGCATTTACATAGTATGGAGTATGGAGTATGGAGTTTAAGGACACTCGAAGGTCATCCTCACCCAATTGTCCCTATATATATATATTAGGGTGGTCCTTATGTGGGGTGTTTTTTGAATTTTCCTGCGGACAAGGCGGAAAAAGTTTCCAAATAAATAAATAAATAAATACGCTGAAGCTGGAGCCTGTAGGCCAACTCAAAGTACTCCCGCCAAGGCCAGTGAATTTTACCATTTAATTTCAATGGAAACTCGGACCTACTACACTTTTTTTGCCCCCACCTAAATAATATTTTCACAAATCTGAAACTTGGCATATATCTTTCCAATAGTCATTGGTATTCCTAAAAAAAATTGGCCGATTTACAACGATGGAATTTTCAAAGTACCAGCGCGTCAAAGTTGCGTCTCGAAGTAAAAAATCATCATTTCATGAAATAAATGGATTGATAAATAAAATTAAACAATTAGATATACTTACATAAGTTTTTACAAATTGTATTAACTAAGAATGATTACATTAAACAATTCTTGTAACTTGTTTAAAACAATTAAACAATTGTGCGATTACAAATTGATAGACAAACGAATTTCTGAAGTATCGTTAAAAAAATTCAGGAATAATTTTTGGTACCTAAGTCCAGAAACTGTTGCACTGGCATTTTTTGATCAAACATTGTCGAATGAAACAAAAAGACAAATGGTGTCTAGGCTGAGCATCATCAACGACGAAATAGATTGTCCGAAACGAGTGGAAGTACGTGACATCGGAAGTTTGCGTAATTTAACTGTCGAGTCATTCGTTTCGTCTCAATCGCGGAAATTTTTCGAACGTTTTGACATAAAACAAGATTTTTTAAAGAGTGATCCAACACAGTGGCCAAAAGATCATAATTATAAAACAGGCCTTCAGCTGGTAAAACATCTAAAAGTTGTAAACGATACTGCGGAGAGAGCAGTTAAATTAATTCAAGAATACAACGAAATTTTATCGAAAGATGATGCGCAAAAACAATTTATTTTACAAATTGTATTCGAGAATAGAGCGCAATTCCCTGATGCTCGGAAACCAACCGTACTAAGAGATTTATAGATCATGTAAACTCACTGTATCATAGTTGTTTGATCTAAGCTGTGTAAATAAAAATGCAACTGTAAATTCGAGTAAAAATAAGGTATCTCGTCATAATTACTGCAACGACATGTTTAATGTAACTATTCTTAGTTCATACAATTTGTAAAAGCTCATGTAATTATATCTAATTGTTTAATATTATTTATTAATTCATTTATTTCGTTAAATTATGATTTTTTACTTCAAGACGCAACATTGAAGCGCTGGTACTTTGAACATGTGATGGTTGTAAATCGCCCAATGTTTTGTAGAATACCTATGACTATAGGAAAGATATATGCCAAGTTTCGGATTTTTCAAAATGCTATTTAGGTGGGGACAAAAAAAAGTGTAGTAGGTCCGAGTTTCCATTGAAATTAAATGGGAAAATTCACGGCCTTGGCGGGAATACTTTGACTTGACCTACAGGATCCAGCCTTAGCGTACTTTTTTATTTATTTATTTGAAAACGTTTTCCGCCTTGTCCGAAGGAAAATTAAAAAATACCCCAAATGAGGACCACCCTAATATATATATATATATATATATATATATATATATATATATATATATATATATATATATATAGAATAAAGTATATATATGCTTTATTCTTTTTAACTATAAAGGGTGAGGCACATAAAGTGTTACAGAGCAATAGCACTCAAACTATTCATCATATCCAAAAGTGTTTCAGACAAAAGTTTCAGCGTTCGAGAAGGCCGTCATACTAGACCACCCTATTTTTTTATCGGTGAAGGCGTTGAAGCTACGATCTCAAGACGAATTCAGCGACCTACAACACAAGGTCATTCTAGTCACGCAAAGTATGAAAATAGTCGAAAAATATCGGCATAATCACTTTTAAAGGATCCAATAACATTGGTTTGGGTCTACCCACAGAAGATACAATCGGTCGACGTTTGACTCGTGTTTGTTTCACTGTACCGAAGCGACAGAAACAGTCAGCTAATCGCTTAAAAGCCACGTGCGATTTTTGTTGCCTATCCGGATGACGAGCCGCATACAAATCTTGGGCGTTTCTATAATGTTTACGGCATTCCCCCAGCACCATCATCGTAAGAAATGAAAACAGCGATCAAACAAGTGTTTACAAGTCGAGGGTAATCACTTCGAGCATCTTTTGTAGGTAGACCCAAATGAAGGTTAGTGGATCCTTTGAAGGTGATTATTCCGATATTTTTCAATTTTCGACTATTTTTATACTTTGCGTGACTAGAATGACCTTGTGCTGTAGGTCGCTGAATTCGTCTTAAAATCGGTAATAATGTCATCGAAAAAAAAATACATGGTTACATTTAAAACAGTGGAGTTGACCTTGACGGAGCTTCAGCGCCTCCACCGTTAAAAAAATAGGGTGATCCAGTATGACGGCCTTTTCGAACACTGAAACTTTTGTCTGAAACATTTTTGGATATGATCAATAGTTTGAGTGCTGAGAAGAGTATGTGGCTTCCGGATGGAGGCCGTGTTGAGGATCAGCGTTGTGCCGACGTTTCGCAAACGTTACAGTCTGCATCATCAGGGCTGAGAGCTCCGATACTGAAGCTCTCGTGTCTCAGGTATTCCTTATATAGTTGCAGTCATCGTTCTGGATCGCTGCACCAGCCAATCAGATGTTTTAATTGATCAGCTGGTCAATTAAAAAACCGGGAGGACGGTGTGCCAAATAGGATTGACGTGATCCAGGAAACACCGAGAAGGCTTGGAAATCCGAAAACATCCGGACAATCTAAACAGAGATGGAGGATATCACGTCAATCCTATTTGGCACACCGTCCTCCCGGTTTTTTAATTGACCAGCTGATCAATTAAAACATCTGATTGGCTGGTGCAGCGATCCAGAACGATGACTGCAACTATATAAGGAATACCTGAGACACGAGAGCTTCAGTATTGGAGCTCTCAGCCCTGATGATGCAGACTGTAACGTTTGCGAAACGTCGGCACAACGCTGATCCTCAACACGGCCTCCATCCGGAAGCCACATACTCTTCTCATTACATAAAGAGCCGTGAAAGCCTTAAAACTAAAAGTTTGAGTGCTGTTGCTCTGTAACACTTTATGTGCCTCACCCTGTATATATATATATATATATATATATATTCGCGGACAGGTGATTTTAAGGACACTCGAAGGTCATCCTCACCCAATTGTCCCCATACTCGATACTAGGTAAATTCACGCAGCTGTAACGTTTTCGAAATTATCTTTCCACACGAACATATATATAGATTGCTCCTAACGAGGTGACCTGTCACCCCCTTAAGGCTTTCCATCGACCTTCCTAACACTCTGTGTGTGTGTGTGCGTGTGCGTGTGCGTGTGCGTGTGCGTGTGCGTGTGCGTGTGTGCGTGTGTGTGTGTGTGCGCGCGCGCGTGAGTCTGTGTGTGTGTGTGTGTGCGTGCGTGCGTGCGTGCGTGCGTGCGTGCGTGCGTGTGTGTGTGTGTGTGTGTGTGTGTGTGTGTGTGTGTGTGTGTGTGTGTGTGTGTGTGTGTGTGTGTGTGTGTGTGTGTGTGTGTGTGTGTGTGTGTGTGTGTGTGTGTGTATTAAGGCTTTCCATCGACTTTCTTAACAGGGGTGATAGGTCACCTCATTAGGAACGCATCTAACCTAGGTTACCTTAGTCGAAAGTCTAAGAATTTCGAGTTATCATGGTAAGTATGATTTTTGGAAAATTTCCCAAATTAGGTAATAACTCGCTTACCTCTTAAGTTAACTTTTTTTTTAATAGCATTAACATGAGAGGTATTTTTATTTTTTGCCAAGTTTTTAATTATTCAACACGTCCCATTTAGTTAGTTGTGTGGATACAAATTATTGTATTGGTGTTTGTAGATTGAATAGACATTAAGCTAAGACGCAAATAAGGTTTTAGTTACCAATTATTGTTTGTTTGAACATTATGAACGAGTTAATATCTAATTTTGGGAAATTTTCCAAACATCACACTTACCATGATAACTCGAAATCCTTAGACTTTGGGCTGAGGTAACCTAAGTTAGATATGTTCCTAACGAGGTGACCTATTACCCCCTTAAGGCTTTGCATCGACCTTCCTAACACCCTGTGTATACATACTTAAAAAGAATAAAGTTTTAGGAAAATATAGGCTTTAATCATTTTCGAGAGGTTTTTGTATAATCTAATTTGATTTTTTTCGACATGTTCGACTCAATGATCGTTTTTTTTATCTTTCCGATTATTTTGGACCGCCTGTCATTGTTTTATAAATTTTAACGTAATTAAGGGGTCTGCATGGGCTTTAAATTGAACAATACGATTTTAATCGCGTAGTTTTATAGCGTTGTGTCTTAACTTTAATTTGCAACAAAGATATTGCATAAATTTCGAAAATTGACCAAGTTATGACGATTTTTGTAAAGGGAAAGATCTTTGTTTTGCGTTTTTATCGAAACTATGTTTTTTTGAAACGATGTAAGTCGTATCTCAAATTATATTTGTCTGATTCATTTCAAATGCCGACAGAGCAGAGTTTATAACATTTTCTATCGTATGATCAAATGATTTTTTTATATTTTCATATATTTATTAATAACAAATTATTCAATTAATTTTTTTGCACGAAAATTGAACTTTTATTTCCACAGGTTGTATTTTTCGTGATTTTCAAAATTTCAGACAGTATCCGTTGGTATGGGAGTTTTGTTATTATACTGAAAATAATTTTTTGTTATTTTTCATTTCAGACCACCTTAGCTGCGAGAACCACCTGCACCGATTGGCCATGCAGCAGTTGCGGCACATTGTGTAAACAACAATAACTTTATTGCTTATCAATATTTTTCGATACACAAAAAACCCAAACTTGTCAAAACAGTGTATTAATTGTGTGTAAAATCCCGACGTCGTCATCCCAATATTGTCATCAGAAAAAAATATACGATATTGAACCATCGTTCGTACGCATCAAAAGATCAGTATTCCGATCTTTTTTTTACGAATTTGAGCTACGAAGAACACCCAAATATTTGGTTTAACATCATCTAAAGAAATCTGAATCCCAAATTGGCTGGATAAGATTTTTTATGACAACGAATATAAAGAAATTAAAAAATTCTAAAAATATTTTGTTGCACTCCAACGATGCAAACTTCAATATCGTAAAAATATTGAAAATCGATCTCTTTTTTGGACCCCCAGTTCATGCAGACCCGTTAATCCAGAACCAATGATACTTGACATAAAAATTGCGTATTTATTGAACATCGAAATTACATAATGTTCACGTTCGAATCTCATTACACACACACACACACCCATATATGTAATTTGAAAATGATCATTAAATCGTATTGAAATTTAATTAAAAGGGCCACCTCTCGAATCGGTGACAGATATTTGTGAATTTATCCGCTTTCACGTTCATTACAAGAAGTACATTCGAGCGACAAACACTCGAATATAATTTCTGTTCCGTAATTACCATTTCAATACAACGTCAAACGGCACCTCCACTTCTTTGAAAGGATCTCGTTTTCACAATGTTTATCTCTACAACGTTGAAAGTCTGTTTTTGAACTTTGCAATGACTTTATCTCTCATCTGTATAAACTCGGAAATCGACCAACTGAGTCTCAAGTTTGCAATATTGAACTTCTACAACGATCTAGGCTTATGATTATCCCTACAACGTATTTATTCGGATTTTTATCAACTACACAATGACGGATTGTCAATATGCATTAATTCTATAATGTATCGACTCTACAAGAACTTTGAGTACTCAACGATCAACTGGGAAATATGAGTGAAATAGAGCACTGTCAATGCTTTTACTACAAACCTATCGCTGAAAACCCATATTTATTTGGCACAATTAAGGGTAATATTCATATGGAAACAGTTAGAAAGTATAATAATTAATTATAATATAAAGTAAAATATCTTCTTCAATGTATATTTATATTCGTATATATATATCTTATTTCTTCTTCAGTGAAGAATACACCTCATACATCAGCCGTCGTAGAGCTAACGAACATATTGCCCAGTTCAACGTTCAGTACTCAAAGTTCTTGTAGAATTGATACATTATAGAATTAAGGCGGCATTTACATTTACAACGATCAGAAAATCGATTTTTTTCTTTAAACGATAGAACTATATATGTACAATATTTTCCTAAAGTTTCAAAGCGAAATTCGAAAAACTTCAAACGTTGCAGCCCGTCAACGCGTGCCTCACCGCTCGGATGCGAAGCGGGCGCGAAATTCGAACGCGTTTTCCTCAAAACTGCATTATCGAAATTGGCGTGCTGGATTACTCAAAAACTATCAAGCCGATTGAGTTGAAACTTGGTAGAAATATTGATAATATTGGTACCTTTTACTTGACGAGATTGAAAAATTGAAAATAACTACTTTTTTAATCCACATTTTACAGAAATGTTTTTCTTTTGTATATGCGTGCCATTTTTTTTAATTTGCATTTTCTTCATTTTAATTACCGTCACATAGAAACTATACATGTTCTAACTAAAAAAAAATATTTGAACTTTTTTGCAAATCACGGGAATCTACGGGAAACTAGACTGCACGTCGATTCGCAACTCCCACGGCGACCATGCTGTAACACTCTGCCACAGCTCCGTCATTTCGATGATGAATTAATATAAGGGGCCAGTCCACTTTGGAGCCACAAAAATGGCTATTTTCGCAATTTTTTTTGAGGTTTTTATAAAAGATATGAATATAAAAGTTGTTGGGCTTGATAAATAAAGTCTAAAAAAAATGTTATTCATTTTTAAGTACAAAAACTATAGTTTCACGTAACGCCTCAAAAATAGGTGGGCTAGGTAGCTCGATCACAACTCGGCAACGGCTTGTCTGAAACAAAACAAATCAAGCCCATTAGATTCAGTATGACACCAGCTACAAAATGACCCTCGGATATTAAGTTTTATCAAAAATCGGTTGCCTGTAAAGTCGGTTTACTGACGATAGTTGAACGTGACAACGTCATAAGAAAATACTGATGGAATGGTTTCATTTTTCAAAAGAAAATTTTTATTTTGTTTGTTTGATAGATATTTTGTATGGATATAGAGAAGGAGGTAAATGGAAATCACAATTGAATTGATCAATTTACATTTATTTGTACGCATAAATACAATTATGTCAATTTTTTTTTATTTTTTTTTTACAATGTACATATTTTTTGCAAGTATGAATGTGCTTTGAGCAATTGTTTTACAACTTTTATTTTTTCATAAAATTCTTCGTTCAGAAAATCATTTTAAATTTACAAAATACTTGAATAAAATGTATTGTTTAAATTTCTACTCGACTGTTAAAATTTAATTTTTGATTTTATTATTTTATAACAATAAATTTTGTATTGACATTATTTCTTTCAGCAAGTAAACTGAATAAAAGTTGTTGTTCAATTAGTTACTTAATTATTTTTGCAAATTTAATTGTAATTTGTTGTAAAAAAGTAATAATTTTGAATAATTTATTATAAGAATAAACTGTGATTAAATTATTGTTCATAAATCTTAAATTTAAAATTTAAAATTTGGAAACACCATTAAAATTTTTGTAACTCTAGCTTCTAAAAAGCCCGCCTCAATGTGTTTGATATAGGAGAAAATTGTTCCCTTTGACGGCTGGCTGGTCCAACCTGTCATTTCAGACACGTTGTTATGATATGTGGAAGATTTAACATTTATGTTTTAATTTTTTGAAATCATAGCTACGCTCGATAATTATTTCGATCGAGAAGTAAAGCAATTGATTTTTACTCATCGTGAAATAGTTCTGTTAACTTATTGTTATAGTTTTGTCAATTATAGCATAACCTACAATCGCTGCACTAGCGGACCGATGCTATTTATTTTAATGATGAAAGCACGAATATTCGACAATATATCACTGAACATATATTTAATATCGAAAGAATCATTACCTTTATCGCCGCAATTATCGTTGCTATAAACAATTGACACCACATGCACTTTTCACTGCACTTCATACTTGACGAAAACATGTACATGTATTATTGTATAGCAGCTGTCCACGCGGACGCATCGCTCATGGCCTCTGCACACTGCGCGCGATGGGCGACAAGCGATGAGCGATATCCAATGAGAACTCGAGTATGACGGAAATGCTCTATGAGAGTGACGTTGCCATTGGATATCGCTCATCGCTCGTCGCTCGTCGCTCGCAGTGTGCAGAGGCCATCACTCAAGTAGGAGAGAGACAGATGTCGAACGCTGCCGAACGCTGCCGAACGCGGAGGCCGATTGTGCCTCTTTGTCGCTCGTTCCGCGCTCTCGCTTACACTTCAAGCCTTAGATGGAACGCCTCAGAGCGAGGTAACGGCGATGAGTCATGCTTTTTCGTGCGTGCAGCCGGCTCCATCGAATTATAAGACGTTATCACGTCAAAAATAAAAAAATGTCAGATGAGAAATGAAAAAAAGTGAAAAACTCGTTTTTTCGCAGTTTTTCGCAAAAAAAATAGTAAAAATCAAAATTTTTAAACCATGGAGGGTCATCTCGTTGCGAATCATGTTTACAATATGTGGTTCAAATTTCAAGAGAATCAGTTTAAGAGATACGATGAAGTTAGATTTTGAAAACGTTGTTTCGAGGAAAACTCGTTTGAAGTTTATACTATGAACAACTCTTACTTAAACGCAATCGGCAATTCCCGCACCGTACAAAATCCCTTCTGATTGCTCATCATCGTCGATATCTTCGAGTCTTGCTTGCTTTCGATTTTTTGCAATTTTTAAAGTGGACTGCCCCCTTAAAACAATTATTTTGTATACTTAAATAAACTATTAAACTATACCTAAAATTTGATAATTGTAGAATAATTATTTCTTAGTTTAAAAAATCCCTCAATATTGCTTATTTTTTTCCTGCCTAAATGCATATCCCGCCTTTTTATCTCTTCTTTTCCTACAATAAGTCTCGCAATAACATGCTCTACAATTTCCTCTCAATCGGTCAAGCCTTTTAACCGGTATGTACATAAATGTTTCTTTTTCTCGTTGATCAAATCCTTGTTTTTTTTTTAAATTATTAGAGCCACCCCAGCCCTTTTCCTCTCGCCCTCTCGTTTCCTCATCGCGTTTATATCACCATTTGCGAGCGGTGTTCTCTCTGTGTTGTAGTCTCGGAAATTATCCGTTTTCTCGATGGTGCTTGAGCCGCCTCTCGCTTTACTCGACTCCGCTCTTGGTGCTCTCGGGGGCGCGTAATACGCCATTGTAACTTTACGAGCAGGAGAGGAGTAGAGAATCATATCGAGTTCGGACGAAAACTTCTCACCGCGTGAGAGGGTACGCGGGACGCGTCGGAAAATACGTAATATCGAATGCTTCCGTACAGCTGGGCTAGTTATACAAGAGCTCAAACTCGCCTTATTTCGGAGGCTAAGCCCGCACCATTTGGGCCCTTTTGTGCCTTAGATACTCCACATACACGTGCATGATCAATCGTGTACGCGTGGGTGTGTGTAAAGCTCAGTGCGCGAGCTTTCGTGTAGCCGAAAGTTTGGTATGCGGTTTCGTACTACGTGCCGAGTGCACCTACTGCGTATAGACGATATTCAATATATACAGGGTGTTAGGAAGGTCGATGCAAAGCCTCAAGGGGGTGATAGGTCACCTCGTTAGGAACATATCTAACCTAGGTTACCTTTGTCCAAAGTCTAAGGATTTCGAGTTATGGTAAGTACGATTTTTGGAAAATTTCCCAAAATTAGGCACTAACTCGTTCATAACGTCCAAACAGACAATAATTGGTAACTAAAAACTTATTCGCGTCTTAGCTTAAGGGAGACTTTGTCCTTGGAGTGCCATATTTCAGGTGTTTACATTTTATTTTTTTTAAAGGAAACGAGTAAAGCTTTTTGAGTGCGGTTTTTTCTTGCTTTTATTCATGATATACAGAACGTTAAAAAGATTAAAAATAAAAAAAATGGCGGCCGTTGCAGCTCCGCAAAAACAGGTCCTCAAATCGCGGGAGGTAAACGGCTGACATCACTGCCCCCTCTTTGTTGATCTGAAACGCAAATTCAAAGCATATTATTAATTTGTGACCCTTTGGTCATGGAATGACGAATGGGTTTTTCGTTTAAAAAAAATCAAATTTTCGCGTTTTTTTTCGCATAAAAAGATAAATAATAAATGCAAAAATGTATCTATCGATCCGTCATTCCGTGAAGACATATTTTCTGAGTATGCTCTCCAAATTTCAGGTCGATATGTTAATTACAGCGGTCAGGAGAATGTCAGCCATTTTTAAAAACGTGTTTTCGAGAAAAACGCGTTTAAAGTTTTGTAATGTGTTTACACAAATGTGTTTATAATTACCGCTAATCGGCAATACCTGGTCCATAGAGGCATCCCTCCTCTTCTTCTAGCTGCTCATGTTGAGCCGCTAACATCTCGCGATGGGCACAAAGGACAAAGTCTCCCTTAATGGGTATTCAATCGACGAACACACTGAGAAAAAAAAACCAATTGAATCGAAAAAATATATTGGTTGATTCAAATAAATGTCTGATCGCGGAGTGCCACCGATATGTGAGATTGTTACAATACTATAAAATATTGGAAAATGTGCTCGATTCACATAACGTATTGTTTTATTTTTAAACCTCTACTGTTCACTGAATATCTACATCATCCTTCAAATAAAATTATATTCTATTAAAATCATTCTATAGACAATCCGTAGGTGTATGGATAAAATAATTAAGCAGTTGCTACAACATTTTTTCATTTCGTACAAGAACATAATCAATAGTGTGAATTATTTCTTTACTATATCAAAACGAATATGCCATGAGACGTAAGTTTTTTAATTTGATTTAAATCTTAAATAAAAAGTGGGCATTGGAATGATCATCCACGATAATAGTGGAGAAAATATCAGATAACCAATGGAATATCCATGGAGAGAATGTCAGATATTCAACTGATAAGAACAGATATTACGCTTTGATCTTAGCCACAGGCCAAGAAGCGATACTCTTTAGAGTTTCTCCGGCGTTTAAGTAGATTTTCGGTTCGCGCTACGCTTACGAGAAACGAGCGCGCGTGCGGCTTCTAGCGGTTACTCCCAGAACTACGGGTTCCCTTACACATATAATTTCGGTGGCGCTCGGCCATAACGTGGTTGAGTTTTTTCAATCAAATGCGCAAGAAACAAATGTTATTTTCGCATAATTTTTTAACCAATTCAGAAATTTGCTTAATATTTTTCAATAAAAATGAAATATTAATATTTTAACGAATAATGTACTTGAAAATCAATATCGGATATGGTGAAAAAAATAACATATTTACTCAATAGAAATTTTATCTGAATCAAACGAGCGAAATTCAATTTTTCTTGTGTACTCGAATCAACAATATTCATGTTGTGAATTAAAAGGTTTTTTTTTGTTCGTTGCAGAAAACCCATTCAAAACTATATAATTTGTTCGCGATAATTTTTTAGATAGCTTCAATAATATATTGTTCTCGGCTAACAATATATCTTTTGAATGAAAAAAAAACTTTCAATTTGATCACGTTATTAAAGTCAATAGAGTTTTGTTTGGACTAATAAATCCGGTTATTTACACCAACAATTATACAATTGAATCGACGAAATTTCATTCAATGACACCAATATTATTGGATCAATGTTTTTTTTTTCTTAGCGTGCAACAATACAATAATCTGTATCCACACAACTAACTAAATGGGACGTGTTAAATAATTGAAAACTTGTCAAAAAATAAAAATACCTCTTATGTTAATGCTATTAAAAAAATAACATTAACATAAGGTGAAAACAAGTTAGTACCTAATTTTGGGAAATTTTCCAAAAATCATACTTACCACGATAGCTCGAAATCCCTAGACTTTGGACTAAGGTAACCTAGGTTAGATATGTTCCTAACGAGGTGACCTATCACCCCCTTAAGACTTCTGACCTTCCTAACACCCTGTATTCAGGGTGTTAAGACAAGAAGCGGTTCACCTGAAATTCCCTGCCAGATTTGGAGACATAAAATATCCATGAATCGGAGGAAAAATGCTTTAGGGCGATACATATAGGTTAGGTAAGTTCGATACTATGTAGTGGCTATAAAATTTATTCGCAGGAATTTGTTTCAGGGGAGCTGGAACCCATCAAATATGGTAGTGCACCATCGGAATATACCACCAGTAACGGGAAACGTTCATTTCTTTTTTCATTTTACGAAGCAGACGTACGTGACGACATTATATTATTGCCAAGCGACCACAAGGACACAAAAAAAGTGTGTTGTATAAATCAAGACTCGTGGAAGCGTGTAGAAAGTTGCAAAAAGGAAAACCCAATAATGTGCGAAAAATACACGTTTGAAGTGTGTTGATTTTGACAACAACCCATTATAACACGTCGAAAATTGCGACAAGCGTTTACACGCGAAAAGTAGGTCGTAACAACACGCGTAAGATGTGTCGTTATGTCAATAACACACGAGTTACCGCGTTAAAAAGAGCGACAAGATTACACACGGGAAACAGTTGAAACAACGCACTTGGTTTTTACAGTGCATTGCCATCGAAATGTCATTTTCTGCGATGCCATTTTTTTCCTTTGCACACCTACGGATTTTGTCAATGGAACTGCACCCTTTTGTCCCTTGCATGGTGTAGCCCATATCCGGTTCAGTCGTACAATGCCTGCAACTTTCCACCGAAAAAGGTATGCGGGACCATTTAAAAAAAAAAAACAAAAAAAATGGTGACCGTCAATCCACAGAAATAAAAAATGGGGTGAAACAAGAAATTAAGGGGGGAAATCCGTTTTACCGGAATTGTTCGATATTTTTTATGTTTGCGAAATTTTTTATGAGACGTTCCGTTCAGTTGATGCACTCGACTGCAAGGGGCAGAATTTCATCGGTACCCACAATTGCGCCCGTTTGATTGATCTGAGCCAAAAAATCCATGTACATTTTAGTTTTTCAGATGACCCTTTATCGCCCGTAACCCGATTTCTTCTTTTTCCACCATTTTTCAGTCTTCTTCAAGTTGTACAGGTCGTAATTTTTATGTTGCTTATGCTCCTCGGTTAGGGCTGCTGAAATGTGGATTCTGAAAAACCTCACGAAAATTTTAGGTCAATCGATCCAGTGGTTCCTGAGATATCGTGGGTACAATTTTGAAAAAAGTAGTTTCAGGAAAAGCGTTTTTAAGATTTCTCTCTCGGCATACCGAAATCTTAAAATTATATAACGATTTGCATTCACTTACGATCAATCGACTATTTCGGCGCCATATTGGGATCCTTCTTCCTTGTAGTGAAAATCGTACTGAGCGCTACCAGCCTCTTTCCCTCAGCCTTTCGTGCATCTTGGACCCCGAAGCATGATCTTCCAGCACTCTTGACGCGCGGCTGATATTATAGCTGCGACGCACTCGTCCATTCAAGCCTCTATACAGGGTATTCCAGAACTGATGGTAGTCTCTCAAATGGGGCGTTGGGGATGAAATTCTGAGATGATTGATATAAGTATGTATGGGTCTCAGATCAACCCCTGAATTATTATTAATTTTTAAACGCGGGCCAATCAGGTGCGCCCGATGAGCCAGCGTACGACGCTGAGCGATACGCGCGTTTAGTAGTGGCTGGCGGGAGCACCGCACCTACTGCCACCAACGTACGCGGGCTCAGCAGGCGCACCTGATTGGCCCGCCTTCAAAAATTAATAATAAATCAGGGGTTGATCTGAGACCCATACATACTTATATCAATCGACTCGGAATTTCACCCCTAACCCTCCATTTCAGGGACTACCGTCAGTTCTGGGACACGTTGTATAACTTCGCCAATTTTGCGAATTTCTTAACCCTCCGCGGTCACACGTTCTGGCTATTAGAAGCTGGTCACAGGGGGTCACATAAAAATTCAGGATACAAGTTTGAACATTCTAGAATGTGGCATTCTCGGTATCTTATTTTAATCGAATTTTAAAATGGCGGAAAAAAATCAGCAAGGGTTTTATGCGTGAAAAAGCCCTTCTTCACTTAAAAAAAATCATACCTCTTGCAATTTTCAATTTTTTTCACAAAATTTAAGGGTTATACTCTTGAGATATGGTAGTTTAAGAACAAAAATAGCTCTACATCCGAGCGTATTATGTACTTACAAAGGGCAGCACCGTGAGAAGGCAGGCCAGTTGCCTGGGCCATCAACTCATAGTATAGTAATTTTGGCTTAGAGTTGCGCTTGGGGTCATTTCGACCCCGGGTGACCGTGGAGAGTTGATAATATGTGAAACGAATATTTTCGAGACTATGACCTATATGAAAAGGCGAAAAGTCGACTTTTTCGACCCGATGGGTATGCGCCCCCTTTTTTAAGGTATTTCAATTCCAAAGTGTCCATATTTCAAATTTCCAAGACGAAAGGTTTATTCGAGTATTCTGAATTTCGTAACTCACCCTGTGTATTTATGCACAAACACGTGTATATGTATACGTATTCGGAACCAAGTGGAAATGTGCGCGAGGGCGTCTACACATTTTCACGAACTAGCTGCAGGCGCTATATATACATCTTGACTACCATTACCGCGACTATCAGAGGCGCATACTCTCCTCTCGTACAACTGCTACAGACTCGAACAAGTTAAACGATGTAAGGCATAATTGCCCACTCATCGGCCCTCTCTCGTGTTAGACGGATATACATATATATACGTATGTACATGCGTTGAAGAGGGAACCTACTTCTCCCTTTTGCTTCTTGGATAGGTATCGACCATCATAGACGAGATGTCCGCGCTCGATCACCGCAAGTACGCGACCTCGGCTCCATCAGTGAAATTGCATCCACCGAGTACAAATTTCGGCACAGTTGTTCTGTCGCAATCAACTATTTTCTATAGTTCTTATCCTCGCCACGTAATTGAATAGACTCTTCAATTGGATCGAAGATTCGCTTTGTAAATTTTTGACGAATTTTTGTACAATTTGGGAAGGCTTGGCGACGAAGATTCGCAAAATTTCTTCGCCTTTTTTTCGTCCATACGATTTTTTAAGAGGGAGAGATACCTTCAAGCGAGGAATTCATTTACAAAAAAAGATTTTTTTCACCATTTTTGAGACTTAGGGTATGTTTTGTTACTACTTTAGGCTATTACATATTTTGTTAAATTGATCTTTAAGGCGGAGGTATGGCACGGCCTTCAAAACGGGTTGCGGCGGAAACATCTAGCAATGTGTCACGTCTGACAGCAGTGAGACGGCGTGACACATAGCGTCGGCGGGATTAATCTGAAAAGAAAACCAACGAAGATTTTTCTTTCATTAACACTCATACGAAGAATATGAACCAAGAAAAAGCGACAAATGATGAAAATCAAATGAATGGTACGCTTTGAAATGGAAAGATCGAATTTTTCAAAAAAAAATTGGCTACAATTTGCAATAAAAATATACTTTTTTTTATTTTCAAAAAAATTTTGGGTCATGTTTTAGACAATAAGGATAGAAAGATTTATACGAAATTTTATCAGAATTGGTCGATTAATTGCTTACCTATACATCTTGCTAGTTTTGAAAAGAGCCGTTTAGAAGGCCGTGCCCTACCTCCGCCAGTTTTAGACATTTATTTAAAAATACCATGTAACAGCCAAAAGTGGTAATAAAACATAGCCTGAGTCTTAAAAATAGTGAAGAAATATTTCATAAAAAAAAAATCATGAAAAACAGCAAATATTTGTTCTTCTCCTAAAGGCATCTCCCCCTATAAAGTTTCAACGCGAAATGCCTGGTGGCTTCGAAATTTGACAGAACGCCTCCCGTCAGGCAGCAGTAAGAACAACTGTGGCGGCATGACTTTCCGCAGTTTCCCTGTGCCCACTTCATATGTGGGCGAAGGGGGTGGGGGTTGGGGTGAGGAAGGGGCAGGCTTTATAGGGAATTGGAAATAGTGAGGTCACAAATGTAGGGTAGAACGTGAATTGGATAGAATAGCCGCCAGGCAACAGTGAAAACAACTATGGCGGCACAGATTTTCGCAGTTTCCCTGTGCCCTCGTGATACGGGAGCGGAGTGGGCCGGGTTTGGGGTGAGATGGGGGCAGGCTTTCTGAGCAATTGGAAACAGTGAAGTCACAAATGAAGGGTAGAACATGAATTGGGTAGAATAGCCGTCAGGCAGCAATGGAAGCAACTGTACCGGCACGAATTTCCGCAGTTTCCCTGTGCCCTCGGAACATCTGGGCGGAGGGGGTTGGGGTGGGGAGGAAGTACGTTTTCTAGGAGATTGGATATAGTAAAGTCACAAATGTATCGTAGAACGTGAATTGACTAGAATAGCATTGGAAAGAAATTTAAAAAATATGCACAATGTCTCGCGTTAGTTCGGAAATGGTTGTATGGATCTTGAACTTTGATTCGAGCGAAACGTATGCCTAAAATGCCACTCGCTCAACCGCGCGGAGCGAGTCGAAAAAGAAACGCGTCTCTATTTCTCATGTATACTCCCCCCCTTAATTGAAGCACGCCGGCGCGCTCGTTATAAACTTGAAGAAAGGAAATAAAAGTATCCAGAAAAAAATCTCGTACGCTGTGTACAGCGTTGGTAGAAAGAAAAAAAATATTCCGCTACGCGCTCCTACTTTTGGCCTGAATATTATTGAAAAAGCTTTTTAGCCGCATTTGTTTCCTTCTTTTTTCTCTCTCTCTCATTTTTCTTTCGTCAGGCGAAATTCGCGGATATTACATAGACGTGTACAGATTTTTGTATGCGCGTGTATTTACGTCGTTGGTGTACGGTTATGTATTTATGTAAGGATTCAACGAATCCAAAACGAGAACGGAGGAAACACGATGCATACGAAGCAGAATAGAGTAGTACGGATTTCGAAGTTGCAAGGGCCCGAGAAGAGATGGC
>OZ023318.1:29236468-29308968 GCA_964007375.1 Ophion obscuratus | reverse complement strand
ATGAAAAACATCTTCAAGTCGGTATCTCGCGAAGACCTAGCCGCACTAGCCGGAATAAATGATCGGACAAAAAAATTGAAGGTTATGTAATCTCGTAATTCTATTCGATTATCGCTCTCTATGGGAACGCAATTAAGTAATTGATCCGATAATGTTAGTTACTCTTGTAAATCCACACATTTCTCAATAAACTAACATTGTGTATTGTACCATATGCAGACGATACGAAAGTTAATTTATGAAGTAGAACTAGCTCAGTGGGGATGGTCCCAGCTCATCACTCAGAAGTCCCGGGTTCGTAACCACCTTATGACGCATAAGCGTCTGATAAAATTTAAATTTGAACCATTAAAATATTTGAACCGCAAACACACCATAATCGTAATTAACGACAAGGAAAAATATCGTAAAAGAGTGCAATGATGTAAATAACGTCATAACAAAAATTTTCAGAATATTTCAAGTATAGATTAAATATATTCCAAGTATATCTTACATACACGTTGAATATATTTTAATAATATTTAAAATGTAGTATGAACATATTTCAAGTATATTTTAAACGGAGTATGAACATATACCGTGTATATTTTAGATGTAGTTTAAATACATTTAAAGTATATTTCAATTCTAAGTCGAATACAGTTAAAATACATTTGTAGTATATTTTGAGGGTAATTTGAGTAGATTGTAAGTATATTTTCAATATAGTTCGAATATACGTAACCGCATATCCCACATACATATTTTTATATACATTCTGAAGATCTATTTTGGACGAAAACTTTGATATCGCGAATATATTTTTAATGCATTTCCCGTATATATTGCATATATCTAATCTGTATCTAAGATGTATAATATACACCTGAAATATATTTTACATTCATTTTTAATGTATCGAAAAATATATTTTTACATATATTTTATTTCCGTGTGGGATGTCTTGAGAATGTGGTGTCCAATTTTTAAAGGGAAATTCCAAGAATTGCCTGAGTTTTTGGTTTGTATTTCGCTTTTTGTTCACTTTTTAGTGCGAGCTCTCATGAAGTGTGTTGGAACCCGCTGTTGATCTATCGGTTTATTGAATTTCGGGTCTGAAAGCCCGTAGAGAGGAGCAGCAGCAGGAAAATCGTTTTTACAAGGAAGCTGAAGGACTCCGTATGGCGCTGATATCGCGGATTAGCCGGTAAGACATCAAAATAATTAAGTTTTGCCTTGTTGAAACTTTGAGCGCGTTTTTCTCAAAACTGTATTTTTTCCCACTGCTGGAGTGATTACTCAAAAACTTATCAACCGCTTTTGATGAAATTTGCCACACATCTTCCTTGTACCGTCAGTTTGTCAGTGAAACAAAATAATATTTAAAATCCAAAAATAAAACGTACTTTTGCCCAAAAATATAGCAAAAAATTCTTGAAGAATTACAAAATCGAATTTATTAAGCTGCGATTTCGTGAATTTTGCATATATTTCCAAAATCCTGCTCCACCGATAGCGTACGGGTGTTACCTTTAAGAATCATTTTGATTTTTTTGTTTCAGACAATTACAGCGCGAGTGATGGCTCCAGGAGTGCGAAAACTTTTTGAGCTGGCAATTTACATTGAGAAAAAATTATAAAATATTTTTGCATACTTAGAATATCAAATAAAAAAGACACGAAGTTACTAATTTCCATGAGTATTCTTTACATGAAAAAAAAATTACGAAAATACCCCAAATTTTCTACCTTCTAAATGGTCTTACCCCCTTAAGGACACCACTGTGACGGGCAAAAAAATCGAAAAAATCGATTTTTGCATCTTCTCGAAGTATACATATTTGAGAACATGTGAAAAAAAATGTACGTTAAAATATTGAAAATTTACCAAGTTACAGACGATATGGTAATTCCGGCAACCTGAACGGAATCATAACTCTAGCTATAATTATCCGAGTTTCAATGGAAAGAAGAAAAGAATCCGTAATTGCAGTAGCTTTCGTTGTCCGTAGCCGTTTTTTTCCTTTGAAATTAAGCATATTTGAGCCCCCGCCAAAATTAAACTTTTTTCGAACATCCGGCGTGTTGTGAATTTTTTTCGAAAAATGGCTACGTGCGACTAGCACTACATTGATGTAGATTCTAAACCTTTTCAATTTTTACTTTTCAGACCAACCATTGTCAATTTATCGATCCGGCTGTTGGACCACATTTTTTATGCAGAGACCCTTTTTTACCTCAAAAACGTTGTTAATTGTTCATTTTTTCGAATAACAATTGACACAAAATAAGTTCAATGTTTGCCTCATAACATACCTTTTTTCAAAATCCCAAAAAAATTATCAAGTAGACAAAAAAATATAATTCAATTCTATATTTATAATGTAAATAATTCATAGTGACTTCCGTCAATATAAATTTCTGAGATTATTTTATCTAATCAATGTTTAATCAGCATTTCATCAAAGTCCATGTATCACGAAAAAAACTGATAGCTAAATTCGATATTATTAATGTATTCAATATTATTGATAAGCTACTGATGTTATTAATATTCTCGAGAAACTATTAATATATTCAACACTATCAATGAACTATATATATATATATATATATATATAATGTTAGCATTAATTAAAAACCTGTTGACCAAAATAAAAAGTCTAAAAATTAAAGAACAATTGATTCGTTTAAAGAATATTTACAACAGCCTGGATTTATCGTCTGGTAGCGATGACAGAATATATCTCGAATCCGATTGACAATCATTTCCACTCCTCGGATTCGTCAGCCTCTTGCTCTGTCAATAAAAAAACAAAAAATCACAGTCAACGGTGAACCACCCTAATGTACATCAGGACTTCTATATGTATATAGCTGGCGATGATCGGGCCGACTTTATAAATTTATCGGTCGTTTCCGGTAAAAGAGCCCACCCGCTCCTGCTGCCGGCAAACAAGATCTACTCTCATGAAATCGTCTTCGACGTTATAGCGAAACGACGACGGAACAGAAAAACTCGCTTGCGCTCACATACGGCCTTGCTGAGTCAGGCGGGCGAGCATAAACGAGATGGGCGGTACCTCTGGCAGTGGAATACGTGGCTATATATATATGTGTGTATATATATATATATATATATATATATGCACATCTCCGTAGACCATAATTCACCCTTAAACGTACACTAGAGAACGACGACGAGATTTCTACCCCCAGGGCGTTTTTGCACCATCCCTTACGATCCTAAACGCACATACCAAAATTGGCCTGTACATTGACTTTTTTTCCGCTTGTTTGTCTTCCGAATCGATCGCTGTTTGGGTTCGCAACGTTTCGCCGACCATTTCGGCTGATATAAAAATCATCGATACTCGTTTTTCAACGCCAAACATCGTGAACTAAAAGGATAACAATGATTCCTGTTGTCACCGGCAGTAGCAGGCGCGCGGTCTTTTCGTGCATTTTTTTTTTTCGTCCAGCAAAGTGAATTTTGAATCCCGTACAGAAAGCCGCAAGTACGTCGTGGCGCATAAATGCAGGGAATCTGGACGTCTCGCGCACGCATCTCGATGCAAGTTACATCGTTAGATATATAAAGGCTGCATCGTAGCATCAACATAGCCCAGTTGAGCCACCTCTCGGGCGTATTCTGCTCGGGACAGAAATGCAAGAGACCATCAGAGAGGAAAAGCCGTCTCGTACTCACGACTTAAACATCCTTTCGCTTCTCTCTCTCTCCCCTCCCTCTCTCTCTCTCCCCTCCCTCCCTCTCTCTCTCTCTCTCATATATACAGGATGTTAGGAAGGTCGATACAAAGCCTCAAATACTTGTCAAAAAACAAAAATACCTCGTATGTTAATGTTATTTGCTACGAGTTAGTACCTAATTTTGGGAAGTTTTCCAAAAATCATACATACCATGATAACTCGAAATCCTTAGACTCCGGACTAAGGTAACCTAAGTTAGATATGTTCTCAACAAGGTGACCTATCACCCCCTTAAGGCTTTGCATCGATATTCCTAACACCCTATATATATATATATATATATATATATATATATATATATATATCGTATCGCTGCTCTGCATATCGTGCTCTCGTATCTCAGAAATCTCAGCACACCGGCTGCTCCACTCTCCGCATTTATCTCGGGAATTAGGTTGGAAGCGCAACAACGATGCTTTTTCCCTTTCTCTCTCTCTCGTTCTTTTTTTACATCAGGGGTATATGACGCGCCAGCCTTTTCCCTCTAGACCCATGAGACGTGCAAGTCGTATCGTTGTTGCCACGTTGAATTTGCACCCTCTCATGCCTTTCCCTTTTACTTATTCAGGATCCACAAACGTTTCTCTACACGTAAAGGAAGAAAAAAAGAAAAGTGGCCCGTTTACGAATGCGCAGCACTTGCTTACGATTTTCCGAGATTCGTTGCACTCGGATTTTCCAAATAGCAGTAAATGATGGTAACGATAATAATAATAATAATGATAATGGTGAAATGTTTTGTCGTATGGAACAAAAATTATTGCTACGATGAAATTACAGTGCGCGAACTAATGAGGAAATGAAAAATCCATGCAGACCTTTCGTCTGCATAGCTTGTTCGACTTGCCGTGAATCTCGACAAGGAGGCTGATCGTTATCAGCATGATACTTTGAAGTTGAAAGTTAACAGCTCTCTCTCTCTCTCTCTCTCTCTCTCTCTCTCTCTCCATCCCTCGCTCCCTTTTGCTTCCTGTCTCGGCTTAACTAAAAAATATTCAAGAGAGAAAAAAAGTTGGAAAGGAAATACGAGGGAAGGGTTTTAGGGATGAGGAAAGCGGCAAAGACGTACAAGACGAGGGAAAGAGGCTAAAGCCGTGTGATGCTCGGGAAAATGTATGCCGAAGCGATTCACCTCATCCTCGTTAGTGCACCTAAGTGCTGGGATTTAGTAAGCAGGTGTACACAAAAGCAGTTTTGAAAGCAGCGTGCTCCTTGGACTATCAAGACCCCGAGACCCGAGAGCACACTTCGTACGAGGTAACTGTGTAGATTGTACAGTATATAGATATATACGTGTTTCAACATCCATCGACTAGCAGCCTACATCAAAAGGGCGCCAGCTATGCGATTAAAAAAATGACGGCCGAAATTGCTGATTTCATTGCGAAAAAGAAACATGGTAAAAATAATAAAATCTTATCCCGCGAACTGTGGATTAAAAAAAAAACGTCGAATTTGCTCAACATTGTGCAGTGTGAAGTCGATGTTTCGTTCTCTGTCTTTTCGTATTACAACGAAAAATGTTATATTTGTTTTATTTAGGTGTATTTTCAGTAGTTGACAAAAAAAACGGGTTGCCTAAAATGAAGGTTAACTTTGTTGCTACAATAATTTATTGAGGGAGGACACCACTGTGACGGGCCAGAAAAGGTATTTTTCCGATTTTATTTTGTGCACTAGATTGATCGTTTGGCATTTGAAAAAAGGTATGTTATTAAGCATACATTACGAATACGAAATTTAATTTTTTTAAATAAATAAAATTTTATTTATTTAAAAAAATTGAATAGTATGTTTATTGAGGTATAATAGAGCCTCTGCATAAAAATGCGGTCCAACGGCTAGATCGATATCTCGACAATGGTCGTCTGAAAAATAATAGTAAAAGAGTTTTATGATTTATATAAACATAGTTTTCGTCGGGCATAGCCCTTTTTTTAAAACAAATTTCACGAATTGGCGGATGTTTAAAAAAAGTGTACTTTTGGCTAAATGTTTACGTCTATTCGGAGGCTTAAAAACACTAAATTTCGAAGAGAGAAAACGGCCACCTACAACGATAGCTACTCCAATTAGAAATTTTTTGTTTTTTGTTTTTTTTTTAATGGTAAATCGGACATTTATCGGACAGTTAGAGTTATGGTAGCGGCCAGGTCAAAAAAAAAGACGTCTCGAAAAAAACGCGATTGAAAGTTTCAGTAAATACGTAAATCGCTGCTCTATCTGCTCTCACTAAATCGTCTGCAACTTGGTCAATCTTCAATATTTTAACTTGAATTTTTTACATATTCTAGTATATGTATCCTTTCAGAAAATGTATAAAAATCGATGCACAGTGGATTAAAAAACAAGCCTAAAAAAAGATGACTAAAGATATATTAAAAAAATAAATCGTCCCAATAATTAGAAGGAATAAAAATAATGGAACTTCGCTGGAACCAAAAAAGACGTCATGACCACTGGGTACCCATGGAACAGAATAAAAATACATTAAATAATAACTAGGCAATGAAGGGTCTAGAAAAATCGTGACCACCAACTAATTTTGCATCGATTACTACCGTACCAATTCCATGAAACCAAAGATTAAAAAAATACTCCTCTCAAGGAGGTACGTTCATTAAGAAAAATCCAACTTTCGGACTTGATTTTTCTGATTATGTTGACGAATACGCATTGCACTCTTCGGCAAGATTTGAGCTATTTTGACATTTAGTTTTTTTTTGTAAAAAAATTGCGACATCAAGCACATTGAACTTGGAGGCAATAAAGCCGTTGTTTTATGAAGACGGTCGACCGGAAATGCGGTGATCACGGTTTTGCTGCTCGTGTATCTAACTAAGGTAGTTGAAAAACCGAAATTGGATAAATTAGACATAATAGATTTTGTAAAAAAAGAAAGATTTCAATTTCCGGTTGAAAATGATCAAAACGACGAAATAGCACCCACAGACTTGGCAACGTCGGGCGTAACACCTGATGCGTTTGGTGAGCATAACCTAGCTCTGAACCATAACCTAACCTTTCACATCAATGAGTCCCGGGTGCCAACTTTGAGTATCGCAAACGCGACATCGCGTCAGGTGTTTGTTCAGAATGTCATTATATTATTTGTGGAGTTTTAAAATTGATCGCGTATCAATAACATGTTCAATTACAATTTTACCCATAGTGTTAATTCTGCTGACGTAATTCAGGGTTATTTAACCCTCAGGGTACGGACTATAAAAAAGTTACGTTCAGTACGGACATGGGTTAGCCTAACCCGGCGACTTTGATTGGGTGTATATCGAGCTGTACTTTGTCAATTTGAATAATTTTTTTTTTCATTTTGTGTGAAATTGTCTAAAAAATATGATAGAATTGTCAGATTAATCATTTAACTGATTGAAAAAAAATTATAATGAAAAATGTGAACGGGTCTTGAAATTTTTTCGCTTCTTTCAAATTTCGCTCGGGTTACGGTAACCCAGTCCGTACCCTGAGGGTTAAGGTAGAACGAGCGCGCAATCTTGATTTGTATAGATTTTGTGCAAAATTTAACCAAACATTGTTCATATCATTATGCATGTTTCAGTGAAATTTCAGAACAGTCGACCATTTAGATTGGGAGATAATGGGTTTTAAAATTGCAACTTTTAACACCGCAGGGTCTGCATTGAAATTTAGACAAAATGATTTTCCGTAAAAAATATTGGTCCCCTACAATAAGAAGACATATGGCAACACCACAGACGAGTAGTGTTCAATATTTCGAGAAAAAAATAATTATCGTGTTCATAAATTTAAAAATGTTGTCATAAAAAAATATTTGCATTATAAATATTAATATTTTATATTGTTTATGCTATATTAATTAACAAATAAAAGTGTTGGTTCATTCATAACTAGTTAAAAACTTTGATCGATTAAAAATTACTTGCAAATAAAAATTTGTGTTGCAGTATTGTTTTTAAACATGCCACGCAAACTCACGTCATTGGATACGTGGAACGATGCGGTGTTGCCATATGTCTTCTTATTATAGGGGATGAATATTTTGTACGGAAAATTATTCCGTCTCAATTTCAATGCAAACCCTGCAGTGTTAAAAGTTGCAATTTTAAAACCCATTATCTCCCAATCTAAATAGTCGACTGTTCTGAAATTTCACTCAAACATGCATAATGATATGAACAATGTCTGGTTAAAATTTGAACAAAATCTATAGAAATCAAGATTGCGCGCTCGTACTACCTTAAATAAGATTTCCACACATCCCACATGGAAATAAGATATACAAAAAATATACCGAAAGATATATAAAACATTCAGTAAATATATTTTGTTCGAAAAGTTGGATATGTCAAATATAAATTTGGATATGTCTAAAAACCTGTGCGATTTATATATATAAATAGCTTCTAAGATATACATTAAATATATTAGATCTGTATACTGAATATATCTTTTATACACTGGGGAACATACCGGAGAGCGTACGCTGGGATATAAAAAAAAATACATTTTAGATACACATAAAATATATTGAAAGCGCATGACCAACGTATGCTTTATACATTTTTAATAGGTTATCCGAATATATTTAAGGTATGCTATATGTATATCTGAATATATATTACTATATGCTTATATGCTATATGTACTAATAGACCATGAATAGACGCAAGATTCATTTGAATCATATAAAATGCTCATAAAAGATACATTTTCGATTCATGCATTGTATATATACATTTAAACACACACACACACATTAGCCTTTGCCCGCGGTTTTGCCCGCTCTGTACCGCTCTAAACAGTTATTCTGGCTACCTGGTCTGTAGTTTTTGATAATTCACCTTGCTTATTGAAAAAAAATATATTCCATATAAACTGACTTTTTGTCTCCGATATCTTTATCATAGGTATAGATAGGTTGAGTATTTACTGACGAACATTTCAATGGCAATCACATTGATTGATCTTAACTTTACTAAATGAAAAAGTACTCAAATGAAACCTTTGAACTTTGGATAATATGTTATTGTCTGAAATGAGTTATCTAAAATTAAAATTTAATCGATTTTTCCAAAATTCAGTATACACCACGTTTCACGTTTTTCTTTCTTGCCCGTCGGTTAAAATAAAATATTTTCTCGGTTGGTCACTCTACAGCAGGCGACGACATAGAGCTGACCATGCGAGAAGCAGGCTGTTCGTCGGTTGACTCGCTCGTAGCGTTTGTCGTAGCGTTTGTCCTTGCGATTTGTTAATCGTCATCGCAAAGCAGATGGTTACGGGGAACTGCACTTAAATTGAAAGGGGCATTGGGCTATTGGGCATAAGTGGTATTCGCGGTATAAACAGCGTCTTACCCCGTCCGCACCCCGTCAGAACTTCTCCCGCGATAACCTTTTGTTAAAAAGTAATTAATTGCTCAACTTAGACTCGTTCGATTTAAATAAAACAAATAGCATCATATTAGTGGCATTTTACGCTATAAACAGAGAAAACCATATTTCATTCGGTTCAGTAGTTTTACACACACACACACACACACACACACACACACACACACACACACACACACACACACACACACGCACGCACGCACGCACGCACGCACGCACGCACACGCACGCACGCACGCACACGCACGCGCACGCACACGCACACGCACACGCACACACACACACACACACATCTTCAAGTCGGTATCTCGCGAAGACCTAGCCGCACTAGCCGGAATAAATGATCGAAGGTTATGTAATCTCGTAATTCCATTCGATTATCGCTCTCTATGCGAACGCAATTAAGTAATTGATCCGATATTGTTAGTTACTCTTGTAAATCCACACATTTCTCAATAACCTAACATTGTGTATTGTACCATATGTAGACGATACGAAAGTTAATTTATCAAGTAGAACTAGCTCAGTGTGGAAGGTCCCAGCTCATCACTCAGAAGTCCCGGGTTCGAAACCACCTTACGGCGTGTAAGCGTCTGATATAATTTAAATTTGAACTATTAAAATATTTGAACTGCAAACACCATAATCGTAATTAACGACAAGGAAAAATATCGTAAAAGGGTGCAATGATGTAAATAACGTCATAACAAAATTTTTAAGAATATTTCTAGTATAGATTGAATACACTCCAAGTATATCTTAAATACACGTTGAATATATTTTAATAATATTTAAAATGTACTATGAGTATATTTCAAGTATATTTTAAACGGAGTATGAACATATATCGTGTATATTTTAGATGTATTTTAAAGACATTTAAAGTATATTTCAATTACACGTCGAATACAGTTAAAATACATTTTTAATATATCGAAAACTATACTTTTACATATATTCTATTTCCGTGTGGGTATACTCAAACGTATACTTTCAGTATAGTTTGAGTACATGTCGTCGCATATCCAACGTGCATTCTCTATATATTCTGAAGATCTATTTTTGTTCGAAAAGTTGGATATCGCGAGTATACGTTAGATGCATTTCTCATATATATTGCATACATCTACTGTACATCTAAGATACATAATGTATATCTGAAATATATTTTACATCTATTTTTAATTTATTGAAAAATATATTTTACGTATATTTTTTTTCCGTGTGGGATTTAGTGCAACGTTTTTAGTTCGCTTCTTACAGTAAAACTGTTTTTGTGAATATGACGGAGACTACTCCAGAGTCGTTCAGAATCTAATTTTTCAGTTTTTATTAGTAATTATGCAATAAATAAAACATTTACCACAAATTTGGCACATTAGAATAGACAATACGAATATTCAACACAAATTAACATAAATCAGAGCAACTGCGGGTAACATAAATTTAGTCTCTTTGTTGACACTAAAGAACTAGTGGTACCTCCTTAAGGGGTTACCCCCACTTGCGATTTTGAAAAAATCGATTTTTTTTAATTGCATTTTTTTGAAGTATAAGTATCTGAGAATATGTCCTGAAAATTTCAAGGGGATCCGAACTAAAACTTTAAATTGGGGAAATTGAAACTTTAAACGCGTTTTTCTCAAAATGGCATTTCTGAAGTCGGTGACCAAGATTACTCGAACACTAATGAACCGATCTTCTTGAAATTTTGCAGGCTTATTTAATACATAAAAATATAGTCTTTAACCGTTCGATTTTTTTTCGAAAAAAAATGGCCGTTTTATAGCAAAAAAACGGCCGTTTTTTTTCGTTAAAATCGAACCATTAACTTTGACTGTCCGCCATTTTGTGAAAAATGAATATTTTTTAAAATCCTTCGATTAAAGACTAGTTTATACTTATATTTGACTAAATCCATTCGCATTTTTTTTTCAGATGATCCACTTCGCCGCAATGTTGGCCACCGCAAACCGTGTATATAAAAACATTATTTCATTGACGGCCATTTGCCACTAAACAATGTAATATTTTTCAATGAAAAAATTACTGAAAGTTCTTCAAGATGTGTTCTTTAAGATGGTATATTGATCGATCAAAAAAGTTTTGTAGTTTTATTTTAAAAAATTCATGAAAAAGGCCTTTTTGCGCTACAAGTGGGGATAACGCGTTAACGCGACAACTTCACCTCTACCCGTGTAGAAATTTGAGTCGGGAAAAAGTACAGCCCCTGATCTGCGTACCCTAGATAATATCAGGCTCTGGTCGGACCTTCCACCCTCGAATAGGTTCGCATTGTAACGAGTCTAAGGTTAGGTCCCGATCCGCCATTCCCTTTCTGGGGAACTGACCAGGAACAGGCCTGAGAACAAGCGGTAAATGACCAGAAAAGTTGTAGGAAATGGATCGGAAAATAACCAGGAACAAACGAGGAAATTAAAAATGACGTTTCAGCGTTTTTGTAATACTTGAGGAGGTAAAATCGGGAGTGTATTAAATTTAGTATTCCAAAAATATACTGTTTGTTGGTTATCTACTTGCTAATGTAGCATACGAGTGTATACATACACTTGCTCGCATTTCCTGATGGACAAAGCGACAGAAAAACGTACGCAGATCACTATCCGAGCGAAAAAGGCCTAGAGTGCAAAGGGTTATGTCACAAGTATCACAAAATCACAAGCGTATGTGCACGCTGTAAGCATAGCACTTCTGTACGTGGTATAACCCACAGGACAAACTTTTATCCTAGCACGATGGTACCTTGCTTATGCGAAGCGCTTCGTTTGTAGCCACCTGGCGGATTGTTGGCGAAATACATTCAGGTAATGTCTTCCCGACCAGAACATTGATATTTCCCAACATGGCGACAGGGCGTTCAAAAACCACGAGTGACCGGCTTTACTTTTTTGCCTCATAAAATAATGTGGCTCTTCTTTATGCTCGAATCATTAGTTATCGTAATCCCGGTATTTATGATAAGCATTGTTATCCTGGTCGATTATCATTGATAAAATGAATGCTTTTAATGATGAATAGAATTACAACAGATGTATTAGTTTCATCCGAATCAATTATAAATATCTTTGATGAGGTGAAAAGCAAAATAGCTTTTCTTTAGTTCTTAAAGACAGGCTCCACTTCTCAGAACATGTCAATGTTCTGGCCGGGTAGACATTACGTGAAGATGCACTTGTTCGCAATGTATCCCGGCTAGAAGATTGTAATTTCCAAACATGGAGGGTATATAAGCAGTGAAAAAAACGAATTTGTGATCTTCCCGGTTTGCTCCAAGGGAGGGTCCGGTCAGGTAAATCAGACAAGGCAAGTCTGCTCAGGGCCAGACACAAAGTAGGGAATACCCTCTCACATTTCTGCATAGTCAGCCGGGCCAATTATAGTTCTCTATTCCAATCCGTTCAGCAAACCCTTTCCGCTGTTAAATCGTCCGCAGTCACGAATTTCCCAACCGAAGTCCGTTCGGCGCGAAGCTATTTTCCCATCTGGGATTTTCAACAAAAAATCGCGATCCTGACTTTTAAAAAACCCAAAAAATCATAATAAAATTCACACCGAAAAATGTAAATGGCGTAATGAACCAAAGACGAAACAAAAAAACAAGACAACTGCACGCAAACCAAAACTCGTTCACCCTACGTCATGTCTGCTGAGTACACATTACACAGAACCGAACGACTCCTCGCTATTTATTGCTTTTCCAAAATGACCGTGCGGACAATAAATCCCCGAAGTACTACAATAAAACTCAGATGGTGCGCGCGTGCGCCCTTTTGGTGCTCAGCACTCGAGATGTATGTGCTCGTATGAACGATATCTCTCTCGCGGTATCTCGTCGAGATGAAAACCTACACACGGAAGCGTCGATGTCGCGTTAGAGGGAAGGTTGCGCAGGAAGTGAGTCCGAGAGAGCGTCGAGCGTAAACCTCTCGGCGATGATTGTGCCGCGTTTGGCCAGAGGGTCAGGAGAGGTAGCGCGAGGAGGGCCAAAAGTTTAATCCCGAGGTGTGTTAAGAGGCACGTAAAAAGTTTGAACTGAAACGGGACGAGAGAGAGGGAGAGGGAGAGAGAGAGAGAACGGGAGAGAGAGAGAGGGAGAGAGAGAGAGAGAGAGAGAGAGAGAGAGTTTGGATGGGAGAGGAAAACTCCGATGCGTTAAATTGAGGAGGTGAAATTTTTACATGAGATAAAGCTACCATCGTTCTATACCTTTCCGTCTGTGTCCTTGAAGGCAGCGTGGCCGAAGGTGGAGCGGGTCAGGCGGGGGAATAGGAAAAGGAAAAGTAATGGGCTCTAGGGTACGATATCTGAGATATAGGCACTGCTAGTATCTTATCTCGAGCGTAAAACAGACTCCAAGGATCTTTCTTTTTTTTCCCTTTTTGTTTAATTCGCCATTTTATTTTTAACTTTATAGGGGCACTGTTTCTTTTTCCCTCCATTATTTCGTTTGCCTTTTTTCATCTCGTGTACTGTGAAAACGGTCCGCGAGTAGGAATAAAGCTGTTGTTGGCAAAAGGTGAATTGCGAGAGAGAGAGAGAGAGAGAGAGAGAGAGAGAGAGAGAGAGAGAGAGAGAGAAGGAGAAGAAGAGGAAGAAAGAGAGATAAAGAGAAAAAGATCTAGAGCGAGAGGGTTGAACAGGGAGCTAGTTTATGCCTCTGAGCATTAGCATAATAGAAATCCGAAGGGTGTGCGAGAGATAGAGGGAGAATAAAATGGCATATATCGCGAGAAAATACAAATCGCCGCAGCCGCGGCTCAACCATTAACGCGTTCGTAGTGGCTGCGTCGTTTTCGCGACACTTTTGTGGTCTACGTACATTCATCTTTATATATATACATACATATGTGTGTGTGTGTGTGTGTGTGTGTGTGTGTGTGTGTGTGTGTGTGTGTGTGTGTGTGTGTGTGTGTGTGTGTGTGTGTGTGTGTCTGTGTGTGTGTGTGTGTGTGTGTGTGTGTGTGTGTGTGTGTGTGTGTGTGTGTGTGTGTGTGTGTGTGTGTGTGTGTGTGTGTGTGTGTGTGTGTGTGTGTGTGTGTGTGTGTGTGTGTGTGTGTGTGTGTGTGTGTGTGTGTGTGTGTGTGTGTGTGTGTGTGTGTGTGTGTGTGTGTGTGTGTGTGTGTGTGTGTGTGTGTGTGTGTGTGTGTGTGTGTGTGTGTGTGTGTGTGTGTGTGTGTGTGTGTGTGTGTGTGTGTGTGTGTGTGTGTGTGTGTGTGTGTGTGTGTGTGTGTGTGTGTGTGTGTGTGTGTGTGTGTGTGTGTGTGTGTGTGTAAACTTGAATGTATGTAGACCACGAGTGTCTACATCCATTCTGTCTACTACTACTACTACTACACACACACACATGCACATATACTCATATATGTAGGTACAGGGTGACAATTATAAGGTGAGCACGTGTTTTTTAAGAGTCTAGCGCGGAGATTTTGCAAAACAGAAATACATGATATTTAATGGTTTTTCAAGTCATCTTCGAAAAAAATATAGCGTTTCTTTGCGATGCCATCTGCCAAAACACATTGAGGATTCTGGAAAAAAATCTAAATTCCATTTTGAGCACAGCAAAGTGAAGATAATTAAATTACGGATACGAAATCTTCCTGCGAAAATGCGTTCGTACATCTGGTTATCGAAAAAAAAATTATCAAAGATGCACTTTGAAGTAAATATGTGGAATTTAATTCCATAGGAAAGAAAGGATTTTTCGGAGGGTGCCGTCTTCGGAATTTAATCATTCTACTGAAGTCAAAACGGAATATTGTTTTTTTTTTATATAATGCTCAATTTTTTCTGACAAAGGCTAATTTAATTTTGTGTACAGCAGAATGAAAATAATTCCAAATGCGAAATCTTCCTGCAAACCGTTCTTGGTGCATCCTGTGATGGAAAAAAAAAGATGAAAGATGTATTATAAAGTAAATAAGTGGAATTTAATTACACGGGGAAAAAAGTGTTTGAGACGAGTTTGGTATTTGGAATTTAATCATTATGCTGAACCCAACACGAAATATTGTTTTTTTTTTCATAATGCTCAATTTCTTCTGACAAATGCTAATTTCATTTTGAGTACAGCAGGATGAAAATAATTCCAAATGCGAAATCTTCCTGAAAACCTTTCTTGGTGCATCCCGTAATTGAAAAAAAAATTATGAAAGATGTATCACAAAGTAAATAAGTGGAATTTAATTAGTTTGTATTTGTAATTTGGTATTTGTAATTCGGGTTTGGTATTTGTAATTTAATCATTATGCTGAACTCAACACGAAATATTGTTTTTTTTCATAATGCTCAATTTTTTCTTCTAGTTTCATTTTGAGTGCAGCAGAATAAAAATAATTGAATTCCGAATGCATAATTTACCTGCAAAACTTTTTTCGTGCGTCCCGTTATCGAAAACAAAACTGATCACGGATGGATTTGAAAGTCAATAAATGGAATTCAATTAGATGAGAAAACAGTTCTTTAGGAGTGTTTCGTATTCGGAATTCAATAATTCTGCTAAATTCAAAATGGAATTCTGCTTTTTTCCACAATGCTTGATTTTTTCTTCACATCACACAATTGCTACTTATCCCAAAAATACAATATATTTATTTCCGACGAGGTCTCAAAAAGCCATTAAATGTCATATTCATTTCGATGTCAAAATCTCCGCGCGAGACCCTCAAAAAGCGCATGGCCACGTAACAACCGTCACCCTGTATACAGAAAGAGAAAGACACGTAGATACATCCGTCGAATAACTGAAACAAATTTGATCTCGCTCCAGAACCCTCCCCGCAGCGCCGTATATTTTTTTTTTCGTCACTATTTTCTCGCCCTCCGTCTCTATCCACCACACACACAGCGGCGCTTTCGAATCTCCATCTCCCCAGCCCCTGGGAAGGGCCCTCTCCGTAGAGCTTCGACGCGCGTAATAACGGAATAGCATTTTTCACGACGTACATGCGAATGACGTATCTCTGGAAAATCTACGCTCGTAAAATCTCGATAGAAAATATATTTTCCAGCGAGGAACGGGGAACGAATACGAGGAGATGAGAAATGCGAAACGGCAGCCGTTTCGTTTGCCACGAATGTTTCACTCGATGGGAAAAACATTGATCGGTAGATACGTGTAACTAATTTATTGCCGAGAGGCCGCATGGGCGATGTGCGGCTTCTACGATCTCGCGCAGCAAGGAGCCCCATGCAGAAATTTTTTGGGGACTCCCCAGATCCTACCAGATCCCTATGGGGATTTGATAGGGACGCCCCAAGTAAGGAGTCCACACTGGAATCCAAATAGATTTGTTGGGGATTCCCCAGATTCTACCAGATCCTTATGGGGATTTGATAGGGACGGCCCAGGTAGGGAGTCCACATTGGAATCCAAATGTATTTGTTGGGGACTCCCCAGGTTCTACCAGATCCTTATGGGGATTTGATATGGACACCCCAGGTAGGGAGACCACATTCGAATCCAAATGGATCCTGGGTTGTTTCCAGATTAACGTGGTTTGAGAATTTTTTACTAGAAATTATATAAAATGGGATTTCGCGACGCTTTGTAAAAAATTATTCTTTGATGGTCCCGTGCACAGATTTGCTTGGGAGTTTCAAGATGCACCAACGTGTTTCTAGGAATTTGTTAGGATATCGAATACTACAATATATAATTATATTCTTTAGTAACTTCTTTACTTTAGTGCTTACCCATATTGTATATTTATAGTTTGTTATGGGCTAGTATTTTTTATACGAATAAAAAAACTTGTTATAAATTTCAATATGCACACTTTTTGAATTTTTAATACTTGTGCGCATAAAAATTTGTTTTGGACGTGACGGCAATCGGGTTACGATTGCGTCTGCGGTTTATCGCTGTGGGTGTGGAGTTTTGTTGGAGCGGCTTAAATGAGGTTTTAAAAGAAAATTAAATGTAAGTATGAAATCATATTTTTATAAACATGATATCTATTACACATTCGCTTAAATTTGTAGCCCGTAACAGCAATTTCCACCCGACCCGGTGGATTTTTCGTCGGGATCCAATAGGGATTCCCCATCGGGATCTAACAGGGATTCCTTGTCGGGAGCCAATAGGAATTCCCTATCGGGATCCAATAAGGATTCAGAAAATCGCTTCCGACAAAAGAAAGACGTCGGGCGATAGAACATAAGCGGCGCAGGGTACATATGTATTCGTGTCGTCGTTGAAAAGCGCGCGACGATCGAGTTACCGCACAATCGCGATCGTAAAATTTATTTACTCCAAACACGCATTAATGTTTGTTGCATTCCAATGATGCAAGCATCAACCTTATTAAAGTGTTTAAATTTTATATAGTATGAAAAGTATTCAAAGAATATCCCGCCCATAACTGCACAAGTATTTTTGCTTAATAATAGTATAAAAAGTGTATAAAAACTACGTTACAGCATAAAAAGTATTTAAAGTATTTTTAAAACGTTCATAAAGTATAAAAAGTACTCGAAGATATAGATATAAGATATAAGTATTCGAAGAATACTATACAAAGCACTATAAATATTCAGTATGGGTAAACAATAAAAAAAAAAAAAAATAAGTATATTCGTATATGTACGTATGGTATTCGATATGTACTCCTTTGTAAACAATAAATTGATCTCTTTAGTGTATCGATGCTTTTATTTTTTGTAGCATTTTGGGCTTACAGAATGCGATATGATCGATCAAGCATCGTATCGGATTCCGTTCAATACTGTGGGGAAGCTTTAAGATTCTTACATTGGATTCCGATGGGAAATCCCTTTTGGATCCTAATAGGGAATCCCTATGGAATCCCTATGGAATCCCGATAGGAATCCCTACTGGATCCCGATGGGAATCCCTTTTGGATCCCGATGGGAATCCCTTTTGGATCCCGATGGGGAGTCCCTCTTGGAATCCAATGTACGAGCGTGACGTTTCCTGATAGGGATCCAATGGGGTGTCCCGTTGGATCCCTATCAGGGAGTAGGGAGAAGTAGGGGAATCCTATAGGATTCCAAACACAATTTCTACCTGGGGCATTCGTGTGGGCCGATAGTTGGATGGGTGACCGTTCAGTCGCGCCCGAGGGCTCGGCGAGACTGACGAAGAAGACGCAGTTTTGTCCAGTTTTCCACCGCAATGAGAACGGCAACAGATTTTCCACGGTTTCCCTGTGCCCTCTTGCCAATAGTTGGATGGGTGACCACTAATTCGTGCTAGCGGACCTCACGCCACAGACGAGAGAGACGCAATTTTATGAAGCCTTCCACCGCAATAAGAATGACAATACGGTGAAGATATGGCGGCACCGGTTTTCGGCGGCTGCCCTGTGCCCTCTTGCCAATACGACTCGACTCTCGAGAACTGAAAAAAACAAGGCCAAGTTTGGGGTGGAAGACGCGGGGTATGGACGCATAAAAATCCGAGGGGGCGTGCGAAGAAGCATTGGAAAGAAGGCAAACAAAGAAATAACTCATTCGGCTAGTTGCAGCTAATTTATTGAGCTGCACATGCAGGGCAGCGGGTCGAGGGTAGCTCGTCAAAGCAAAGCCATACACGGGATACCAGCATCAACCTCCACTGGTAAACATAGTATGTACGTTCGCATGGACGAATGTAGTTTGGAAATGAGTTGGAAAACTTTAGCAGAAGAGAGAGAGAGAGAGGGAGAGAGAGAGAGAGAGAGAGAGAAAGGGACAGTTCGAACGTCCTCTTGCTGCAGGTTCACCCTGCGCTTCAGCAAAGAAACCTCTCTCTCTCTCTCTCTCTGTCTTTGGCTCTCTTCTCACCTCGAACCAACCGCCTCAGCCTCTGTCGTCGTCTTTAGTGGCGCTTCCACTTCTTCTTGGTCTTCTCAACCTTCGCGCTATGAGCCAGGTACTGCCTAGTTCGCCAAAAGAGAGAAAGGAGAAAAACTGGAAAGAGGAGAGAGGGTGAAAGAGAGAAGACACCCCCCCGATAAATTCCCGTTGAAATCTCGAATCCGCGTCCGCGCGTTCTACACGTAGCCATCGAGTGAATGCACACACCAAAGAGAAGATCGGAAGCTGTGCAAGAAAGCAATCTCTCTCTCCTGCCCTCCCTCTCCCGCTGTGTCTCCTCTCTTGCATTTTCTCTCTCTGCTCTGCTCTCTCCGGAGATTGCAAGGACGATAAACGGCTCTCCAACCTTTATTTCTCGACGAGACTGGCCCTGGGCTCTTTCTCGGCTAGATGTCGTTTCTTTTCCCCCGCCTATTCCTTTACCACTTCTTTTTCTATATATTTATATATGCTTTTTTTCTTGCCTTTTTTACTATCATTTGTCTTTTCTCTCTCTCTCTCTCTCTCTCTCTCTCTCTCTCTCTCTCTCTCTCTCTCTCTCTCTCTCTCTCTCTCTCTCTCTCTCTCTCTCTCTCTCTCTCTCTCTCTCTCTCTCTCTCTCTCTCTCTCTCTCTCTCTCTCCCCTCCCGCTCTCTCTCCCCTCCCCCTCTCGCTCTCTCATCAGCGAAACGTTTCCAGGTGCTTTACCGCTGCTTGCGGCACATATAACACAGCCAGTGTACTTTGTGAGATGGAATATCAACATGCGCTATTGAAAATATGCAGCAATTTTTTTTAAGTGAAGTTTCTGCGTTCTTGAGCCAAAAAATGTTCGATTTTTCACCAATTTTGTATGCGAAAAGTATCAAATATAAAATGTTGATATTTGGTATGTTGACTAAGCGGTCTTTATTGAATAACAAAATATTTTTTACAGTTTGACAAAACATGTTGTGGTGGGAGTGGGAGAAGCCACGTATGTCGGTGCGCGGGCGATGACATTTTTCGCTTCCGGAAGTCCTAAGTCCCGGACAGGTGATCTGAAGCGAAAAAATCGAACATATTTTTACTTTGTCCAACACTGTGTATAAGTTGAACTAGAGTTATCCAAAAATGTCAAAAAGTTTTTATTCGATGAACAAACAACTGCGAATTTTTTTTGGGAAAAAAAAACAAACTTTCTTCGTATCGGTCACTAATTTTTTATTTTTCAATTTTTCTTCTTGATTCTAGTTGAACTTATACACAATATTGTACAAAGTAAAAATATGTTCGATTTTTTCGCTTCAGATCACCTTCATATATCGATACATTTTATTTTTTATTTTGCCATGACCACTCGCTTTCACCGACCGTGGAATTGAAATACAAACAAATTTGAGTAAAGTATCATATTTACATTCGATATTTGACGAGCTAATATAAGATCTCTCGCAGGGGTTGAACGAAAACGCGTTATTGGGTGTTCTCCACACATACAGGATCGAAATTGATTCATTAGCTCGAGTAGCTAATCTAACAAGCGAATGGCGTGTATCGCAACTGCATTTCCGTACACTCTATCGACATTTCCAATCATAAAGCGTTTTTTTTTTCGAGCAACATTTTTTCACCTCCGACGCAATTTCATTGTTTTACGTCAAACATGGGATTTAAAAAAATATTCCGCCTGCGTAAAAGCGAATAATTGAAAAAATAAAAAGACCGCCAGCCCACAGGAGTATTTGAAGAAGAAAAATCTCAATTCAAGCGATATTGCAATATACACATGCGAATGAAGTGGTCCCAGCGAAGAATCCCCGTAGTAGGATGCGGTTGAAGTTTCCATTGTCAGAATGCAACGAAAATTAATAGTTTTGAATTTCTTGCGCATATTTTGGCTACAAAGATCCTTCAACCATTTTTAAACATTCATTTAGCCATTTACAATGTCATGTCACCTCCTGCGACGGAGTCACTGGATTTTCCTTACGACCTCTCGAGTCCACTCGACTTCCACGGGAACACGGTTTTAGGCATGATCAGAAATAGGCCAGGCTTCCAAAAAACTCCACTCGACCCGGTCGTAAAATCGGGTCGCGACTGAATCCAAGTCTACGTGAACGACCTAAGAAGCGCATAGCGCTACGCTTTTCCCACGAAAAATGCACAGTAAACCGACTCCTATGATCCTCGTTCTGATTGGTCTATCGGCAATAAAATTCATGTATCTTTGGTCCGTAAGATACAAAAAACAGACTTCCACGTCGTCCTCGTTGACTGACTGAAAAACCATTCAAAATCTAAAACTCCCTTTTCTTCCCACTCTACCCAAATATGGAACCTGGAGCAGGAAGGCCCCGAGGACGAATGCAACGCCAGTCGTAATCGAACGTTAGTCCGAACCCAATAGTCCAGTAAAAGAGACGAAAACCCAGCGCTTTTTAGCATAGAATATGAATTTTTCACTAAAAGTAGATGGTTGCATATTGAAAGTAACCTCAATAAAAGTTTGCCCCTCAACTCGCCCCAACCCTAAGAAATAGGGGTTGAAAACTTATAAAACGCTGTATCTCGATAATTAATGACCCGATTAAAAAATGTTTCAAACAAAAGTTGTTTGGAATAACAAAATACGTACAAAGTTATCTAACGTCCGATGCTCTATCTTTGAAAATAGGGGCACAAATCCACAAGAGTTCTTGTGCCGCTATTTTCAAAGATAGGGGGTTGGACGTCAGATAACTTTATACGAATTTTATTATTCCAAACAACTTTCGTTTGAAACCTTTTTTGATCAGGCTATTAATTATCGAGATACGGCGATTTTCCGGTTTTCAACCCCTATTTCTTAGGGTTGGTGTCCTAATATCATTATCATTTATAGCATTTATATCAATATCATTTTATGTTGCAAAAATCAATAGTTAAATCTTTGAACGCGTTTTTCTCGAAATGAGATTTTGGAAATTTGCCGACATTGTAACTCAAAGAGCAATTATGCGATTGACTTGAAATTTGAACTGAGTACTCTTGAATATATTTACTCTACAATGACGTAGGATATTTTCGATTGGATGAAAATTGACGATTTAGCATTGAAAAAAACGACCATTTTATAGGCAAGAAAACAGACTTTTTTCATAACGACACCAATTTGTTAGATTTTGATATTTTTCGAAAATGCTACATCGTTGTACAGAAAATACCTTCCTGTTTAACGGCATTTTTTCCTTCTTCGGTTTCAGCTACTCAATCTGCCGGAATCATGTCAGCAGTGGAGGAACTTTTTTTTGGCGCCTCCGAAGGCAGCGCATAAGTCGCTTGGATCTCAATATTTTTCTATGAACAAAATTATGTAATATAGGTCAAATATAGCCAAATATATTCTTAATTTTCCGAAACATTTAATTGAGTACTTTTCTTCTAAAAAATTCCCGAAATACACCCAAATGTTCAGCGTTCACACTGGTATACACGGAAAAAAAGAAACAGCAAAAATCACAGTATAAACCGCATAAAAAACAGGCTGCCATATTTGATTTTACAGTAAAACAGAGTAATGTAAATCCTGTCATACAAAAATGACGAATTTTCCTGTACACACTGAGATTTTTACAGTTACCCTGGCTTATTTACAGTCCGATATTGTGAATACATCAGTGTTTTCAGTAAAAATATTCAACTGTAAAATTTACATGAGATCACTGATTTTTATACTCTACGCAAACTGCAAGGCTTACAGTGTACACTGTATTGAGTACAGAGTGATTCATTAAATTGTACAGCGTGGCATGGTGGTTTTACTCTTCTTTCGACAGTTCGTGACGTAATCTGTGCACTCTGCGATTTTTACAGTTACACTGATTTATTTACAGTTTGGTATTGTGATTAAATCAATGATTTCAGTAAATATAATCAAGAGTAAAATTTAAATGAGGTCACTGATTTTTATGCTGTACGTAAAGTGCAAGGGTTACAGTGTACACTGTGTTAAATACAGAGTGATTCATTAAATTTCACAGTGTGGCGCGGTACTTTTACTCTTCTTTCGACAGTTCGTGACGTTATCTGTGCACTCTGAGATTTTTACAGTTACACAGGTTTATTTGCAGTTTGATATTGTGAATACATCAGTGATTTTAGTACAAATATTCAACTGTAAAATTTAAATGCGATCACTGATTTTTATACTGTACGCAAATGAGGCACGAAGTGAGGCACGAGGCCAGGACACAAAGGATTATCAGTTAGTAGTGCGTGGTTGATGGGACGCGGACATCGAAATTTGTGCGACATAATTCAAGAAATTATAAAAAAGAGAGAATTATTTACAAAAAGGTACGGTCTTGTGTATGGGACTGATTTTTAAATATTTTCTACACATTTATTTCAAACTTCTTTTATGGATAAACTTTTTTTTGCGTGTTTACATAAACTCTGTCGATATAACTGGCGCATTCATTGTACATAATACAGATTAACCAACTGTCAAATTACAAGTTTTGTTAAATCTATATTACAGTGTTGAACTGTCAAAATTTACTTTTGACTACACTGTATTATGAACTGTGTGTTCTAGTAAACGGTCCAGTAGAGCGGTTCGAGTCCAAGGAGTACAGTATAGGAACTGTAATAATTTACTTTGAGCACACTGTATTTTGAGCACTGTGTTTCAGTAAATATCGCTGTGCGATCGCTCGAGTCCAATGCGAACTGTGTAGCCCCTGTATTTTGTACTATTTCTTTTTTTCCGTGTAGCTCCTTAATCTAGCAGTCTATCACTGAGTCTAACATAGAGTCTCACAGCAACATTCGAACGAGAGAGACTTCTTCCAATCGACTCCAATCTCGTATCGCGACTCATACCTTCTGTTTTGCGTCTAATAACCTAAGTTCGTTTACTTTATGATAAGTCAGTATTTCTATCTACGCCGAAGTAACAGTGCGATTGTGAACCGATTCCGTGCTCTCACTCCCGCGAACCGACCCACCGATGCATCCGAAAAAACATTGTAAAAACAGCGTGTGTGCGTCCCATCAACTGCCATTGTACCATCAGCGTGCCAGGCCTAGAGCGAAGGCCCTTCGTCCCAGTCCGAACGACTAGCATTCGACAAACGTAAGCAAACTTTACCATTTTCCGTACCACTCTCTTCATCCGCCAAACTGTATTTTCCTCGTGTCTTCAACCGCCCAACTGGACGGTACTCGGCCATAAATGAAAGTCTGTAAACCGTAGTTGTACCTGTCGAAGTCACTCGCAAAACTCTTAACCACGGGGGCACTTGAAGCCTGATTTCTCCTAACTTCACACATCTCCTTTTTTACCCTCATCCCGTGCTGGTGCACTAGGCGTAGGTAACACAGAGAGAAACGAAATGCTCTATGCTCTCATCCCTACCGGATGTGACAGTAAATCTATTTAAAAAACAATCTACAATAAAAGAATATGGAGATTAAAATCTAAAAAAGAACTTTCGTTGCGTTCCAGCGATGCAAACTTTGACACCGTGTAGTAAGGCACATTGAACATATTTTTAATGTACTGTACGATCGGGGGGACAATACAGAAAGCGAATAGAGGCAAAGTTTCATGTACATTAGGGTGGTTAAAAAAAACATATTTTTTTTCGCGGTACTCAACAGAAAATCTTACTACTTTATGAAAAAGTAATTCATACAAAATTTGAGAGGTCTAAACATTTTTTTAGGTAGTGCTGAAACGACTTTTAATTCTTTTTTTTCGGTTTGTCGTCCATTTTTCCCCCGCCAATAGACATCATAATAATATAATTTTCTCAAAACTTGTTATGCTCTGCAGCATTTTTTAAGTTAACATAAACAGGTCGTTTTCATTTCAAGTAGTTTTAATAGAAATAATAATTCCAAACGATGTTGAAAAAAATATGTACTCTAGATCACAGTATGCGATTGTTGAAAAACTTACATAATTACTCCGAAGATCGAGCCGAATAATAATTTCCCTTCTCGCCAAAAATATGCGTTTTTCTGTGCTCGCTCGCAACTTGCAACAGATACTGTTTTTGGTCTTCGTTTTTCTTAATCAAACCGTTGAAATAGTTCATCAAAGAAACGGCGCGCTCAGCTATGTCGTTCACAACTTGCATATTTTTAAAAGTAATCAGGCACGTATTATAATCCTGATTAAAGTCCCCAAGTGAAGGATTCAAGTCCAAAAAACTGCACGGGAGCTCAAATCGTTCAAATAAACTTTTTTACATTTTTATTTTTACGTGTACTACGACGTACCTCAAAAAAGCAACTACCGGAAACAGCCAAATGAATCGCGAAAAAAACTCACGGACAGTCAGAGAAACAAAGGTGCAGTAGCGTCAACCACGCCGCGGTTTGTAACTCTCGAATCCGTATGACTTTGTTTTCTTACTCCAAAACAAGATATTACTAAAAAAAAAGCACGCATACTTATTAGACGTTCAGTGATGTGAACACCGTATTCTTGTCCATCAAGTGTTTGATATAATGTTCACAACCGAATTACATATATTGATTCTTAATCTGCAAATACAAATTGTTTATGGTAAAAAAAATGTTTAAATAAAAATTGTGTATTTTTACAGAAAAAAGTGAATCAAGGCTTACATTGGACCACGCACTAACATTTCCTGCATCGACATAAAAAAAAATTATACTCCGATAATCACGAAAAAAACATTAAAAAGGCGTTTGCGCACTAACTAAAAAATTGTTTAGAACTGTCAAATTTTGCAAAACTTTCTTTTTCCTAACATACTTCAATTTTCCGTTGAGAAAAAAAAATCGATTTTTTAATCACCCTAATGTACATGCATCAATACAGTTACACACATACATGATATGTGTCTGTGCGAGTGCGTACATACATGAGGGAAGTGAATTTAAAGACATTTGACGTCAAGGACCCTTCTGGTGGTAGCCAAACGTCCCCATACTGGACCGCAATGTCTCCAAAATCACGTTTATATTAATGTAAGCACATGTATGTAAAGACGATTTCAAGAAACTGTCTTTCCCCAGAATGAACTATGCATTCAGAAAAATGGCACGGTTCGTCCTCAAAACAACGAGATATGTAGTATCTACGTAATACACACAGATATTTATATATAAATTCAAAAGAGGGTAATTTAGAAAAGGCGACGAAGCGCAAGGGATGCTGGCGGTTATGGAACTGCACCGCACCTATTCTCTCTCTCTCTCTCTCTCTCTCTCTCTCTCTCTCTCTCTCTCTCTCTCTCTCTCTCTCTCTCTCTCTCTCTCTCTTTCTCACGAATATATCTGCATTTGCGTGCAATTTTCGAACTGTTCCGCGTGAACGGATAAGAGGAATGGATTTACGATTCGATTAAACGTGCACGCCTCCTCCCCACAATTCCTCCGGATATTCCGCAACTTCTGGGAGATATCTGATTTTCCCGGTGTATGCCCTCTCCAATGTGAAGCGCACACGTTGCTCTCTCTCTCTCTCCCCCCCCCCCCCCCACCCTCTGTCTCTGTCCCTCTGTTTCTCTCTCCGCCGCCACCTCATTGGATCGAGCGCGGTTACGAGAGAATCATCCGGATGCAAATTCCATCGTCATACATACATACGTAGAGGTTTCTATGGATATTTGCAAACGCACGTGATGCAAACGACGCGCAATCGATGGAGCTTGGAAACCAAAGTTGCCAGTTCCTACCTAAATTTGGGTGGGCATTACTCAAGAAAATTTTAACGCGAGGAGAAACTGCGTAACTCTCTTCTTCTGCGTAAGCCTGGGATCCAAAAAACAGATCGATTTTTTATATTTTTCTCGGACGAGAGTATTGGGATGACGAGGTCGGGATTTTACATAGAATTAAGGGGAGATATACACCTAGATGGTCGAAAAAGTCGATTTAGAAGCTATTAACATTCCGTCGACCGTAGACGACCTACACTATGGGCCTGGTATCGATGATTCCATGTAAGTTGACAAATTTCATGATTTATTCATTCCCAAATTTTCAAACACGTTTTTCTCAAAACCACGTTTTTCAAATCGGTACCCAACATTTCGCGAAAACCAATATACCGATTGCCTTGAGGTTTTTTGTGGTTATTATATACACCATTATCTAGTACTTGTCAGAGGAATTTTTTTCCGTTACTTAATTTTTGTTTTATAAGCAAAATAATAACTAATTTTTGGTCCAAAAATCACTATTTATGTTCAAACGTCTGCCATTTTGTCATAAATCGATATTTTCAAAATCGGCTATGACAAGTACTAGATTATAATATCTAATTTAATAATCTTTTTGGTTTTTTTTAGATGATTTTTGAAGAAACACTAGTGGTACCGTATACGCAGATTTTTTACGACGCTCCACGGATCATGCAATATCGTTGTATATTTTTGATATTTTTAAATAAAAAAAATTAAACATATGTTTGAATGTATATACTTTTAGATAATTAAAACCCTAATCCGAAATATCAAATAGTTTTCCTTGAAAAAATTCACAAAAATGACCTTTTCCGGCTCCTAGGTGTATATCTCCCCTAAATACAGAGCCTTGCCAAAGATGAGTTTTTGTTTGACTGAAAAATATGGATAAGCAATAAAGTTAGTGTTAATTAAACATGGTGCCGCCGTTGCTGCATGGCCAATCGGTGTGGGCTCTCAGTACAATAATAAACTTCGAAATTTTGTAATTTACACTTTTTATCTTTTTGAATAAACTTTGAAATTTTGAAATCTTAAAAATGATAAAAATGGCAAGCTGTACAAAGGAAGTTTAATTAGTAACCCAAAAAACAACTTCGATCATTCGTTATTAACCCTAGGACCCTACACATGGGTACCGCACACCCCACATTATTAGTGAGAAATGTTAATATCATTTTTCTTGCTTTTCTCAATCGCATTTTTCACGGTGATCAATTTGTATTAGGTTTTTCTCGCAAAGCCTATTCCATACGTCAGTTCTCGAGCGTTTGATTTTAAAAAAAAATCTTTCTACGACGGACAGTTTGTTAGCAGCGTTGATTTGAAGTGCTGGGGTGAGCGTAACCCCAGTGTAGGTTATTTGTGTCGTAAAGATAGTGTAGGGTCCCAGGGTTAACAAAAGGATAAACATGAAGAAAAATCAACGATTTAAAATGTTGTAAACTACACTCTGTCCGAATCCGAATTAGTTTCGAGAAAAAAGTAAAACAAAAAAGGGTAAATCGACGCCAGTGGTGCGCCGTAGTGAAGTGAACGTCTGACGGTCCGCGAAAATCGTCATAACTCGGTGAATTTTTGGAATGTTTACAAAACCTTTATTGCAAATCGAAGTTAAAGTCCTAGGCTGTGAAACCATACAGTACAAGAATCGCACTTATGAATTTTTAATCTCACAGTCAGCGATTAGTCGGCGAGCATGCGACTCACTCTGAACCCCGATAGTGACGCTACGAATTCGGTACCACTAATTCATCAAAAATGCCAAGTCGTTATACGTGTCCATTATCCGCAACGTGTTAAATAATTATATTGAAGATTGCATCGCTCAAACGCAGCGAAAGTTTCGTAGCCCAATTTTGTTGCTTCACTTGGCCGTCCAAAATCACGCAAACGTTTTTCAGGACCCTTGTTAGAGATCTTCAGCCTAAGTACGTAAGAAAAGATTCCTGATGATGTTTCTGGATGATGATAATGAAAATAAGGGAATAAAAAAAAAGAATTTTCGTTGCATTCCAACGATGCAAACTTCGAGATCGTGTTAAGGGCGGGGTAAAGTATTAAAATTTTTTTTTTTTTTTTTAATTTTTTAAATGAATGCATAATATATCAAGAATATTGTGTTAAAATTTCAAATCGATCGGAGTAAAATTGACGAAGTTATGAGTATTTGAGCGTCTATTGCTCCATGCCGTTCTCTTCTCTTCTGCGTTTTTCAAACCGTTTTTCTGAGACTTGTCATATTTGAAGTCCGTGTGCACGATAACTCAAAATCTACTGGACCAATCGCTTTGAAATTTTGCACAGTACTTCTTCACGTAATTCACCAGGTATTGTCGAGAGCTTTTTTGTTTTTTTAAATAATTACTTATTTTTCAACAACAAATTAGCCGATTTTTTTTAGCGAAAATCGGGTTTTTGGCTCCCAAGTGCTACGAAAAATCGAAAAATCGAAAAAAAAAATCCTCCCGTCATTACCTCGAGAAACATCTCCTTTAACAAATGCATTTTGATTTTTTTGTTTCAAATGATTCTGTTGCGAGTTATGGTGCACACCGCAAACCAACTTTTTTTCGAGGCGCCTCCGGGGTGTAATTTTCACTCGCTCAATTTTGAATACTTTGCAATGCAAATTTAGGAGAATGTTGTTCAAATGTTACTTTATTATATGTAAATTTTTCAATAAACGAACACTATTCGTTACGCCAAAAAAAAATCTTAAAAACATGCCTTTTTTCGCCGAATTAACTTTACCCCGCCGTTAAAGATTTAATAGGTACCTCATTACCCGTGTAGAAATTTGTTGGGGGATCCCCGATTCCTACCACATCCCTATATGGACTTGATAGGCACGCCGCACATAGGGAGTCCACATTGAAATCCAAGTGGAGTCCACGCTGTCTCCTAATGGACATCGTTTGAAATTGTTTATAAGCTTTCATTTAACTTGACTTGATCGAAAATGAAAAGATGAAAGGGAAAAATGCAAACTGATAAACAGTACAATCGACGGTTGGAGCGAGTACAACCTGGAAAGCGGCGGAAAAAAGTAGTTGAGCTGGAAAATGAACGCGCAGTCGAGGGACGACGCGTTATTGACTTTAAGGTTATGGCGAAGTTTTTCCGCCTCTTTCCATTTAATTCTCACTATTTCTATTATGTTGCGACAGTCGTATTATAATTCTCATGAAGCTTTTGCTATGTCGCCCGTGTATAAGCGCCTCACTTCAATAATTAATTGCTCAACAATCACGCAGACGAAGCACTTGAAATTTTGCAAGGAGTCATAACACCTGTTCGCAAATATCCTCAATGAATTTCAGCAAATTCTTACTATTTCGCGATAGCTGAGCAACCTCCTTAAAAAGTTCAGCGCCCCAAGCTTTTATTTATAGTCACACGTAGGTGACTATAAAAAAAATTATTCTCCACTTTGTAGTACATTAAATAAAAGTTCGTTAAACAAAAAAATTGCATATAAATTTATTGGCAATTCTCAACCGATATTCATTGGATCTTCCAAACAAAAATATCCTTTCGTGATCCCGTGCACAAATTCGTTGGGGAGTCCCAAGATGCACCCACCTCTCTATAGGGACTTGTTAGGAACACCGCACATAGGGAGTCCTCATTGAGATCCAATTGGATTCCGCACTGTTCCCCGATGTACGCCGTTTGAGAATTCTTACCACGTTCGATTCGAAAATATGTGACAAGTCATGAGAAAAAAAACTCGGCGTGTTGAAACATACGCTGCACGCTTCGCGAGTGTGTACGTAGAAGGTGATATTATGTCGAAGCGCATTAAAATAAATAACAAACGATAATTACAGTGGATTTTCAGTGATTTAAATTGATTTTTAAGATATACTTTTTCAAGCGATTTATACTTTTTTAAATAAGATTTATACTTTTATAAAATCCACTCATCTTTATCCATATATTTTGTTTGGATAATTCAACGTACAGAATGCGATGGGACCCATCGAGAATCGTATCGGATTGCGTTCGATAACGTGGGAATCCTTTAGGATTTTAATTGGATTCCAATAGGGAATGCCGATTAGAATCCAATGTACAAGTGTGACATTTTAGCCCTTCGTTGATATACTTATACTTGGCCACGATTTTGAAATATTGCGTCAATTTGACCCGGATAGTACTTCATCCACCTGCCATTAAAAACCCTTCAGTCGGTTTTTATTTTTTTTAATCAGTGGCGGACTTTAAGGGAGACTTTGTCCTTGAAATTTTCAAAAAATTCAAGCAGCTCAACATGAGCAGCTAGAAGAAGAGGAGGGATGCCTCCTCTTCTTCCTCGGCAATGCCTGGCCTCTATGGCCCAGGCACATCGATCCTGCCGATCGACCTGCCGATTAGCGCTAATTATAAACACATTTGTGTAAACACATTACAAAACTTTTAACGCGTTTTTCTCGAAAGCACGTTTTTAAAAATGGCTGACATTCTCCTGACCGCTGTAATTAACATATCGACCTGAAATCAGGAGAGCATACTCAGAAAATATGTCTTCACGGAATGACGGATTGTTTTTTCGATAGATCCATTTTTGCATTTATTATTTATCTTTTTATGCGAAAAAAAACGCGAAAATTCGATTTTTTTTAATTGCCGCCATTTTCCGAAATTTGTACTAAACGAAAAACCCATCCGTCATTCCATGACCAAAGGGACACAGATTGATAATATGCTTTGAATTTGTGTTTCAGATCAACAAAGAGGGGGCAGTGATGTCAGCCGTTTACCTCCCGCGATTTGAGGACCTGTTTTCGCGGAGCTGCAACGGCCGCCATTTTTTATTTTTTTTTAAATTTTTTAACGTTCTGCATATCATGAATAAAAGCAAGAAAAAAACCGCACTCAAAAAGCTTTACTCGTTTCCTTTAAAAAAAAAAAAAAATGTAAACACCTGAAGTATGGCACTCCAAGGACAAAGTCTCCCTTAAACATTTCGCAATATTTCTGCATAACTGAAATTTGGAAAGTATAAAATCGAATTGTTGTAAAAAATTATTGAAAATCTTCACTTTTGGGAAAACGAGCATATTATTTCAAACTCGTCTGGGTCAGAATGACCGAGTGTGTCAACGTAGGGTTAGTATAGGGATCCAATCCGATGACCCATTGGATCCCTATCGTGAAGTAGGGACAAGTACAAGGACTCCCATTGGACCCCTATGACAATTTCTGCACCGGTACATACTGGAACCTGAAAAATCAACACACCCAACGTTTTTACGAATTCTTCTTTCTCCATTTCTCATTTTTCCTGCAGGAACCCTTGCAACGATGAGTCTCTGTAGGAGATCCTCGAAATTATCGAAAAATCGATGACACCAAATTTCGAGGATATTGCAAGAGAGCGAGTCAACGTGTCTCCGGAAACGCTGAAAGCGAAAATAACGTAAACGCTGCGTCCATAGGTACATAGATGTGTGTCAATCGGAAGAATACTACACGAACAGGAGAAGACCTCGATCCAGTTCACCTCTCTATCCCTTTACGTATATACACCTGAAAATTGGATGGTTTGTTCGGGACGGACGCGCTCGCGTACAAGTTTCCGAACGTGTGCTGATTACGAAGCTGGACCTTTTTTTCGTCGCTCACTCACAGTGCCAGAAAGATAAATAGGAGGAAAACAAGCGAGCTGCAGGAAGTTTGTGAGACGAGGGGAAGAAAAAGCGCAATTGGGGCGAAAACAAAAATCTCGAGGTCTCTTAAGGGGTCTTCTCACTTTAGACGCTAAAAGGCTATTTTTAGGCATTTTTTGATAGGTTTATATTATAGATATTGATATAAAAGTCCTTACACTTTCAAAATACATTTGAAAAAAAAAATTATTAATTAAAGACACTATTTATAGACGAAAATGGTAGTTAAAGAAAATGGTGAGTCTGCGCTGTTGATGAAATGTCGGAAGTGGATCATCCGAAACAATGAAATCAAACGGTTTTAGATTCATTGTGTTAGTGGCTATAGCGCTTTTCATACGTTTTTTAATATATGCAAAAATAACAAAATGACGGACATTTTTCGAAAAAGCAAAAAAACGTGTTTTTTCACCGTTTTTGGCAAAAAAGTAGTAAATATGAAGATTTAAAAAAATCCTTGATATGCACTATAGCTATAGTTATAAAGGATATGTGGTTAAAATTTCATAAGGATCGGTTCAGTAGTTTCGAAGATTTTAGCAACAAGCCGTCGAAAAACGTTGTTTCGAGAAAAACGCGTTTAAGGGGTTATACCAGTGTGAACGCTGAAAATTTGGGTGATTTTCGGGAATTTTTTGGAAGAAAAGTACTCAATTAAATGTTTTGGAAAATTAAGAATATATTTGGCTATATTTGACCTATGTTACATATTTTTTTCATAGGAAAATATTGAGATCCAAGCGACTTAGGCGCTGCCTTCGGAGGCGCAAAAAAAAAAGGTCCTCCACTGCTGACAGGATTCCGGCCGATTGAGTGGCTGAAACCGAAAAAGGAAAAAATGTCGTTAAACTGGAAGGTATATCCTGTACAATGACGTAGAATTTTCGAAAAATATCAAAATCTAACAAAATGGCGTGGTTATGAAAAAAGTCTGTTTTCTTGCCTATAATATGGTCGTTTTTTTCAATGCCAAATCTTCAATTTTCATCCAATCAAAAATATCCTACGTCATTGTGGATTAAATATATTCAAGAGTACTCAATTCAAATTTCAAGTCAATCGGATAATTGCTCTTTGAGTTACGTCAGCAAATTTGAAAAATCACATTTTGAGAAAAACGCGTTTAAAGATTTAACGATCGATTTTTGCAAGATAAAATTATATTTACTATAAAAATGCTAATCACCTATACCTGGCCCATACAATGGACTGTCGAAAAAGGCAAACGAATCGATTTTTTGAAATGTCACACTGGTATAGCCCCGTAAAGTTTGTTTAGGTTACATAAATACATTTAAAAAATAATTTTAATGTATTTCGAAAGTGTATTTATTAAGTGTAACTACTTTTATATCAATATCTATAATATAAACCGATAAAAAAAATCGTGAAAATAGCTTTTTCAGCGTCTAAAGTGAGAAGACCCCTTAAAGAGTCTGAGTAAACACGGACCGTGACTCCTTGATTCCGCTCTCGCGTTTTTTCTTCGCTCTCTTTCTCTGTTCTCTGTAACGCGAGAAATTGACGTTGCGACTATTGATAGAAATATATAAAAGAACAATCAAATTTCAGTGCCATTACACTCGCGAAAAATCCGTAGTGACGTGTAACAAGACGATCCAATATAGCGCGAACGAGCAAACAGCGAAACTTTTATTCTCAATTGTCGATGGTGAGTGAAACGTCCGAGGCAAACGCTCGAGAGAAAAACTTCTGTCTTTTTTCTCCGGCTCGTTCGAGTTCGAAGAGAAACAAGTCAAACTCACTTTCGTTTCAATCTACACGTTAAAATCGTGTCGGGTCTGGGCGTCCGTTCGTTTCGCTCCGCCCGCGATGATTGCAACTTCGTATGTACTCTCTGGATACAGTCCACGAGTGAAACTTGTCCGTCGAGTCAGCGAAGACGTCACCAACGAACGCAACCATGCCGACATTTGTTCATTATATTTGTTATTTTTCCCATGACGAACCGAAAAATCAATGGAGTAGAGACAGGACTGGAATAGAAATTGACCGATGGGACTTGGAAATTTGTGACCATCGTATGATTTCGCCTCGAGTAGGAGCCTGCCTGGTCCATTTGAGGGAGAAATAAAAAATTGTCCAGGTCAGGTGTTGTGTCGCACAGACTAGGACCAATCTGAGTCTAGCGGTCCAATCGAGTTGCCGGGACCCCAGTCGATGTAAAATCATCCGCTGATCACGAATTTTCTAGGTAGAACTCGATCGGACCAAAACTCTTGATTCGGAAGACGATCATAGATCAAAATCGATCTCCTGGGCTGAATAAGGCCTGGGCGGAGCTGGGACTAGGAAATTCGTGACCACCAAACGATTTTGCATCAAATGAGAGGCAGTTCAATCGGTTTTAGCGACAAATGAAAAATGTCACATTTACAGGTCTTGTGTTGTATCGACTAGGGCCAATTTTAAGGGGGAATATACCTTTGTAAAAAAATTTCTTTGCATTTTTTTCCTGCATCTTCCAGAAAAGAAGAAGAGCAAGAGAATGTTGAATCAGAAGGACAATTGTATGGTCCAAGCATCGCAAATTGAAAGTAAATATGAAATTTCTATGATTTTACAGTACTTAAAACTTTAAACGCGTTTTTCTCGAAACTATGCGCAGCGCGTCGAGTTTCCAATCGATTGACTTAAAATTTTAATGGTAGCTTCTTAATAACATTTTCTAGTCCAATACGTAGGCTTTTTTTCGATAAGTTGAAGTTAAAACATTTTAGGATCGATATTCGACCGATTTTTTTACGATTTTTTCATTATAATGCCATTACTTTTTAAATCAATATTTTGAAAAACCCCTACGTACTGGACTAGTTTTTTATATCTACTTTCAAAATATTGTTCGTTTTTTGTTCTAGCTTGAAAATAATGACCTGTGCGAATACGCCCGCAGAGGACTATGGACCAAAAGGAGTTTTCTTTCATCGACTACTGCGCCGCCATTTTGTTCAAAATAATTTAAAAAAAACATATTTTACTTTAAGACTGGTACTAACATGTATACAAATCCGAATCTAAAAATATCGTTTTGATTTTCTTAAATAAATTATCAAAAATGACCCTTGATTTTGCCCTCACAAAGGTACATTCCCCCTTAATTTAGCTGTCCAATCGAGTTTCCGACACATTTATCGGGGCCAAATCATCCGTTGATTAGGAACTTCCAAGGCAGGACTCAACCTCACCAAAACTCTCCGGCGAGGATTTTTATAGAAAACAATCGATCTGCTTGGTTGAATAATGATCAAGGGAATTTCAACCGAGTTGAAATTTTTTTAAATACCGATGTTTGGTTTTCGACATATTTTCAAAATATATTTAACATTTCAAAAATATTATTTGAAAATGTTCAGTCGATCCGTTCAAACTTGAGTGAGTTATGGACGTTTATAGGTAGGTTTCGCGAACCTGCTAACTTTAAACGCATTTTTTCTAAGTAATCATCCTTTCCAAATTGGTGATTACGATAGCTCAAAAATCACTGCACCGATCAACTCCAAATAGTACAAGCATCTTTCACACATAAAAAAGCAGTCCTTGAACGAAGACATTTTTTTTCGATGCATAGTTTTTTTCTTGTCAACAAAAATAGAGTGTTTTATTGTCGAAAATTAATACGTTCACTTTGACCTCCGGTGATTTTTACAAAAATCAATATTTTATTAAATTCTTCGTCCAAGCAATAGATAATTTTATGAATAAACGAAATGCTTTTGATTCTTTTAATTTTGGATGATTTGTTTCCGAGCAGCGGTAGTCACCGCGAAGGACGTTTTTCAAATAGCGGTCTGCACAAACTACCGTATCTGCCACATTTATATGAAATATAGATCATGTCAGGTCATCTGAAAATGACCTGACATTTTTATTTATTAATAAAACGTATTATTTATTTGAAAAGTACGAATATTTTTATTTTGATTTAAGGTACAAACATGGAGGTTGTGTGTGGAACATAATATCCGGTAAATAGCCACCTCGTCCCTTTTTGGCAACGTTCACTCTTTTGACGAAATTTTCAATAACGTTTTGGCGTAATTGTGGACTAATTTGATTAGTTGCGCGGCCAATTGCTTCCTTGAGCTCCGGAATGGTCTGCGGATCATTGGCACCTATGTGGACCATTTTAAGACGCCCTTCGTTTTTTAATACAAAAATTGCAAACGATACCCACGTCTTTAAGGAGGTTGGAGCGTTAGCCACAATCCAAGGTTAAATTTAATTTAAAAAAAATATATGTTATTGTTTACACTATACTGAGTCTTTGCGAATTTTTTGAAATTTTTTCACTACCAAACACCAGAAATAAAAAATAGTTTAATGTATGTAATTTAACGTGCGGTTAGATGGGCAAGACTTTCACACTAAAGGTTATGTAATTTCTATTGTTATTTAGCACCAAGATAAACCATTACTAACAACGGATTAACGCAAACTGAACCATTGTGAACATTTAGAAAAAAAAATCCTCATCTTGCCCATCGTAAACCATGGGCCAATAAATCTCGTGACGTAAATATGAATAGGCATAATTATGAATTACTCAAAATTTCATTGTCAATTGTATAAAACATTGTCGTTGTCGTAGTTTTTTCATAATAATCATCGATAATGTTATGCTTTTTCAAGTTGGTAGTACCACAAAAGTTCTTCTTATTTACGTAATAAAAATGTCAAAATGCATAATTTTGCCTTTTAATTATATATTTTAAAAAAATAGCATATATAGACTAAATCTGTACCTCGTATGCATTTCTTTGAGGTTCATTGAATAAAAAATGAATAAACCGTCATTTGACTCAACTGAATCGCTCCAACCTCCTTAACCCTCCGACTGTACACTGGCAAGGAAAGGTTGCGAGGTAGATGCCTCCGATTTCGATTAAATTTGGCATGCTTGTAGAATGGGTAAAAATAGGCGACACGTATTTTTTTATATGTGCGGAACCCGATTTTTAAGAGTTGAAACGCATCCTCGAAAATTGGGGTGTTTTTCGTTTTTCGTCGATAACGTTTAAATGGTACGAGATATTTAAAAAATTCAAATTGTAACAGTGTTTATTTTTTCCCGTACTATATGTTGGAGATGAGAACGAAAGCGTTATCGACGAAAAACGAAAAACACCCCTATTTTCGAGGGTGCGTTTCACCCCTTAAAAATCGAGTTCCGCAGATATAAAACAATACATGTCGCCTATTTTTACCCATTCTACAAGCATGCCAAATTTCATCGAAATCGGAAAGATCGACCCCGCAACCTTTCCTCGTGGGTCATTCTTACCCCATTGTTTTTTTTTCAACTGACTGTATCGCAAGACGGTTTAATCTATTCGGCCGCAGTGCGGCGCTTGAATATTCCCCCACTCCTACTCTATAGGAGGACACTCGACCCCCATCTTACATCTTGTCCGTGTACTGAGGACGGCTGTCGAAAAAGGACCTGGGGTCGAATTGACCCCATTTATACAGTTGTGCGGTGAAAGTGAAAACATTTTTTTTGTGAAATTTAGTGTTTTATTACTACATGTAAATAAGTTACGATATCAAATGCTCATAGACATTTTTTTTTTGCGCTACTATGATAAATTATGAATTCAGAATGCCGATCATAAAACTAAAAGCAAGTGTCCGTTATGCAGGAGGGCTTTGTGCAACGAGCACCGAATGTACTTAAGCGTCGATTGTGGTAAATGTGAATAATAATAAGTCATTAAGGGGTTATATACAGTTAACATTTTCGAAAAATTGATTTTTTATTTTTTCGTAATGTACATATATTTAAGTACACACACAGAAAATTTCTCGTCAATCCAGCGAATATTCTCGAAGTTACACGCACATTTGTAATGACGTGTCAGAGCGTTCAAAAGTGCTTTTGAAACTTTAAGGGCGTTTTTCTCAAAACTGTGTTTTTAATGTCGGTGAGCAAGATTTCTCGGAAACGGCTGAACCGATCAACCGATCAATCTCAAATTTTCACACAATCTATCCAAGTATATTTTTTTAGTAATTCATCGAAGGTTTTTTCTCACCGATAAATATTTTCCATGTTATAAATAATTTAACGCCAAATTTGTTGTCAATAATCAATTTCTTTGTAGAAACCGCCATTTTGTCAAAAAATATTATTTTGCTTATTCCTTTGATCAGTCACAAGATAATCCACTATATTAACGAAATATTTTTGGTTTTTTTTTTTTTAATTTTAGATGATCCAGTCCACAGATATCGTCCTCACCGCAAGACGCATTTTTTAGAGGTGCTCTCGGAGGTCAACAACAGCTTTCAAAATAATTATTTTTACAAATAAAACATGTTAAAATACAGTTAAAAGTTACCGTAATATGTCTACAAATATTTACGTTAATAGATTTAAAGGCCTTCTCACGAAAAATTCTTGAAAAATCAATCTTTTTGGGCCTCCTGACTGTACATAACCCTTTAAAGTTAAAAAAATACGGAAAATATACGTTTTTAACAATTAATCTATCAAAGAAGTGGATTTTTTTCATTTTTCACTATTCCGAAAAAGCTCAAATTCAAACCTCCGAATATACTTTTTGGAAAGACGGTCGACACTGTCTTCTGTTTTTTCGTATCTAAAACCCTTCCTCTTTAAAAACCTAAATAGACATTTTTTTTTAAATTTCGAAATACAAAAATTATGATCTTTTCCGTGCAAGTACGTATTTTTTAACGCAACTCCCACTTTAAACAAGTTTAGTTTTTCTTAAAAAATAACTTTTGGGTAATAAAATAAGGATCATTGAATACAAAAAAACGTCTCTACAAAAAAAATGCATATTCACCGAAATACATCGATTTGAAAAACGTCTGGGGTGGGATCGACCACATCCCGAGCAGAAATCTAATCAGGCTGCCTGAGGATCCATCAGGCCCGGATCAGGGATCAATAAGGAGCCCTGATCAGGCACGCCTGATTTGAGCCAGACAGGGGCCTGAGCAGGGATCAATAAGGCGCCCTGACCAGGCACGCCTGATTTGCGCCAGACAGGGGCCTAAGCAGGGGTCAATAGGGCGCCCTGATCAGGCACGCCTGATTTGCGCCGGATAGGAGCCTGATCAGGCATTAATAAGGCGCCCTGATCAGGCACGCCTGATTTGCGCCGAATAGGAGCCTTATCAGGCCTCAATAAGGCACCCTGATCAGGCACGCATGATTTGCGCCGGATAGGAGCCTTATCTCGCATGAAGCTCGTCACTCCGTAACCTCTCTTCTCTAGGACTCGACAGCGCCTCTGTCGGCGAAGCCGCACGAAATATTTTGACAGCTGCACACGCAGGCACGCGAAATATATGAAAACAATGGTTATCAACCGAAAGTGCGTGTCATCAAAATTTGTTTCAAAATCTTTTTTATCATAAATAAATATTTATGTTAATTTTTTTGTATTATTGTAATATGGAATCAAAACTTTTGTATATAATACGGGCAGCCAGTCCCGTATTATATACGTAGAAGAAAGCGCAACAGCCCCGCCGTAGCTACATCGACACATCTCGTTCGGTTCATCAATTTCTCCCGAAGAAAGGCAAGCCCTTCAATAAAGTGCAGTGCATACAAAATCTCAGGTAAAGTATATTTGCGATTATACTGTGGATTATCTACACATGAACAGTGATACTATATAAAATACGACTTGATGGGCGAAGACTATGCGGCGTAGCTTAACCTCACGTTGTCACTTTCGCACCATTTGTATATATATAGTGTGATATATTTCGTATCAAGAAAAAATGTTCAACAGTACAAACATACGTATATGTACATAAATGTACTCATACATACGTGCAAGGACCACATGACGAGAAATAATTGCGCAAATTGCGTTTTGTATCGTCGAACATTTTTTTCTCAATAATATATATACAACACTATATATATATACAAATGATGCGAGAACGAGGAAAAGAGATTGAGCTACGCCACTACGAGGTACACCATTTTTAAATAATTATTAATTATTTAATTATCTCAAGAGGATATATCAGTCGGAGCCTATATCGCTCACTTTTCCCTGGTCGAATATATCTATACTTATGATAAATATAGATACAAGGCGGGGGAGCGGTGGCGCTCCCTAAGTCCGACTGATATATGCTCTTAATGTAAAGATGTGATTTTTCTATGTATATTTACTAATTTTTCTATGTATTCAAAATATTTCAGATGCAATCTTGACGAAGTATGATGGTACTCCCCACGCAGGTTCTATCAAAGAGAAACAAATTTCGGATGGGCTAGCGGCGGTCATAAACAGTGCGAAAGATTGGAAAGGTCATCGCCAAAACCGGAACAAAAACTAAGCGATCAAGTCAAATAAAATAAAAACTTAAACTTTAAAAAAATGTTTTCATATTTTTAATAACGTTAGTAAACTTGATAACGTGTACCTGCGATAATAATTTAATAAATGTTGATCTATTGTTAAACAAAACATTAATCAAATGATTGAGCCAGATGACACGCATGTCTCAGGCTGGATGAGGCACCTGATGCGAGCCAGATAAGTTGCTTGATCCGAGCCAGATATAGTGCCTAATCCGAGCCTGGTAAGGTGCCTGATCCGGGCCAGATATAGTGCCTGATCCGAGCCGGATACGGAGCCTGACCCGGGTCTTATAAGATGCCTGATCCGGGCCAGATAAGTTGCTTGATCCGGGCCTGATCAGAGCCTGATAAGGTGCCTGATCCGGACCTGAATATGCAAAAGCGTTACATCCCTGATCAGGGCCGGACTAAATTTGCCTGACCCGGTCCGGATTTGCTATTGTGGCAGCCTGATCCGGTCCGGATTTCACCCTGAACAAATTTCTGCTCGGGATATGCAGTCAGAGATTCATGACGGAAGTGTGCAGTCGAAGAGTTAATATTTTTAAAAAATCGAAAACCTGTATACCGTTTTCCAGAAGAAAAAAATCACGACAATTCCTCTTTTTCCCCGACCACGAAGTGTCACCCGTTAATTTGCTCAATGAAGTATGGCTTGCGAAGTATTGCTCGTTTTCTCTCAGGAAACGAAGCCCGTAACTAATCAAATCTAGTACCTACGGCGTCGTGCCATTTACGTCCGTTTGTTTGCCAGCAGTCGATACACAGAATACGACTCGTTTATTTCGGCGCGTCTGAATAGTGAGGGAGAAATGGCCTCTGGAGCGAAGTGTACAAACGAGAGAAAGGGTCGAGGAGCGAGGTCGAGTAACGCGAGTGCATCGTCGATGATAAATCGCATACGATCGCCGCGAACGATGCCGACGGCTTCCTCGTTCATATATGCACATTTGCGTTTCTATATCTGTATGCAATACAGGCTGTCTCAAAAGTGGTGGCCAAGGCTGTGCAGGTCAGTTCGATAAAGATCGAGTCTCAGTTTTTTCTTCCCCTCGGCCCATCAGATACCGAGTGATTCGTCGCTAACCTCGGCAGCAGTTAAGGCGGGAAATTCAGACAAGAAAAAAATAAGCAATATTGAGCGATTTTTTAAACTGAGAAATAATTATTCTACAATTATCAAACTTTAGGTATACTTTAATGGTATATTTAAGTATACAAAACAATTTTTTTAAATTAATTTGTCATCAAAATGACGGAGCTGTGGCAGAGGGTTGCCAGGCTGTAACGTTTAAAGTTTTTCGAATTTCGCTTTGAAACTTTGGGATAATATTCTACATATATAGTTCTATCGTTTAAAAAAGAAAAAAAAGAAAGAAATTCAAGAAATCGATCGCGGCTGAAAATCAGTAAAATCGGCACACAAGTTTCATGCAGTTTCCCTGTGCCCTCGTTAAAATTAGATACTACGATACATCAGGCAAAAACGCGCGTAGCCAACACTCCGGGACGTTTGTTGAGAAATAAAAACAGCAAAGTAACCAATCTGGAACCAAAAAAGGGATGGAGGTGAAACTTTTGAAACATTCGAAGTTCCTATTAGATGTAGCCCTATTAAAAGGGCTACATCTTCCTAAAGGCCCAAAAAATGGCCAATTTCAGAATTTTTTGTGGGAAATGGTTGATGAAAAAGAAAAGCGTTTTTTTAACACCAAGATACATGTATTGAGAGTCTCTGAAAAAATCACCAAAATACAGGAAAACAACAATAACATGGCCACCGGCAGATGATGAAATTTTTTCGCGACGTTTGGCGGTGAACGATCACCAGCTAAAACGGTCCATCTGAAAACTAAAAACCGAACGGATTACTCAAGTTAACAATAAATACGAGTCGTTGATGATCGTCGATATTTTTTTAAAGAAGTCGTAATTTTTACGTAACTATTAAACGATGAAAATCGATTTAAAAAAAGTGAGATTGTCAACGACCTTTAAATGTTTCTCAACGTATCTCCCGTAAATTTTGAAACAATCCATTAAGGCTTGAGGCTACTCTAGGATTTTCCAAAAATCGTTTTTTTTTTTGTTGGTTAAAAAGGTACCTTGTACCTATAAAATGATATTCCAAAAGATTATGGGTGTGAAAAATCTCTAAGTATTCGATTTTCGAAGATTGTTGAAGATTAAAGGTATTGAAACATTATTCATGTCATGACTTTCTGCTAACTTTAAACGCGTTTATCTGAAAACTACATTTTTCAAGTCCGCCGAACTCATATCTTAAACAAATTTCAACCGATTCACTTGAAATTTTAACTGTATATTTATCATTACATTTTCTAACGCACTACGTAGGATTTTTGTATTATATTGCATAGTTCCTTTTTTATAAACAATTTTCTGACGATTTTCTCATGGCATTTTATACTTATTGTTTTAGAAATGTGCCGTTTTGACGAAAAACAATATATCAACAAAATCCCTCGTACGTCTATAGCTATTCTTATATATAATTTAAAAAAACTTTAGTGTCTCATCATAACTCATAAATAATAGGAGAAAATTTATAGGTCCGACCGTTGACCTTCCAGAAATAAAGGCGTAATCGGAGAAATGCCGCACAGTCGCCATTTAGACATGTATCGCTGTGAAAAAATAATTTTTTATAGTGAATTACGTGTATAATTAAACCCCTATTTTGCAATTTCGATTTATTTCATAGTTTCGCTGAAAAAAATCACAAAATATGCCCTTCTTGGCTACTAAAGTGGCCTAAGGCCTTAAGGCGAAAAGTTCCTTTGCGAATTCGTGAAAAATAGGTATTGTTCAGAATTTTTTTTCGAGGGGATAAAATAATCTGATCATTTTCAAATTTGGACATGTGTTTAGTATAACTATCAAGTTTAAAAAAATATATATTTTTTTTTTGGATGACCAACAAAATGGCGGCGTTATTAAGGGTCTTCGGACGCCTGTTTTGCGCGACATCGAAAAGTGCTGCAATTGTCACTCTTTTTCTGCTGATCTGAAAAAGATTTAATAAGTGTCATTCTTTTACTGATATATTAAGGGGAAGGATATACCTAAAAAATTTCGAAAAAGTGCAAAATTGAAAATTTAGGAGCCTTTTAACTCCAAAGTTCGAATTTTCGACCATTTTTTCGACATATTTAACCTCAAAAAAATTATTTATTTACACGCTGCCTTTCAAACGTTAGATATATCCTTCCGATAATATTACTGAGAGTAACCTCCCAAAATTTCATTCAAATCGGTCGATAACTTTTTGAGCTACAACACGAGCAGTTTTTTAAAAAGTAGTTTCGAGATAATCGCGTTTAAAGTTTCAACGTGTGACTCGCGACCTGGTCGCATACTATCCCTGCGCTTTAGACTATATGCGATAACTCCGCAAATATTCAATATTTCGAGTTTTCCTTTGGTCAGTATATTCTTTGGGTATCAAACTTTTAAAATATGTAAAAAAAATCGATTCTTTGAGAATTCTAAAGGGATTTGTCGCCTTAAGTGGTTCTCGAGATATCATGTCCACCGAATTTGAAAACACTATCTGCCGGCGGCCATTTTTCGTTGTTTTTCTGTACTTTTTGGTGATTCTCTTGAGGCTCTCAATTTATGTACTTCTGTGTTTAAAAAAGCATTTCTTTTCACCAACCGCTTGCCAAAAAAAAATTCAGAAATTGGCCACTTTTTTCGGGCCTCTAAGTAGATGTATCCCCTTAAGTGAACGGGATCAGAGAAGAAAGATCGCAAAGGCACCAGCAAGAAAGCCAACGATGAAAGAACTATTCGCTCACGTGATTTTTATCTGTTTTCCAAAATCGTTATCAACAAATGTTCAGAAATTCGACGATTTCCCCAACTCGTAGCGTTTTTTTCTTACTTCGTCATTCTTCGACTTTTCATCTCGACGGCTGTTACCACACAACCGATTGATCTCCCATCCACCGTGTGTACCTTAAAGAAAATGGAGTTAGGCCTTGTTCCCTCAAAACTTTCGAATCAAGCGATCTGTCAAGGGTTGCCCACTTTCCATGAGATTGAAGTTCGCATAGTTGCTGTACAATGAAAACGATTATTTTTCATGGTAAATATTCGAAAGCGGGGATCCTGCTAGAATCAGGCTACATTTTTATTGGATTTGTTTGGGTTTGTTTTCGTTTGTATGCGTTATACAAACCCAAACAAATATCCAGGCATTAACCTGATTCTAGCACTAGCCCCAATTCCTAATATTTGCCGAGATCGAGAATTTTAACCTGCAAAAAAATTGTTTACATAATAATAAGAATGAGGAAATAAAATAATGAAAAATAATTTTGAATGCATTCCAACGATGCTAACTTTAAGGCCGTTACTTTTGAGACACTCTGTGTATCGGCTAAATGTATATTCACGCATGTACTATATATAATCAAAAGCTCGTGCAGCGCGAGCGAGGCTCGTTGGTGACGATAATTCCGGATAACGGCGATGTACGCCTCGATACGGTGCAAGCACGCAGCGGGCTTGTCGGCCGTAAACTCTGGATGGAATTGTTCTCCGTGACTAACAGAGAGAGGGGGAGGGACGGAGAGGGGAGAGAGGAGAGAGAGAGAACGTTGAGAACACACGAACTATATCTGATTCGTCGATTTGTTAGTTAGTGTGAGTTCCTCCAGTTACGATAGTGCGCACACGTATACACGGGTCGTTTCAGTTCGCATCGACAGTTTCCCGACCAATGCCATTTTTCAACACTCCTATCTCTTCAATTCCGACAGACCACCAGCGCAAAAAGAATTCGTACCGAAATTTGACTTTCACCCCCACCCCCTTCCAGAAGGGTGGGTTCTAGAAGTTAAAAGTCGTTGCCAATTTTGTAATTGCAACGGCGCTAGAAATATATAAGGCGAATAAAAAAAAAGGTTAGAATGTCATTAGCGCCGACGATACGATTTTTTCCATATTCCACCCCCTGATAAGGGCGGGTTCCGGAAGGTTAAAATCGTTGCTAATTTTTTTGTGGCTTGTCGTGGGCACTTGGAATTTATAACGCAAGGAAAACAAACGAGAATGTCTGTACCGCCCGAGATATTAATTTTTTTCACTTTTAACCCCTAAATAGGGGTTAAAACTGAAAGTGAATGGGGACCTTAAGGGCATGTACAAGGTCGACATAACCTCACAATGTTCCAACCCAATTTTCTCATAGATGTTTAAATTTTTTTGGGAAAAACAAAGCATTAGGCTCTGGAGAATTCCCTGACGCAGAGCTTGATGATTTCCTTTTGCCCTAAATATCATCCATCTGTGAGAAATTTCTGTTCGAAAATTTCAGCTATCTCTTTTGCACTCATATGTCACGTGGTAGATGTTCTACTGCACCTTAAGGGTGGATACTGGCCCGCCAAATTTGTTTGAACGTTTTATCAGGCTTCCACAGATATTCTAGAGACGAAATATACACGATGAATAATGGAATAATAAAATCATTTTTTATTTTATTTTGTTGGAATTCAACCAGAAGCTGATTCAGGGGGACGCATGACCCCCCCCCCCTAAGGTTCAGATCGAGTATACAAAAAACCCTAGGAGTCCCAGAAAAAATTCCGTATCCGCCGTTGAATCCAACCATGCAATCTTCACACCCACAAATTCGTTCGGTCGTTCCGACGGAAAGTATCCGTCACCATCACCGTCAGGCACGTTGTCGATTCCTTTTTTTGTTCTCCACGAAAAATAGAAGTTTACTACGCTTCCGATGGTGAGCACAACGGACAACGAAGTGAAAATGAAGCCTGTATCGGCACGCGTTTTTCACAGTTACCCTGTGCCCTCGCGAGGGGGATGGAGTCGTGGAAATCCGCAAAAATACCTAAGAATATTATATAAAAATATCTGGAGATTGATTGATTGATCGCTAATAAGCGAGCTTAATTTATATAACAATAATTATTATGAAAATATAAGTAGAAGGAAACTGTGATGCAATACAATTTTGGTGATTGTAGAAAAATGGTAGATATTCAACAGTAATAGGTAATAATTAAAGATAAGGTCAGGGGAACTCGGGGCAAGACGAATAGTCGGGGTAAAATGAATCATAAGCCTAGCTAATAAACTGTGTGTACGAGCACAGTTCCCCCGTTGGAGTTTGGATGGGGTGGCGGTGAGGTAAATGAGTGTGAAAGTATCAACTGTGGCGGCAGCACGTGTCTCGGGTGAGAAAACAGTATCGATTTTTTGATAAAACGATGCAATTTTTTGTAAAGTTTAACATCGTTTCAGTTCATTTGAATTGCTGATGTTGATTAGAGACAGGTAGGTAAACACGATGAAAGTACAAATTATCAATATAATAAAAACGGTTTGTTAGAAATTTTCAAGGTTATTGCGTGACTTTTGGTTCATTCGTTAACCGTTTAATGGGGCAAGATGTATACAAGCTATTGCAAAGCTGCCATATTTGACAACGTACCACTATTCACGTTAGAAAGGTTGAAATGAAACTAATAAAGCCTTTGGTTCCTCTTCCACCCTTTTTTTGTACCAGGGGAAGAAAAATAATTTACAAATGATTAAAATGATATAGGAGCAAGATTATCGGGACTAATCCTACAGAACTCAGACGATTGGCTTATCAAATTGCTGGTATTGAGAATGAAACCACTTTTATATGCGCAACATACACTGAGAAAAAAAACCAATTGAATCAAAAAAATATAATAGTTGATTCAAATAAATGTCTGATTTGTATTTGATATTTGATGGTGTCTGATATTTTATTCGAAAATCTCTTCTGTTCACTGAATATCTACATTTCTTCAAATAAAATTATATTCTATTGAAATCATTCTATATACAATCCGTAGATGTATGGATGAAATAATTAAGCGGTTGCTACAACATTTTTTATTTCGTACAAAAATATAATGAATAGAATGAATTATTTCTTTACTACATCGAAACGAATATGCCATGAGACGTAAGTTTTTCAATTTGTTTTAAATCTTAAATAAAAAGTGAGCATCAGAATGATCATCCACGTTAATAGTGGAGAGAATATCAGATATCCAATGGAATATCCATGGAGAGAATATCAGATACTCTGATATTCTCATCTGTGAATATCAGATACTCAGAATATAAACTGATAAGAACAGATACTACTCTTTGATCTTAGCCACAAGCCAAGAAGCGATAGTCACTAGAGTTTCTCCGGCGTTTAAGTAGATTTTCGGTTCGCTCTACGCTTGCGAAAAACGAGCGCGCGTGCGGCTTCTAGCGATTACTCCGAGAACTACGAGCTTCCTCACACCTATAATTTCCGTGGCGCTCGGCCATGATTTGGTTGATTTTTTTCAACCAAATGCCCAAGAAACAAACTTCACTTTCGCATAATTTTTTAACCAATTCAGACATTTTCTCAATATCTTTCAATCAAAATAAAATATTAATATTTTAACGAATAATGTAGTTGAAAATCGATATCGGATATGGTGAAAAAAATAAAATAACATATTTACTCAATAGAAATTTTATCTGAATCAAACGAGCGAAATTCAATTTTTCTTGTGTACTCGAATCAACAATGTTATGAATTGAAACGCTTTTTTTGTTCGTTCCAGAAAATGCATTCAAAACTATATAATTTGTTGGCGATAATTCTTTAGATAGTTTCAATAATATATTGTTCTCGGCTAACAATATATATTTGAATGAAAAAAGCAACTTTCAATTTGATCATGTTATTAAAGTCAATAGCGTTTTGTTTGGACTAATAAATCCGATTATTTACACCAACAATTTTACAATTCAATGATCGAAATTCCATTCAATAACACCAATGATATTGGATCAATCATTTTTTTTTTTCGCAGTGTGCCAATAATTCGTTTCCCATCATTCTGCCAGCGCTGTTTCATCTTGCCCCGTATAGGGGTAAGATGGGGAAAATAAAGGTTTAATTAAAAATATATATTGTATGGTACAAACCAGAGGCTGTTTTTTGGCTTCCTAAATTAGGAGATTACTAAATGTTGATTGGTTTAAAAAATAATTAAAGCTGACTAACATATATGTATTGTTTTACTTGAACATGACCTCAGCATTATTATCTTGCCCCTGTTCCCCCTACTCAGTAGTAGTAATAGATATAGAGGGAGAGAGAGAGAGAGAGAGAGAGAGAGAGAGAGAGAGAGAGAGAACAGAAACTTCGACAACCGGCAAAAAATTGCAATACATTTAATAAATCCTCATAAAGCAATCGTCCAAATTGATTCCAACACGCATGTATGTAATATATAACACGCACCCCCTTCGCATTGCGTGTGTGCACCATATCTATTGTGTTGAGAGCCGGTGTGTCAAGTAATTGGAAATGCGATTTGGATTAGCGACCAATTAATTATCCACAGCTATTGGGCTTTGGAATCGGTCAAGGTGTTTGCCTCACGGATCATCTAAAATTCTGTGGATGATCCGGTTCTGTGGGGGGTCGCGATGGCGCCACCGTCCAAACTCGCATTGATCACGTTTACTCTCGCTCGATCATCTCACGAAGACGCTCACGTCTGTCTATAATGGCTACATTAGTTTACGTATATACACCATCACTGTACGTATAATGGGCTTGTCCGGTGCATTCTTGATGAGACTACGCTTTATCATCAATCACTCGTATCGGAAATAATTAAGCTCCAATTAAAGCTTCATCAAACGTTCCGTCTCTTCGCGTATCGACGATTGTTTCGTTCGGAATTATCCCGTGGAATCAATTTGAGGGGTAATCGATAAGCTTGAATTGTGAAAAATATGATTTTTATTGTGTGGTTGAGTAGCCTATGGTCTTAACTTTAATTTGCAATGAAAATTTTGGAAAAATTCCTAAAGTTGACCGAGTTGAGACGATTTTTATGAATGAAATTCGGACAAAGCATTTGACAAATTTGGACAAAGCTTATAACATTTTCTATCGTATGACCGAGTGATTTTTTGGTTATGTTTATCCATTTTCTAATTACGCATGATCAAAGTTGGATTTTTGTCAAAAATCGAACTTTTGTGCCTACAGAGTGCTATTTTCGTAATTTTAAAGATTGCAACAAATGATTCGTTCATACAAAAGTTTTATTAGTATCCTAAAACTATTTTTTTAATTTTTATTTCAGATGATCCTAGTTACTATTAGAACCACCTACACCGATTGGCCATGCACCAGTGGCACTTTGATCAAATAATAATAATATCTGCATTGTTCATCAATATTTTCAATTAAAAAAAAAACCTAAGAATTGGCAAGACTATTTATTACTTTTGTGTAAAATCCGGACCTCCCCATCCCAATACTCTCATCAGAAAAAAATATTGAAAGGCAACCAGTTTGTTGGGCCCTAAGATTATGCAGACCCGTGAAAACCGTGATACCTAAATCGCTTCAGCCAAAAATTGACCGTAAATCGAGCGTACCATGAACAAGTCCAGTATACATGAAATAAAATATTTCAAAAAAAACACTACAAAAATGACAATACTTCACCCCAAAAATTTGTTGAAATAATCAAGTGCAAGTACAAGTTACAAAATATTTAATGGGCACTTATTTGAAATGAATAAAATGAAGTGAAAACAATAAATTCTCAAGCACATTAAAATAAATTAGTAACGCCAAGTAGAAGGTAGGAGATACCAAAAGATTGTCAGTCCTTAAGGCGGCAGTCTGAATTAGAAAGTAAAAAAAAACGTTTTTAGGGGATTTTTTTAGAAGGAAATAAGTGAGCCCAGTAAACATTGAGGTAGAGTCGAACCTTGATATAATAAAATCCTCGATATAATGAAGATTTATTCATTCCATTCCGATAGACAGCGGAAACCTTGATACAACGACATAATAATGTACATTATGCTCTAATTGCTAATTGCTTGTGAAAATTGCTCTGATTTAAACCTTTGTTTCTTTAAAAAATATCCCTATATTTATAGTACTAATATATATTTTTTTTTAAACATCTTAAGGGGGGGTTGTCTTTTTTTTCGCAAAATTTACCGCTTTTTGGGAATTTTTTGTGAAGAAAGTATACAACGGAAAACTTGTGAAACTTGGCATATAGTTTTATTGATCTGTTTACTACATACAAACATTTTTTTAAACAATTTCATCAAAAAATCCACCTCCCACCCCCCTCGACGCGCGATAGTCCTTTTTTGATGGTGTGCACGATTACAGCCTTCACGTTCATCCTGCAACAAAAACCCAAAAAGCATTTTACTTTAGACACATATAGCTATCGTTCGATGAAGGGAAAAAAAATTGACGATTTGGTGACGTTTTGAACTTGAAGTATCGATTTTTCGAAAAAAATTGATCGATTTTTTGTTATAAATAAAAAACTATTAAACGTATTGCTTTTTTGCTTCATCAAACGATAAAAGGATGTCAGCTGAGCATTCTGTCCAAATTTGAAGGCAATCGGTTGAATAGTTTTTGAGAAATCGTGCACACCATCAAAAAAGGACCATCGCGCGTCGAGGGGGGTGGGAGGCGGATTTTTTGATGAAATTGTTTAAAAATTCTTTTGTATGTAGTAAACAGATCAATAAAACTATATGCCAAGTTTCACAAGTTTTCCGTTGTATACTTTCTTCACAAAAAAATTCCCAAAAAGCGGTAAATTTTGCGAAAAAAAAAGACAATCCCCCCTTAAGGAAATTGTTCACGCCATAACGAAACCTCAATGTAACGAAAACTCTACATAACGAACTTCCCTAGAAATTCGTTATATCGCGGTATGACTGGATCTTTCCATGTATATTTGAAATGTATTAAAAAAAATTCAACATCAAACAATAAATGACTGGAGATTTATCAGCATCTTGTGCATCTTGCCACTGCAGTCCCCAATCGGCGGAAAAGATGCAGCTCGTAATTCTCGACTGAACCAAATAAACCAATAAAATGTTCAATTGAACTATATTTTTCTTCTGGGTGAATTAAGAAAAAGCTGAAAAAATCGTGAAATTATAACTTTTCTCAGGTTTGAAAAAAAAATGTGTTTAAAAAACACTTCAACTTGTTATAAAAATGATTTAAAAAGACTTTTTCAACAACTTTTTTAATTCACTTAGAAGAGATTTTCATACTGAAGAAAATAAACTTCGATTTGATTCAATACGTCCTTTAGTTTTTTTGCTATCACGCCCGCCAATTTGAAAAAATCGTGAAAATGAAAAGTGGAGGAAACGCGCTCGAAAGTTTTCAATAGGAGGAAATATCAATATCAAATATCAATCGCTTCTCTGCGTTTAGCCTTGTATCTTCGAAAATATTTACAATTGGCCTCTGTAACTTTATAAATATATTCTTAAGGCCTTACACCCACTTGTAGCGCAAAAAAAGGCCTTTTTCATGATTTTTTTTAAAGAAAACTACAAAACTATTTTAATCGATCAATATACCATCTTAAAGAACACATCTTGAAGAACTTTCAGTAATTTTTTTATTGAAAAATAGTACATTGTTTAGTGGCAAATGGCCGTCAATGAAATAATGTTTTTATATACACGGTTTGCGGTGACCAACATTGCAGCGAAGTGGATCATCTGAAAAAAAAAATGCGGATGGATTTAGTCAAATATAAGTATAAACTAGTCTTTAATCGAAGAATTTTAAAAAATATTCATTTTTCGCAAAATGGCGGACAGTCAAAGTTAATGGTTCGATTTTAACGAAAAAAAACGGCCGTTTTTTGGCTATAAAACGGCCATTTTTTTCGAAAACAAAATCGACAGATTAAAGACTACATTTTTATGTATTAAATAAGCCTGCAAAATTTCAAGAAGATCGGTTCATTAGTGTTCGAGTAATCTTGGTCACCGACTTCAGAAATGCCATTTTGAGAAAAACGCGTTTAAAGTTTCAATTAGCCGGTCGTTTACACAACGGATTCTTCTCTTTCAACGCTCATATCTCAGTCAATTTTGTTTGGATCGACTTGAAATTTTCAGCACATATTCTCAGATACTTATACTTTAAAAAAATGCAATAAAAAAATCGATTTTTTCAAAATCGCAAGTGGGGGTAACCCCTTAAGCAATTAATAAAAAACGATTTTTCGGAGCTTCTAATTCAGACTCCTTCATTCGCTCTGGAACCACGTCATTGCTCCAATCTTTTTGAAGCCATCGTTTTATCATCCGAAATTTCTTCCCGCTTTTAGCTGTTAGTTTTTTTTTGTACTTTGAGTTCTAAGTGTCCCAACACCGTCTTTCCGAGCAGTCACAAATATACACACACAAGGATATTTACCGAGTGACAGACCGCTCTAGACAAGACTCTGCCAATGATAAAATTAAACCTGAGAAAACTCGGGAATTACACCGATCTCTCTTTCTCTGGGTCGACCCCGCGGTGCTTCCACCGCCGAAAAGCACCGAGGCGAATATATAAGCAGAGAGATGCATGTGCCTCGCAACCTCTGTGACACATAATTTATGGACCGGGAATAACTTTGTCGTTGAGTTACGAGCTCGGAAAATGCATACAGGGCGCTGACAGTTAACGCCGCTTTGGCCGCGTTACGCAATTGTTTTACCGGCGAACAAAACCCGAAAGACCGAGAGAGAGAGAGAGAAAGTGAGCTGCTTTGTTCCTCAACGACATCGGCCGAGGCTTCGCGATATCTTTACGGATGTCCTATATGTATATTAATAGAGCACGAAAGTGGCATCTTCTTTACGATCGTTGCCCCGAATAGATCGTGACCAAAAGCGATTCCTGATTGGCTAGACTATCGTTAAAACTGAATCGTTTTAGTTGCTTTTTTTTAAGTATTTTTTTAAAGTTAATAAATTTCGTATCATTTGACAAAAAAGAATTATTTGTTTTATATTTATCATTAAAGATTCATTATTATAATGAATATTGTATATATGTTTATTATTGCAAAATGTAGATTTATCATTATTTATTATTATCATTATGGAGAGTATGTATATATATATTATTGCCAATTGTACACTTATCATATTTATTGTTATTTATTATTATTTATTATTATGGAAAGTGCATATATTGCAATGTTGAATAAGTTCTCGCTGTTTGTTCTCGAAAATTAATGGTTTATTTTTTTTAAACTCATATCTAATGCTTTCAAACGTTTCGATACCGTTGTGTGATCACCTCCTCATGATTCTGCAAGTTCAGCTAGCGTTTGACATGAGTCTTCGTGAAGTAATGCCTTCAATTCATCACATCGAAATCATTATTTTTAAAGCGTCTAAACCAATCTCTGCATGTTATTACCGACGGAGCATGGTCGCCGTAAGTCTCAACAAGAATTCTGTGTGCTTCAGCGGCACATATTTTTTCAGTAAAGTCGTGGAGTAAAATTTCTCCGCAAATACTCTTGTTTCGGACGAAATGTGACATGTTCAACACTATGAAGAAAAAAAAGTTGTTTGCACTTCGCCGGAATGACATGCACTGGATTTCAAGCTTGCTTGTAGTACTTCTTTATAGATGCGTTATCGTCTTAAACTACACGCACGCAGTTCTGGTAACACCATCTGTTGGAAAACAGCGAGGACTTATTCAACGTTCTAATAGGGGTGGAGTACCGAAAATGACATAGCTCCGATTAATTTGGAATTTCGTGTACTCGTGTATTTTGATCCGCTGATTACAAATACGTTAGTGAAAATATTCGCAAATTTTATTTTCAAGGTGAAAACTCACAAAAACTGATTTTTTTAAAAGTTTTATCTACTTTATTTCAATAAATGTTGATCTTAGAGAAAAATGTTTCCTACAAAAGTTGTAGCCTATAAAAAGGTTGATATTTTATGTTTCATACAGTTTTCGTCTAAAACCATTCTGTTTTGGGAAAAATGGGATAATGCTCCAAAAAGTACATCTTGCCAATCTCCATTAGTTTCGATATTATCCACTTACGCAGTTTACCGCGGGAAGGTTGGAGTTTGTTTGGGGTTGTGTTTGGGTTTGTTTGTTATGTTGTGTGTTCGGATTTGTTTGTTGTGCTGTGTTGTTTGTTGTTTAGGTATACATATAATGTTAAAGATCAAACTGCAGCCTTCCCGCAGTAAAGTGCGTAACTAGAATATCGAAACTAATGGAGTTTAGGAAAATGTACTTTTCGGAGCATTATCCCATCTTCCTGGAAACAGATTGGTTTTAGACAAAACTTGTATGGAACATAAAAAATCAATGTTTTTATAGGCTACAACTTTTGTAGGAAACATTTTTCTCTAACATCAACATCTATTGCAATAAATTAGAAAAACTTTTAAAACATCAGTTTTTGTCAGATTTGACCTTGAAAATCAAATTTGCGGGTATTTTGACTATCATATTCGTGATCAGCGAGTAAAAATATATGGCTACATAACATTCCAAATTAATCGGATGTATGTCCTTTTCGGAACTTTATCCATATTTATTATTGCGAACTGTAGAATAATAATACATATTATTATTTATTATCTTTTTTAAATTTGAGATCAAAGATTTCAAATATGCTCGCACACAGGACCATCGCATCTCGCACGGAAGCACGAGCTCAATCAATAATTAATTTTGAAAATGTTGTCCCGAAGAGTCTTTAAGGGGCTACACCAGTGTGACACTTTCAAAAAATGGATTTTTTTGCCTTTTCCGTCAGTTTATACTCTCAAGAATATCGTGTAAAAATTGCAAGGCCGTATCTGTAATACTCCCCGAATGCCTTCTAAAGTGCAACCGCGCGCGTTTTTCTCGAAATGAGATTTTTCAAATTTGCTGATATCGTAACTCAAAGAGCAATTATCCGATTGACTTGAAATTTAAAGTGAGTACTCTTGAATATATTTACTCTACAATGACGTGGGATATTTTTGATTGGATGAAAATTGACGATTTGGCATTGAAAAAAACGACCATTTTATAGGCAAGAAAACAGACTTTTTTCATAACTACGCCATTTTGTTAGATTTTGATATTATTCGAAAATCCTACGTCATTGTCCAGGAAATACCTTCCAGTTTAACGAAATTTTTTCCTTTTTCGGTTTCAGCTACTCAATTGGCCGAAATCATGTCAGCAGTGGAGGAACTTTTTTATTTGGCGCCTTCGAAGGCAGCGCATAAGTCGCTTGGATTTCAATATTTTTCTATGAAAAAATTATGTAATATAGGTCAAATATAGCTAAATATGTTCTTAATTTTCCGAAACATTTAATTGAGAACTTTTCTTCCAAAAAATTCCTGAAAATCACCCAAACTTTGAGCGTTTACACTGGTATAGCCCCTTAAGAATCTTCCATTCGCGCAATTGAAATTTAACTAGTTCTTTTCAATAACGCATATCAATATCTTTGAAACAATCTTCGAGATAATAGCATTTCGTGGGAATAAACTTCAACGCTTTTGTTCAGCTTATCAAAAGATCGCCTAGCATTTCAGGTTTTTTTTTTTTTTTCATTTTTCTCGTATGCCCTTGCGAGCTTTTGCGATCTCGTTCCCTTTTGCCCCACATTTGTCACTTCGCAATTTCTATAAACGCGAGAAAAAAAAAGTGCATCCCGCTCAGTAGTGAGGGCGCGGCTGAGCACTCACCCATCCAAGTATCGGTCCAGGCAAGCGCAGCTCAACATGAGAGATTATCGAAGCCACACTGTGGCGGCTTATACGAGACATTTTTCATTCGAAACTCAAGACAAATAATTGATCGAGGCTTAGCGCTCAATTGACGTGACCGCTAAAACGTTCTTAAGGGAACCCCATTGGCGGCACTACCTCACCTTTACATATAGATTTTTAATCCTGGGGATTATAGAAGTTTCTTTATCCGGCAAGTAAAGGCTTAGGTCTTAAGGAAAATCCGTAAACGAGAAGTTGCCGAGGCGCCTGTACGTCATTGTGAAAAAAAACATCGCGGTTTTTCTCGAGACGCCCTGGTGGGGAACGGGGCATTTCCGCTGCTAACGCCCCCCCCCCCCCCCCATCCATGGGTTTTCGCGTCTCAAACGTTTCCGTTCTATCAGGGACGCGTTTCTCTGGCTTTGACATAATCTTCAAAGTCCCGCGATGAAAAACTATATTTATTCCGGACTTTCGGATAACCCGATGAAATAAACTTCTGAAGTAAAGACTCGGACCTTTTCCCAAGAAAACGTAATACGAGTACAAGTTATACATCATTTCATACATTTATTATAGGTGAGTTCGGTCTGTTAATTACCTACTTATAACGCTTCTCAAGTGTTCATTACAAGTTTTTTACATTTTATCAATTTAACTTGATTCATTATATTTTATTGATAATATTCAAGGCAATTAAAACGACTAACATATTGTCATAAAATATGAGCACACAAAATTTCATATTATACATGAGTTCGGGCAGTTAATTACCTATTTATAACGCTTCTTAAGTGTTCATAACAAGTTTTTGACATTTTATCAATTTAACTGGATTCATTAAATTTCATTGATAATATTCAAGGCAATTAAAACGACTAACATATTGTCATAAAACATGAACACATAAAATTTCAAACAAGTTTTTAAAATTTTTGAAAATACACGCATGAAAGTTGCAGGCAAGTATTTGATGCTTTTGAAATTACAAAAATTAAACATTTCAAATCAATATTTGAAATTTTTTAAATAACAATAATTCAAAGTTTCCGATATTTGATCTTTATGATTTTTTAAATTACAGAGCTTTAACATTTAAAATAAGTATTTGACCTTTATTAACCTAGAAAAATAGAAAGCTGTGGCAAAAATGTTCAATTTTCAGTACAAAAAAAAAGAATTCCATAATTTATTATTAACAAATGGATCAAAATAATCGCAAACTAATCTGGGCATACGATAGAAAATATTATAAACTATGTTTTATCCGAATTTGAAGTGGATCGGATTAATGGATTTTGAGATACGACTTAGTTTGATCGTTTTCATTCACCGTCTTTCGCAAAAGTCGTCATAACTCAGTGAATTTTTGGAATTTTCACAAGATCTAGATTGCAAAATTTGTATGCAAATGATAAATGAGAAAAGTACTTTTAGTATCATTTCAGATGACCCTAGTTGCCAGAACTGCCTACACCGATTGGCCATGCAGTAAATTTAGAAATCTTGTCTAAATAATAACAACTTCATTGCTTATCATTATTTCTCAAAAAAAAAAAAATCAAATTTGCCAAGACTATATATGTATCAATCGTGCCCAAAATGCCGACCTCGTCATCCCAACACTCGCATCAGAATTTTTTTCTGAAATTCAGCCTGTTCTTTGGGCCCCAGTAATTTTTCGAAACTACGCCGTCGGTCATTCAACGAAAATCGGTCAAGCTCGATCGGTAAAGTCCATTTGCAGTCTGCAATTGTTAACAATTCATACGACCGCATAAATGAATGGGGTAGCCCAATTATTGTAGAAAATAAATATTATGAGACATAATAATGTAATGTATCCGCACAGTGTGTTGTTTAATCATTAAACGATTTTTACAACCCATGTCTTTAAGGGATTATGCCTATTTGCAAAAGTCGAAAAATCACTTTTTTCAATACCAATATATTTCGACAGTATATCATCTTATAAATGTTCTCCGAAAATTTCAAGGTGATCGGATGAAAATTGACAGATTTATAGGCTGTTATGTTGACGACCGTCGGAACGCTCGGAGCATCGTTTGAAATTTTCAACGCTTTTTTATCGAAAGTACGTTTCCAAAGTCGGTGAGCAAAATATATCTGAAACTACTGTTCTACTTATCTCTGTAAAAATAAAGTATTTGATCAAAGGATTTTTTTCCGATGTTACTTTCGATGTGATGAATAAAAAATGCTCATTCTTATCGCCAAAATCAAGACTCCCACTTCTGAACAAGCGCCATTTTATTAAGTTTGATATTTCGATAAATTATAATCGATCATTTGATATTTTAATATTTGATAAACTAATTTACTAGCAAAATCCGTTTGATGTTTTAATATTAGATAACCCGGCTCAGAAGCGCATTGCTCACCGCAAAATACATTTTCGAAAGGCATTTTCCGGACATCGGTTGTAAATCGATTATAATTAAATATTTTTATACAACAAATTATCGAGTGTTTGTATTTCAAATACCTGATTTTTGTCGAAATTTATCATCGCAATTTTCATTTTAAAAATCCCAAAAATGAGCTGTTTTCGGCTGTTACGAAATGGCTTAACTCATTAAATAAAAAACCGGATCTTTTTTATTTTATACAATTTTCCACGACCACTTGCTCGTCTCGGTTTTAAAAAATATTCTTTTTCCCCGGAATCCAGGTGCAGAAGCATGCCCTATATCAGGATGTATTTATACATATATCTCGGGAAAAGAAATTCGGTCTAATCGCTTAACCCCAGTGAAGGCAAAGTAAACGACTGGAAAGCTCGCGAAAGCCACCCCAGTAAATCTGGGTTCTATATATATATTACGAATATGTACCACTGCATAGCTATACCTATCCGTTTATAGATGTAAGTCTGTATTTGTGTATTTGTTCTCCCTCTATTTCTTTCAAGCATTCCGCAGTTTTCTCTCTCGGCACTCAGTATTGGAACTACCCCCCTCCCTCTTTCATTCGCTACAGCACGAACATTTCGAAACGGTAAATGGAAAAGGGGTAAACGGGTACGAGAAAAATTATAGCGAGGGAAGAGAAACGAGAGTAAGAGAAGAGGGAAAGAGTTAGTGAGAAAATCGACGAGAAAAAAAGTTTATAAAGGAGCGAGAGAGAGAGAGAGAGAGAGAGAAGAGAGAGAGAGAGAAGGAATGTTTAGTTTTTAGGTCAATCGTTGCCTGCTAAACGAGGCATTGAGCTACTCTCGAGTGCATGAAAAAAAAATATCCTCCATCCTCATGCCTTTATTTCGCCAGAATAAAGTATATGAAAGAATAAATACAAACATTTTCTCTGCATGTTCGCTTCATTGAAAAGTAACGCAAATATCTTCTATTTTCTTGAATTTTTACTTTTTGTACTTTCCAATGTTCCTTCGGATGCCCTTGCGGGCTTTCACGACCCCATTCCTTTCCCTTTCATCCGCACTTGTCACTGCTCTATTTCCATTTCCCTCGAGACCCCCCAGCGTCTCGCCCCCAGCCACTCTCGCGGCACCGCCGCTTCGCATTTGCACGAGGGCACAGGGAAACTTAAAATTCGTCCATTAGGAGAAAAAGAAAAGTTTTTGTCCGCGCGTTAGCGAAACTCTCGGGTCTTCGACTCGGTCGAAGCCTACGAGGAGGAAAAGAGAAAGCGATGGTACAAAATCGCCGATAGATCGATGGAATGGAAACGAAATGGAAGGATTGACAAACGGTCCGGATCCCACTCCCGCAGGACATCCCCTGCTCGATTGTACGTAACGGCGGAGAGCCCGGAACGTCGATATTGAGTTATTTCGTACTATTCTACACACTTTTCCGCTCTCCTTTCCACTCGATCTCGTTTTTTTTTCCATCACTTCTCTCCTTCCCTCATGCGAGTTTCCTTATTTTCCGCTTTGAACTCGCGCCCTCGTCTTTCTTCGCCCCTTCCGCTCCGTCGGACTACGACCCTGGCTGACCCGCCAAATGAATATTGGTGGTTCCCCCGAGACCAAATTAATAACAATTGCCCCGACTCGCTTATTTCGTTCGAGCTCATCTTCTTTTTCTACCTCTCGCGCGATTTCTCTCTCGTCCTGCTGCTTTCAAAATCACACCGGCTTGTTCCCATACGGCAGGGGAGAGGCAAAATATATCGGATACTTTTGTTCGCAATTGAAGAAAATATAGCAAGCCATTGCTGAGACCTTGGAATGTTACGGTTTTATTGTCTACATGTCGTATACAAGAAGAGGCTAATCATTATTTTACACATAACATTTTAATATTTTGAGTTATATTATGTTTTCGAAAAAATGACACAACTCATTTGCCGCTTTTTTCAAAGATAGGGGATTGGACGTCGGATAACGATATACGTATTTTATTATTCCAAACAACTTTTATTTGAAATATTTTTTCATCGGGCTATTAATTATCGAGATACGGCGATTTTTAAGTTTTCAACCCCTATTTCTTAGGGTTGGGGTGAGTTGAGGAGCAACGTTTTATTGGAGTTACCTTCAGTATGCAACCATCTACATTCAGTCGAAAATTCATATTCTACGCTAAAAAGTGCTGGGTTTTCGGCTCTTTTACTGAACTATGCGGCGCACGAGACGGTAGCACGGAACGATTCATTATTTTTGCACCCCAAAGTAAAAAAAAATGCGATTGAAAGATTTTCTTCTACCATTGTATGAGCAACAACAACCGGGTGAGCTTTGGTACTTAGAAAATTCGAGTGTCTGTCGAGATTTAATACGTATTTTAACACAAATGTAACTGATTGTAATCATGTTACATACATCTGATTTTTATACAATTCTTACCTTGCTCATCTTACCTCATACCCATGCTCAACTTACGCCACTATCGGAGCAGGTTGACCAAGTATGGCCTTAGTCATTTAAGAGCGATTATCCGTGAAACAATAAGGATAATGGGAATTTCGTCTAGAGACTTTTTTTCCCAGGTCAATTTCCTATAGACCAAAGTAGGTTTCATTTTTATAGGGCAGATTGTTAAAGAATTACAGGGCGATAATTAAATTTCTACAAAAATTGGATAATTGGCGAAATATCATCTAAAGGACAGTCTGTAATTTTTTTGTGCAACAATAGTTAATTGTAATCGATTTACAGCCGAGCTCCGGAAAGCACCTCACGAAAACGTGTTTTGCGGTAAGCAATGCCCTTCTGATCCAGGTTATCGAATAACAAACAATCAAACAGGCTTCGTCAGTACATTAATTTGTCCAATGATTAAGGGGTCTTCTCACTTTACACCCTAAAACAGGCTATTTTCATGAATTTTTTTATAGGTTTATATTATAGATATTGATATAAAAGTTTTTACACTTAATAAATACACTTTCGAAATGCATTAAATTTTTTTTATGTATATATGCAACCTAAACGAACTTTAAACGCGTTTTTATCTACACAACATTTGTCGACTTTAAATTTTGATAAATTTTGATATTTACTATTTTACTGGCCAAAAACGGTGCGAAAACACGTTTTTTTTTTTTTTTTTTTTTTCGAAAAAAGTCCGCCATTTTCTTATTTTTGCATATATCAAAAATCGTATGTTATGCGCTATAGCCAGTAACATACTGAATCTAAAACCTTTTGATTTTTTTGTTTCAGATGATCCATCTCCGAGATATCATCAACAGCGCAGACCTACAATTTTTTTGGACATTTCTTTAACTAACATTAATTTTTTGGACATTTCTTTAACTAACTATAAATAGTAACCTAAATAAATATAAAATTGAAAAAAAAAAGTATTTCGAAAGTGTATTTATGAAGTTTAACAACTTTTATATCAATATCTATAATATAAACCTATAAAAAAATCATGAAAATAGTATTTTTTAGCGTCTGAACTCCTTAATCAAAGGAATTTCCGAAGTATGAATTTTGTTTTTAATGGCGCGTGTTTAAAGTGAGAATTCTGATTTTTTGCGGAAAAATGGGCAGTTTTTGTTCAAGATATACAACGAAAAAAAAATTCTTCGATAAAATAATATATTTTTGCAACTAGTAAAAGCCCTAAAACATTCAGAAAGATCGATGCAGTAGTTTTAACGATTTTATGCTGCCCGACTTTGAAAACGTACTTTTGAGAAAAAAGCGTTTGAAATTTCGAACTCCGCTCCGAGTGTTCCGACGGGCATCAATATAACAGCCGATAAATCTGTCAGTTTTTATCCGATAACCTTAAAATTTTCAGGGAACTTTTATGAGAAGATATACTGTCAAAAAATATTGGTTTTGGAAAAAGTCATTTTTCAACTGTTGCCACTACGCATAACTCCTTGAATACAATAATTACAATTTTCCTTCTTGCGCGGAATTTTCCGTTTCCACTCTTTACGCTTTTGCCCCACATTTGTCAATTTGTCATCACGAATATATAAATAGCAGGCAAACAAATTCCAATAATGGAAATTGGAAATAAATATCAAACTCAGATCTCTAACAAGGAGATAACGCCAATCGGAACCCGCCGATTTCGCCCAAACTGTGTGGGTCGAAGGAGGTGGGTCCTCACTTAACGTTCCTCAAATATTTCGCCTCAGTGGGCCATAGAGAAGGGTAAAACGCTCTCCAAAGATTTCCGCGTAGAGCTTGAGGGATATTTTTGCAACCATTTCCGAGTCAGCAGCGTAGCGCAGTGGTCAAGCGCATTGCCTGTCACCCCACTGGCTTGGGTTCGTTTCTCGCGCCTACCGTTTTTTTTATTTCTAGCAATATTCAACTATTTATTGTAAAATTTAGATAGATTCAAGCAGTTAATTCAGTTTTCTAACCATTTCCAAGTCAGTGGCGCAGCGTAGTGGTCAAGCGCATTGCCTGTTCGATTCTCGCTGCTACCGTTCTTTTTTTGAATTTGTCTCAATATTCAACTATTTATTGTAAAATTTCACTATATTCAAACAGTTAAATCAGTCTTTTTTAAACAATTTCCAAGTCAACGGCGTAGCGCAGTAGTCAGGCGCATTGCCTGTCACCCCGCTGGCTTGGGTGGGTTCCATTCTCGCGACTACCTTTGTTTTTTATTCCTCGCAATATTCAACTATTTATTGTAAAATTTAAATATATTCAAGCAGTTCATTCAATTTTTTAACCATTTTCAAGTCAGCGGCGCAGCGCAGTGGTCAAGCGCATTGCCTGTTCGATTCTCGCTGCTACCGTTCTTTTTTTAAATTTGTCTCAATATTCAACTATTTATTGTAAAATTTCACTATATTCAAGCAGTTAATTCAGTTTTTAACCATTTCCAAGTCAGCGGCGTAGCGCAGTGGTCAAGCGCATTGCCTGTCACCCCGCTGGCTTGGATTCGATTCTCGCTGCTACCGTTCTTTTTTTAAATTTCTCTCAATATTTAACTATTTATTGTAAAATTTCACTATATTTAAGAAGTTGGATCAGTTTTTTTAAAACAATTTCCAAGTCAGCGGCGTAGCGCAGTAGTCAGGCGCATTGCCTGTCACCTCGCTGGCTTGGGTTCGATTCACGCGACTACCTTTGTTTTTTATTTCTCGCAATATTCAACTATTTATTGTAAAATTTTTATATATTCAAGCAGTTCATTCAGTTTTTTAACCATTTTCAAGTCAGCGGCGTAGCGCAGTGGTCAAGCGCATTGCCTGTCACCCCGCTGGCTTGGATTTGATTTACGCTGCTACCGCTTTCTTTTCATTTCTCGCAATATTCAACTATTTATTGTAAAATTTCACTATATTCAAGAAGTTAATTCAGTTTTTTAAACCATTTCCAAGACAGCGGCGTAGCGCAGTGGTCACGCGCATTGCCTGTCACCCTGCTGGCTTGGGTTCAGCTCTATTTACTATAAAATTTAAAAATATTCAAGAAGTTAATTTATGTAATTAGGTGAAGTTTCTAATGAAAATAAAAATTCCGTAAATGCTTTCAATTAATTGTGTTGTTTTTTATTCATTATCAGACATAGTCTTACAATTTTTAGAGTGATATTTTCATTTAAGTTTGGAAACGAAGGTTTTCCCTCTACTATAAATAGTCCAAAAGAGGACTTGTATAAAAAAAATTGTGAGAAATCGATATCGATTTTGAATCGCGCCTCTGCGTCATCGACTCGTTGACACGGAAGTGCACATACACAGGATCCACAAATCCCACGATACGTCAATGTACACGCGCGCATTCGCAATAATCTGTAGAGCAACAATAATAATCTCTAAAGGGATTGCTCGGCTGCTCACCGTGCATGACTATGCTCGGGTATTATATCACACGTTGCTACGATTACATATTTATGATTACAGGACTCCCCTACAGCTGGATTACAGGACACTCACACAGGCCGGATATTTATCAAATTATAGCTATAGTAGGCAAAGTATATCTTGACGTACTCGCGGATTATGTACTCGTGTAGATGCAAAGACACGTGCGATCTTCACTACGGTCTTCATGTATACCGGGTGGTCGTCCTTGTCAATGCGATAAATTCGACCACGAACTCTCTCGGTCCAAGGGGTGAATATGAACCTGGAACTTCCAAAATACGATTTTGTATTGCACCGTTTTATAGGCTGGAGTGTTAACTTTAATTTGCAACTAAGATTTTGTAAAAATTCCATGAATCCACCAAGTAATGATGATTTTTTTTAAGAGATCGGTGCGCCACTATGAACCGACCGGCTGCCCCATTTTTTTACGCTTAGCGCGAAACTATGTTTTATGGAACGTCATAAGTCGTATCTCAAAATCTATTGATCCGATTCCTTTCAAATTCGGACAGAGCATAGTAGGTAAATGATTTCCTATCGTATGACTGGATGATTTCTTGATATGTTTATCCGTTTGTTGATAACAATTGATTAAAGGATTAGGCTACTGTAATTTTTTTTTTTAAATCGTTCATCCCTTGAGGCAACTCAAAATGAACTAACGGTTAACTCATTATTGCGACGATAGAACTCCTAGTAAAATTTTAAACGCATTTTTCTCGAAACTATTTTTTTTCTTTCAAAAACGTATTCCTCGACATCTAATAAACGGATTGACTTGAAATTTCGTACCCTTATTCAGTGTAACGGTAGTTTAGTATTGACCAACCTTTTGCTTCTTAAGATTTTTTTTTCACTAGTTATTAATAAATAATAATCATGTGACTTTTCCTTTAAAAATTAAAAAAAAATCAATCATTTTTTTTATTACTGAAACACGATAACATAAAAATCTCGGTCAAGTCTTATTATCCAATTATTATCCAATTATTATCCGGCCAATATTATCTATATTAAGAAAAACCACCGTTGAGCCCTTCACGTTCAAAAGTACTTCACGAAAATGCTTATAACTTCTTTAATTATTAATATTTTTAATGAAACTTGGTACACAACTTTGTTAACGTACATATAAATAAGTGGCGCAACGTTTTTTCAATCATCTTCCTTATTCTCCAACATTTTTTTTTACAACTCCGATTTTCCTGGCGTCACAGTAGCTTAATACCAGTGTGACACTTTCAAAAAATCCATTTTTTTGCCTTTTTCGACAGTTTATACTTTCAAGAATATGAAATGAGATTTAAAAAATTTGCTGACATTGTAACTCGAAGAGCAATTATCCGATTGACTTGAAATTTGAACTGAGTACTCTTGAATATATTTACTCCACAATGACGTAGGATATTTTTGATTGCAAAAAAATTGACGATTTGGCATTGAAATAACGACCATTTTATAGGCAAGAAAACAGAAATTGTTTCATGACTACGCCATTTTGTTAGATTTTGATATTTTTCGAAAATCCTACGTCACTGCACAGGAAATACCTTCCAGTTTAACGACATTTTTTTTCCTTTTTCGGTTTCAGCTACTCAATCGCCTGGAATCGTGTCAGCAGTGGAGGAACTTTTTTTTGGCGCCTCCGAAGGCAGCGCACAAGTCGCTTGGCTCTCAATATTTTTCTATGAAAAAATTATGTAATATAGGCCAAATATAGCCAAATATATTCTTAATTTTCCAAAACATTTAATTGACTACTTTTCTTCCAAAAAATTCCCGAAAATCACCCAAATTTTCAGCGTTCACACTGGTATAGCCCCTTAACCCCTTAAAGTTGTTTTTTTCTACAAAAATCGATTTTTTTATCTACAACTTACAGTTTCCGTAATTGTCAACATTTCAGAATAGTATTCAGTCATACGAAAGTTTTATTATTATATTAAAAGTACATTTTTTTCACTTCAGTTTACCCTAGTTGCCCAAACCATCTACATCGTCTGGCCATGCAGCAGCGACGGCACTTTGTCCAAATAATAACAACGTTATTGTTTATCGATATTTTTCAATGAATAAAAAACTGAAACTTAGCAAGACTATGTATCAACTGTGTGTAAAATCCCAACTTCGCAGTCCCAATAGTCTAATCAGAAAAAAAAATTGAAAATCGACCGGTTTTCTCTACCCTGTAACAATTTTTAAAAAACTCAAAAAACCGGTCTTCATCCCGATCTTTGAGTTACCCTTCATGAATTTCTGGCATATTTTTATCGATCTCACCCTAATACCCTAGACGCATCGATCACGTGTCACAGAATCAAAATTTCCTCGACAAGTGGGTGATCAAACATCATCTCCTCGGAGAGTGACTTGATAGCACGGCAGTGCAGACACATGAGATTGAAGTTTGCATCGTTGGAACGCGACGAAAATTAATATTTGTGAATTCCTTTTATTTCTTTTGGCAAATTTCGCCTCCAAAAATGCTTCGACCACTCTTTGAGATACCTGTCTAGCGATCTGCAATATCAATCTACAAGACAAAAAATCTTCTATAACGATAAAAATATGGAAGATGAAACGTGAAACAGAACTTTCGTTGTGTTGCAACGATGCAAATTTCAGCATCATGTGAACACCCTATACATGAGAAGGATAAACACCACACAGTACAGCTTAAGCAGCAACAAGCAAAAAGGCGTAACTCGCATCAGTCTACGCACCGAGTCTCATCGGTCAGGACCTTTCGTTTTCTGGCAGTTGATACATGGCTCGGTCGCTGTTGCCAGCGCGTAATTCGATTGTCGTTAGCCGAGCAGATGAGAGGCACGAAGGCAGATCGGACAGGATGATTCGCGGCAATTACAAGGAAAGATGTGCGGAGCCAAGACAGATGTAGCCATGTCGATTGATACAACCCAAGGAGATAATCCTCAGAGAGCAACGCGATGGTAATATCGCACTGGCCTTTCTGTTCGCGTTTTCGAACGAAACGATGCTACATTTCAATCCACGTATTCATCGTTATTAATAAAGGATGTTCCCAGTCCTGGATTTGCTAATAGGCCGTATGGGCAGCTGCCTAGGGGCGGCAGACTTTAGGGGGTGGCGGATTTTAGAGGCACCTAAAAAGGTCTAGGTAAATATAAGTGATTAAGATAGGGGGGGCGACGTCAAGTCAAGTGGCCTATACTTAAGGCCTTACCTCCACTTGTAGCGCAAAAAAAGGCGTTTATCATGAATTTTTTTAAAGAAAACTACAAAACTTTTTTAATCGATCAATGTACTATCTTAAAGAACACATCTTGAAGAACTTTCAGTAATTTTTTTATTGAAAAATATTACATTGTTTAGTGGCAAATGGCCGTCAATGAAATAATGTTTTTATATACACGGTTTGCGGTGACCAACATTGCGGCGAAGTGGATCATCTGAAAAAAAAATGCGGATGGATTTAGTCAAATATAAGTATAGACTAGTCTTGAATCGAAGGATTTTAAAAAAATATTCATTTTTCACAAAATGGCGGACAGTCAAAGTCCGCCAAAGTACGAAAAAAAACGGCCGTTTTTTTGCTATAAAACGGCCATTTTTTTCCAAAAAAAAATCGAACGATTAAAGACTACATTTTTATGTATTAAATAAGCCTGCAAAATTTCAAGAAGATGGCGAATATGGCATTAGTGTTCGAGTAATCTTGGTCACCGACTTCAGAAATGCGATTTTAAGAAAAACGCGTTTAAAGTTTCAATTTCAGTTTACACGAAGAACGGATTCTTCTCTTTCAACGCTCATATCTCAGTCAATTTTGTTCGGATCGACTTGAAATTTTCGGGACATATTCTCAGATACTTATACTTCAAAAAATGCAATAAAAAAATCGATTTTTTCAAAATCGCAAGTGGGGGTAACCCCTTAACGGGTTACACGCAGTTAGAAAATTCAATAAATCGATTTTTTTATTGCATTTTCGGAATGTACAAATGTGTGAGTATATTCCCTGAAAATTTCAAACCGATCCAGCGAATATTCTCGAAAATACACACATATTTGTAAGGACGCGCGGAGGAACTTCAAACGCATTTTTCTCAAAACGGTGTTTTCAAAGTCGGTGAGCACGATTTCTCAAAAATGACTCGACCGATCGGTCTGAAATTTTAACACAACCTTGTCAGATATATTCTTCAGGTATTGATCGAAGGAATAAGATTTCCGATAATAACTTCTATTTTTTTTTCAAAGATTTAACGAAAAAAATTTGGTCGAAAATCGAAATTGTTTCTTTCCGGAGCCACCATGTTGTCAAAAATTAAAATTTCGACTATTCCTTCAATGAATACCTGGATTCATCTATCCCCTAGAAGAATCTATTTGGTTTTTTCATTTTAGATAATCCAAACCGGAGATACTTTGCTCGCCGCCGGACACTTTTTTTCAGGGACCTCCAGGAGACTTCCTACAGGAGCAATGTTAATGAATATTTTTGAAAATAAAAAATGCCAATCTGGAGCTAAAAGGCGCCACTACACTGCCTAATACTTTTCGTTTCGCCCAAATGAAATCCTTTTCCAGAAAAAAATCGTGAGTAAACGACTTTTTTGGCCTTGCAACTGCGTGTAACGCCTTAAGAAAAGTATAAATCCGACACTGGGTGTCCCGAAATGACCTGACATTTAAAATCGCAAGCCATTTCTTTTTTGTGGCGAACATAGAGTACTAATCTGCCGTCATATAGAAGAAGACGACAGCTACAAAAAAATCGAAAATGCATTTTACTATACAGAAGGGGAGAAATTTTGTACTGATTCCAACGGTGCCAAAAACGCATTTTCGATTTTTTTCGTAGATGCCACCTTCTTCCATATAACGGCAGTTATCTTTGACAACCGGCAATAGGAAGTATTGAGTTTCAGTGATGGAGAATTACACGATCGAGCAACGCATAGAAGTTGTTATTTGCCTCATTGTTACTGCTTAATTACTGCAGACGAAGTTTTATGATCGTGTTGACCACCAAGATCATGCTATTTGACGCCATTGGACTTCTTTCTTTGGGGTTTTCCGAAAGAAAAAGTGCATGTCAATGATCCATTGACCATTCCGGAGCTCAAGGAAGCAATTGGACGCACCATTAATGACATTAGTCCCCAATTGTGCCAAAATGTTATTGACAATTTCGTCAAAAGCGTGAACGTTTGCAAACAGGGATGAGGCGGCCAATTATCGGATATTGTGTTCCACACATAACCTCCATGTTTGTACTTTATATTAAAATAAAAATATTCGTACTTTTCAAATGCATAATACGTTTTATTAATAAATTTAAGTGTCAGGTCATTTTGAGACCTCCTTCTAAATAATCATCGACGGTTTTTGATATTTCTTCATCATTTTTGCTCAATATACTCAGCTGTTTTGCGCTAAAAAAAAAAGAAAAATTCCAATTTTTCTCTATATTTCCCGTCGAGTTTTGGCGATCCCTTTTCCCTTTACTCCACACTCGGCACTCCGATGCTTTTATTTATCGATCTCCATAATAGTGGAATTTAAAAAACACATTTTATTATTACAGCTTTTCGTAGCCTAAGGTCTTAACTTTAAGGACAGGTTACCATTCATGACGATGAAAAATTTGATTTCTTTTATATAATTTGCATCCTTGAAGTAACAAAAACATAACACGTGGATTTGTTCGTTTGGCTTGTCAAAAACAAACATTAAATACGATTTTTTGTAACGTTAAACTTTAAATGTGTTTTTCTAGAAACAGCATTTTTCAGCAGGCGGGACGCTCTACAACTTTAAAGGATGAACCTATTCACATGGAGCCTTGCGCAATCGAAAGGAAATTCAATGTGCGGGGCCTTTAAGAACCGATTTTTATAAAAAATTGATTTAGATTATTTTTTTCATCCGTTGAAGCAAAAAAAAGCTGTGCATAAAAATTGGGTTTTTTTCAACGCATTTTGTTATCCAGGGGTTTTTAAGAAAACAAAAAACGATAAGGGCCCCCAAATTTACTGCAGTTTAATAATTTTTAACCTGGTTTGTTTAAAATGAACTGGCAAGGCTGTGGAACGCCCCGAGCGGACCAAAACACACCGTGCATGGCTTTATTCAACGGGTCCGGAGCCGCCATTTTGGATTTAAAAAATAAATAACACTCAAATTTACTCTCCATTAATAGAAGAATAAAATACGTTTAAACCCATTTTCAAAAGTATTTATTTGATATTTGAAAAATCCCGAATTTCACGCATTCTTCATGCCTCTCGACGGTAACCTCCCGTTAATTTGCAACAAAATTTTTGCACAAACTCTAAAATTTGAGTGCGAGTTATGACGAGTTGTATGAAGGGTCAGATCGTCCACTGCGCTACGACAAACTTTCGTCTTTCGTGTTTTTCTCTAACCGATGTTTCATGAAAGTTTAATAACTAATAACTACAGTTGTTTTAATAACTAACCGCTACAGTTGTTTATTTTTTTACAAAAATCGTACTTTTTTCTCAACAGTAACCATTTACGTAATTTTTCAAATGTTGAAAAAGTATCCGCTCATACAAACGTTTTATTATTCTACTAAAAGGAAATTTTATAATTATGCATTTCGGTCGCCCTAGCTGCCAGAATCACCTACACCGATTGGCCACGCAACGAAGAAGACGCCAGTCCTTAAAACAGGTGCCCGCCATTGAGCCTTGACTCGTAAAAGTTTTACGTGGCCTTTGTACACCCACACGGAACAATTTCCTGTTGGACGTGCGACTAAAGAGTTCGACAACTCTATACAGGGTGTCCCTCTTATCTCTGCCACCCGAAATAACACGGTAATTATCGACCTCCACTTTTTAAAATGGAATGGTACATTTTTTCAACCATCCTGTGGAGCACCTCAAACAGCATAAAAAACATTAGGGGGTCCAAGTCGTTCAAGGTCATTCAAGGTCAGTATCGATGATACAAATCTAAGTATCTCGGATCACTGCCAAATATTTGGTAGTGATCCGAGATATTTGGATTTGTATTTCATTTTAATAGATGACCTTGAATGACCTTGAACGACTTTGACTCCCTAATGTTTCTTATGCGGCTGGAGGTGCTGCACAAGATGGTTGAAAAAAATGTACCAATCCGTTTACAAGAGTGGAGGTGACCTTCACTGTGCGTCAGCGCCTCCACCGAAAAAAAAATGGTCGCATTTAATGGCCCCCAACACCGTAGAACTTTTGTCTGGAAGATTTTTTTGTGACGTCGATAATTACCGAGTTATTTCGGCTGGCGGAGACAAGAGGGACACCCTGTATGTCCCTCAAGATCCTCTCCTCTTGCCCTTCCTCGTAGTATCTCTTTTCCTCCGAGTCTATCGTCGTCGCATTGAAACTCTCGACGCATCGTATCCGCTATTTTCAGCCCTTTGCTGTTCTCTCTCAACCCTTCTACAACCCCCTCCCCCCTCTCTCCCTCTGTGTGTCTTTCTCATGCTCCTCGGTGCGATCGAGGCGAGAAGAGTTCAGTTTCTGGTTATAGTATGCATCACCCTCTTGCATCGTTATTGTTGGCGGCGTTCTTGTTTTACCGCTGTTCGATTATTAAAGCTCCTATATTGCCCTCGAAGTCGCCTTAAATCTTTCAATCTTTCTCTGTATATATATAGGGGAACTCGGAGCAAGATGAGAACGCTAAGGTCATGTCCAAATAAAACAATACATATGAACCAGTCAACTTTAATTATTCTTCCAAGCTAATCAGCATTTATTAATCTTTGAATTTTGGAAACAAAAAGATCAGTTTTTCTGATTGTTAGCATAAAATATATATTTTTAATTAAGACTTTATTTTTCCGATCTTACCCCATATGCGGGGCAAGATGTAACAGCGC